>BLSH010335836.1:921085-942349 GCA_018402905.1 Glandirana rugosa
TATCCGATAGTGACCGATGATCTCGACGTGCTAATTAGCATAATTTTAGCGCTAGAGCTAGATGGGGGGGGGTAGATCGAGATCGCGATTTTAATACGATTAATCGTGCAGCTCTAGTAGCCAGTGATAGCCTATTATTTTAGATCTACTTTGTCCATGCCAAACTCTTAGCTATGACCCCATTGGTCAAGGCTCTCTTCCCCTATGGGCTCAAGTGGCTTTCATTTAATTTTTCTGCACTGTTATATATTTGATGTAAAAAGATGTTAAGTAGAGAGGCTGGCAAAAACCGAAAAATACACCACTCGAAGACGTCCTTATGAAAAGGTTTCATATTTTTAAAAGGAGGCACACAGATTTCTGTTTTGCTTCCTCCGGTAACTGAAATTTGTACATTGTTTGTTTTTCAAAGTTATTGTAAAGTCTTCTTTTGTTTTAAATAACAAATATGTTTTACTTACCTGCTCTGTGCAATGGAACTGCACAGAGTGGCCCTCGAACCTCTTCTTCTTCTTGAGGCCCCCACCGGTGCTCCTGGCTGCTCCTCCCTTCTGAGTGACTCTGTAGTAAGCCGCTTGGTATGGGAGCACTTGTGCAGGCTTGATCCTGAGCCGCACTGCCAACATTTATAGACACACACAGCCCTGCCCCCTCATCACAGGATTTGAAAGACAGCCAATGACTCTCGCTGTTTCAACAAAGCCTGTGAGAGTGGGGAGAGAAGTTTTGGTAGTTTTTGATTGGCTGGGATGACATAATTGCTGTGTGTGCATATTTTTTTTTTTTTAATACAGGTACTTATATTGCACATTCAAATCAGTCCCTACCCTCAAGGAGCTTGCAATCTAAGGTCCCTAATCCTGGTACACACTAATAGTTTTTGGGTTGAACAAAAAAATACTTACTGCTCCACTACCAGTCCAACCTTAGTACAGCGATCTCCCCTGCTGAGCTGTTGTGTTCTGACAGGGAGACACCCCCCGCACCGCCCCCTCCCCCCCCCCACCAGAACACTCTGGTCAGTGCTCTCAGCCATTGGCTGCTGGCTTTCCAGCAGGCTTGTCCTACAGAAGCCGGCCAAACGGACCGGCTGACATACACACGGGCCGAATGTGGGACAGTTTTTTTTTTTTTTTTGAACTGGCCGATGCATCCTCACATTCCACCCGTGTGTACTAGGCATAACTCACATACATCCTAGGGATTAGACAGGAGCCAATTAACCTATCAGCATGTCTTTGGAGTATGAGAGGGAACCAGAGTACTAGAAACCCATGCAGGCACAGGGAGAACATGCAAACACCAGGCAGGTAGTGCCATATGGGAGTTCATCCTGGCACAGAGGTGTGCCAAGAATGTACAGTGGGCTGCACACAGTCATGGGTGGCCAGCTAAAGGGGTTGTAAAGTCTCATGGTTCTTCACCTTATTGCATTCTGTGCATTAAGGTGAAAACCCTTCTGTGCTTCAGCTGCCCCCCCAGACCCTCCCCCCCCCTTTTTTCTTACATGAACTTGATTGTTCCAGCGATGAGCACGAGCCCAGCGGCTTCAGCCGCTGTCTCGGGTCCTCGTTGGATAGATTGATAGCAGCAGGAGCCATTGGCCTCCGCTGCTGTCAATGAAATTCAGTGACATGGGGCTGAGCTGAGTCCTGCTGTCTGTGTCAATGGATGCAGCAGTGGGACTTGTGAGTGCGTCCGCACAGGTGCCCCCATGAAAAGCGTCTCTCCTTGGGGGCACCCGATGAAGAGGAGGAGTGCCGCCGGGGCACCCTAGAAAAGGAGGATCACAGAGCAGGTAAGTAGGACATGTTTGTTATTTAAAAAAACAACCTTTAGGCCTCATACACACGGACTTTTTTACCACCGAGTTTTTGAGCGTTTTTTGTAGCTCTCCATGTTATTCAATGGCCCCAAAGAAACGCTGGCGTGTTTGAGCTGTAGATAGCGTCGGCATTAGTGAGCTGAAAGCAGAACCCACGGCCGGTGTGTTCCGAGGCTGTAGCGTTATGGCGTATTTGACGCTGAGCCGGCAAAATGCTCACTAACGTGCATTAACGCCGTAGCGACGTTAACCAGCATTTTTAGCGCCAGCGTTTTCAGGTTAAAAAATAGCAGAGGAATTTTTTTTTAAACAAAATGCCTATTAACGCCGATGCAAAACAACAGATGAAATCGCGTTTTTGACACCGATTTTTGTCTGACGTCGGTCCTGACGTTTTGCTAGTATGCCCGTGTGTGAGAGGCTTTACAGTCACTTTAATAAAGACACAGACAACGACAATTTTGACCCTTCCCTCCTACACTGTCCACAGACAAAAAAGTGTAGGTCTGAGTTCTACTTCAGCATGTTTAGTATGTATAACCTCATTAGTTTGTGGTTCTGTCTGTACGCTAGCGATAAATTGGGGGGCTTGCAGGCTATGCGTTTAGCTGCTATGTGTGAGGGGAGGGGGGCGAAGGATGAAGGTTTTGCCAATAGCAACTTTTCCTGCTGGCGTTTGTATAGCCTTGTATAGGCTGGGAAAAACGGAGCCAAAGACTCTGGTTTCTATTCGCACCGCCTTCCCTTACTTTTCCCCTAGCTTCTTATTATTCTCAGTACATTTCGCTCACTGATATGTTCGGACTCCCATTGCCTCTATGGCCACATACCTGTCTTCTTAGCTCAAATCATTCCCTGCCTCATTGGCTTATTGCTAACTTTCCACAGTGCTTATTACAAAGCAATTTAAACCATAGCTACATGTTTTTTATTGCTTTTCCAGCCACGCTTTTAAGACTATTGTTGAATTTGCAAAGATCTTCTTTCAGAGCACACTTTCCCTGTAGAAATATGATAAACCTTCCATGAGTGCAGAGCCTGTGAGTCTTCCTTTATAGCAAGTGTCAATTCTCTACTATGTTTCCTTTGTACATGAGACATTTCAGCATCTGCTGCCATTCCTTTTGGTTTGGATCTTTTGGCCAGTAAGGCAATCCGACTTCAGTGGCGACTTTGCCAGGCAACTTCAAACTTGACTATGCCAGGCGACTTTGCCTGTGGCCAATAAGAGAAGGAAGGGTGGGTGGAGAGTACCTGTGTAAATTATTTTATTTTTCCTGTAAAGTCGCTTTAATATAGATGGGGATCCGACTTGGAGGCGACTTCCATTGAATTCTATGGGACAAGTCGGATAGAAGTCACCTTGAAGTCGTACAGGATCCTTTTTTGAAGTCGGAGCAAATTCAGTAGTGTACATTAAGACGGCTCTCATTCATTTCGATGGGATTTCAGAAATCCAGCGACTTGAGGCGGCACAAGTCGCCTATGTGTGAACCGGCCCTTAGATCTAGGGAAGTGTATTTTCTTCTGGTGAGTTGTGTAAGTTTAAATCAAGTCCACTATAAATAATTGCAGAGTTTTTTCTGAGCTGCATTCCCATGTGTGACACAGCGAGGTAAACAAACAGGTATCTGTATGTTGTAGTTACACAGAACAGGCCGCAGCGTTTGAGCCATGCCCCTGACATACCTGTAGAAGGAATGTGATCTGTAACAGTGCTAACCTTACATTGCACTCTGAGATTGCTCAAGCGTAGCAGATTCTTACTGCAGCCTACTCCTTGCTAGAAATTCTCTTTGTTTGGAGGCGTTCATTGCTCAAGTATGCTACTTCGTGGTAAAGTGAGCTTTTAAAGTAGACAGAAAAAGTAATTTTGTGTTACTCAAAAATATTACCGGTGTGTTCTTTAAGACAGTTTTCAGTCTTCCATGAGACACCATGAGTGATTATCTGCTTGCGTCCGGGTTCTCATTAGTGCGATATCAGGGATCGCATGTGATTCGCAGCCGCACTGCAGGTGCCGATCACATGCGATCTCTGAGCAGTGCGAGTTGTATGGCTGAACTCGCATTAGATTTGCAAAAAAAGTGCATGTTTTTTTCCCCCCGCACTAGAATCGGATCGCATGTGTGTTCTCACCCATGCGATCCGATTCATGTGCGGGTTCGCACTGCGATTTGTCAACAAAACTGGGGTGTCATTAACTTTGTAATGACACCCGCATCGGTTTGCGGAAAGCAGTGTGAACTGCCTGCGGGAAGACTGCGTTGCGGGAACCAGCTCTGGAATCACGCTGGTTCCCATATGTGAACCCAGGCTTAAGCTTGAAGCTCAATAACATGGGAGGGGAAAAAAAATCAATTATTCTCTATGGAGATGGTTCACGTCCCCACTCCAAGGCAAATGCCTGAAGCTCAAACAAGTTTTTTTGTCGCTCGAATCGGGCAGACTTGGGCATTTTTGGCGCGTTTGTATTCACATAGAAATGAATGGAAATTTGCCATTTGCACGTGTTTCTGCATGATTTTCTGCTCAAATGAAAAAAAGTAAAAAATAAAATAGTAATAATATATGAATAAATAAATGTAAAATAAATACACAAATAAATAGAAATCGTCATAAATAAGTAAAATAAATGAATACATAATAATACATTAACAAATAATAACCTCTAACCTTAAAAATATTAAATACATTATTAATAATAATAATGGTAATAAAATAATAATAAACACCCAAACTTGAACAAAAAATACATTTATATATATTTTTTTTTTTTTTTGGTGTTGGGGTGTTTAGTTATTATTTTATTTTTTAAGAGGTAAGGGTTAGTTATTTATTTATTGTTACTTAGTATTTATTGAATTTCATTTTTTATTTATTTGTGTATTTATTTTATATTTATTCAATTATAATTATTCGTATAATAATACCTTTACAGGTTCACACCTGAAAGATGGCAAGTTACCCTGCCAGTCTACACTGAATTCAAAGTGACAGTGTTTCTTTAATGTAATAGTAAAGGCTGTTTTCTTTTTTTTTTTCGAATAACAAACATGTTATACTTACCTGCTCTGTGCAATGGTTTTGCACAGAGCAGCCCTCTTCTGCTCCTGAGCCCTGTTCTGAGTGTCCATAAGACGGGATGCTTTTAGAAGGCTGTACTGTCATGAAAATATTCCTCATTCAATTCAATTGAACTGCAATGCAACAGCATCTAGCGCAGGCAGTTGAGGGATTTCCCTAAAAAAAACAAAAACGGGTCCAGGAGACAGAATATTGTCTCCAAGCTGCCTGCCAACTGGCTCTGAGCTTCCGTGTGAAGTGGGGCCTTCAATGTAAGTCAAATTATACTTTTCGTTGTCTATAGCTATCCTTACCCCCAAATCTACGTGTCATTCATTTGACATTATTGCTCTGTAAGCAGCTTTTGTAAGTATCAGGGTATAGATTGTGCAGGATTCTTCCACTTTTAGTGCTAGCACATTGTGCTCTGGAGACAACCCTCCAGTGCTGGCTGCTTCTTCCCAACTTTTTCCATTGTCCATAGAGGCTGATGGAGACCAAGGCACCAGGCTGTATTGAACCTACTTTTGTCGAGCAAACTTCCTCCCAATATCACGTGGCAACTTTATGTCCGTCATAGCAAAGCCTTCTTCTCAGCCATGAATTGGAAAGGAGAAGGCAGGACAGCCAGAGCGTGTCACCTGATTGTACACATTATATGTTTTCTATGAATTCTGTTCAATACGTTTGTGTAATTGTTGGTGAAATAAATGTATGCATCTATGATCTATACCCATGATATTATATTTACTAGTTTTCCTGATATTTCCCTTTTTTATGGTAAAACATGAACAGCCTGGTTTCTGTTGTGTGTATTTATATAATCTGCTTTCACAAGTAGCTGGGATTGGGTTTAGTTGGGCTCACTTCAATATGGTTACAGCCGTTTATTTTATTATCTTTATTATTATTATTATTATTATTATTATTATTACTTGCTATAATTGCTACTATTACAGTGGAGCTAATTACTTATTATTTAATCAGCTCTGCTTGAATTAAGAGATTTCAGGGATTATGGTCACGGTAATGATTACTGTGTTTAAGTAGTGTGTATACACTTCCATAAAATGACAGTGCACACTTCACTATCACTGTTACTACACTTGTTTTAAAGCTAAATGGCCTTTTTTACAAACCAACATTGTTTGCTGATGGATGGTGTTAGTGTGCATATGCTCCGTTTTGTTTGCACTTCCCTTTACTTTGTGCTAATGAAGTGTAGTTGCCGTGCTTAGTAGTATTTTCTTTTGTTATCATTATTTGTGTTCCCAGTGAGTGAAACCACAACTTAAGGTGCCTTTAGACACTAGACGCTTAACGCGAACATCTGATGCCCCAGAGACACCACTGCCTATCAGAGTATTACTAAGGTATGTTTGGCTCAGATGAGTCTTTGACTTCATGCACACTGGGTGTTTAGCCCCTGAGCCTCAAAAACCCAGCGTTTCCTGAAAGGGGGGGGGGAGGGCTGCCCCGCTGCATGCAGCCTGTAAAATTCTATGAGCGGCTTAAAGAGTAACTCCATTTTTGTTGGGCAAAAAAAAACATACCCTCTGGGTGTTATACTTACATTTCAGGGATTTTAGCAAACTACCTGTTTCTGCTTTGAAGAAAATACTGTTTGTTGTCTGTGGAGTGAATATGAATGGGAGTGACTTTTTCATTATTAATCATCTGATGCACTTACAGTATTCTAATAAGGAAAGTTGCATGGCCTGAATCCCTTTAGAAGCGATAAACCCTTTGGGAGTATCTCACCAAAAATAACATCAACATCAATAGTATGCAAGCTTTTGGAGAGGATAATAAGGGATTACATACAAGATTTTAGTAATCAGAACGGTATCTTTAGCAGTAATCAGCATGGATTCATGAAGAATCGTTCTTGCCAAACCAATTTATTAACCTTCTATGAGGAGGTGAGCTGCCATCTAGATAAAGGAAGGCCTGTAGACGTAGTGTATCTAGATTTTGCAAAGCCATTTGATACAGTTCCCCATAAACGTTTACTGTACAAATGAAGGTCTGTCAGCATGAACCAAAGGGTGAGTACATGGATTGAAAGCTGACTACAGGGGTGAGTTCAGAGGGTGGTGATAAATGGGGAGTACTCAGAATGGTCGGGTGTGGAAAGTGGGGTTCCCCAGACTTCTGTCCTGGGACCAATCCAATTTAATTTATTCATAAACGATCTGGAGAATAAAATAATCAGCTCAATCTCAGTATTTGCGGACGATACTAAGCTATGCAGGACAATAACATCTACGCAAGATGTGGAAACCTTGCAAGAAGATCAGAACAAATTAATGGGGTGGGCAACTAAATGGAAAATGAGGTTTAATGTAGATAAATGTAAAATAATGCATTTTGGTGCCAAAAATATGAATTCAATCTACTTACTAGGGGGAGAGCCTCTGGGGGAATCTAGGATGGAAGAGGACCTAGGGATCTTAGTAGATGACAGACTCCGCAATGGCATGCAATGCCAAGCTGCTGCAAGCAAAGCCAACAGAATATTGGCATGCATTAAAAAGGGGATTAATTCCATATATAAAACGATAATTCTCCCACTCTAAAAGACTCTGGTCCGGGCGTACCTGGAGTATGCCGTCCAGTTCTGGTCACCAGTCCTCAGGAGGGATGTGCTGGAACTGGAACGTGTTCAGAGAAGGGCAACAAAGCTGATTAAGGGACTGGAGGACCTTAGTTATAAGAAAAGATTATGAGCACTGAACTTATTCTCTCTGGAGAAGACGCCTGAGAGGGGATATGATTTCAATGTACAAATACTGTAATGGTGACCCCACAATAGGGATAAAACTTTTCCATGCAAGGGAATATAAAAAAACACACGGTGATTCACTAAAATTAGAAGAAAGGCAGTTTAACCATAGACTGCGTAGAGGGTTCTTTACGGTAAGAGCTGTGAGGATGTGGAATTCTCTTCTACAAGCTGTGGTTTCAGCGGGGAGCATCAATAATTAAAAAAGACTATTAGTTAGGCACCTAAACAACCACAACATACAGGGATATACAATATAATATTGACACAAAAGCACGCACACAGGTTGGACTTGATGGACTTGTGTCTTTTTTCAACCTCACAAACTATGTAACATTTTTTTTGCAAGGGATGCATAAAATCTGACTTGTATCTTTTTGCAGACTTCTGGGAAAAAACAGTGAGCGAATCACACAAGCAGTAAATTACATTTCTGGGGGTGTTTCATATACTGAAAGTGTACAGAACAACTCCGGGTTGCCATAGTTCATTGACTTTTACAGAGAATTACAGTGCTGCAGATTGAAAAGGAAACACATGGCTTGAGTAGCAATTGTATATGCTAATACATACATAAAATATATATATATATATATAATTTTTTTTTTTTTATTATTTACTATTTTTTTTCCCCCATAAAATGCATTGGCTGGAGGCTGTGCTGAGTGTTAGGCAGGACATGCACGGTTCAAATCTCGTCTGGTTCAGCAGGAACTGGCCGAGATTCGAACTGTGCATGGGCAGGCTGAATGTACCAAGTTGATCGATCAATCAACTTTGGTACAACCAGCCGGGTTTTACCTGTGATTATCGCTAGTGGCTGCTATAGCCGCTAGCAATAATCACTCTCTTCTCCCAGCAAGTACGGCTTCTTCTGCCTTCCCCCGTCGGGAGAACACAATGACCCGGCAGGAGGAATTCTGTCTGTGTTGATGGGGAAATCGAGCAAATTTCTTTCCAGCAACCATTGAAATTTGCTTTGTGTAAGGCCGGCCTTATTAATGTTTATTTGTGGGTGCTAGATGGTGCACCTTTGTTGGGATCTGAGGCATAGGGACTAAACGCCCAGGGTGCTTTTGAAGTTGATTGGGGTTGATTTACTAAAGCAAATGGGCTCTACATTTGTAAGTGAATTGTCTCCAAAGCTTAGTGAATGAGGTGAAGCTGTGTTGACTTCATCAGTGTTATTTTTGGCAGCAAATTTCAATTTAGTTTTAGTCTAAGTCTTAGGACTAAAATTACATTTTAGTTTTAGTCCCATTTTAGTCTTCTGAAATTGTTTTAGTCATATTTTGTCGACTAAATCTCCAGTATGTTTTAATCGACTAAAATCATTTTAGCCGACATAAAATCAAATGTGTTAAATGATGCATTGTTTAAGCATTTCTCTAGATATTTAAAACTCATTATATACTGGAGTTAAAAAAAAACACCTAATATGGTATTATTAATGGGTTGAACAAACTCACAGATGCAAATTTAGCCACTGTGGACAGTCTGAGGAGAGGTCTGTAATGCTGCACAGTGCTCTGAACGGTCTGAGGAGAGGTCTGTAATGCTGCATAGTGCTATGGACGGTCTGAGGAGGCCTGTAATGCTGCATAGTTTTCTGGACGATGGTCTGAGGAGGTCTGTAATGCTGCATAGTGCTATGGACGGTCTGAGGAGGCCTGTAATGCTGCATAGTTTTCTGGACGATGGTCTGAGGAGGCCTGTAATGCTGCATAGTTTTCTGGACGATGGTCTGAGGAGGCTTGTAAGGCTCCATGCACTCTGTATCTGATAAACGACCGTTTTTGGTCGCTTTGGCGTTTTTTCATGGACGTTAATTGTCGTTTATCAGCAGTGGCATTTTTGGCCTGTTATCTGAACGCCCTGAATTGGCGTTCAAAAGTCGTTCTTTTGACCACAAAAAACGCCGGTAAATGCTCATAAACGCCGGTAAACGGCTGTTTATCGGCGTCCGGCTTTTTTGCAGTCAATGGAAGCTAATGAAGAAAAAAAAACGCCCAAAAACGCTGACGCCGATAAACGCTAGTAAATGCTGCTTACAAAACGCTGCAAAAGAACGTTTTGTAAGCAGCGTCTCCTGCCCGGCACCAAGAGAGCCCAGATAGCGTCCAGTGTGCATGGAGCCTAATGCTGCAGAGTGCTCTGGACGGTGGTCTGAGGAGGCCTGTAACATACTTCCCAACTTTCTGAGATGGGAACCAGGGACACCTATTAGCAAAAGTATGTAGTCATAGGACATCCTCCTTTTTTACAGGAGAATTATACAAAAAATGATTAGTTAAACCCACAAGTGCTTTTTTTTTACCACTACTATTCCTTTATACTGGCTTCTGAAATTTACAAATGCAGAATTTAGAAATTGGATGAAGGGTTTGCACTGGGAAATGCTTTTTGAAAGATAAAGGGTGCATTTTATATAGAACTCTATAGATATCAGGGACAGTCCCTCCAAATCAGCGACAGTTGGGAGCTATGCTGTAATACTGCAGAGTACTCTGGACGGTGGTCTGAGGAGGCCTGTAATACTGTACAGTGCTCTGGACGGTGGTCTGAGGAGGCCTGTAATCCTGCACAGTGCTCTGGACGGTGGTCTGAGGAGGCCTGTAATGCTGCACAGTACTCTGGATGGTGGTCTCAGGCAGGTCTGAGGGATGGCCTGTAATGCACAGTGCCCTGGATGCCACTGCCAGTGGTCAGAGGAGGCCTGTAATGCTGCACATTGCTGGACGGTGGTCTGAGGGGAGGTCTCAGCCTGCTGTAATTGTAATGTACTTCACACACGGTCTGCTCTCAGCTCTGGACGTGGGTGCCTGGCAGTCGTCTCTTGGGACTCGGGAATGGGATTCTCGTCGGGACTTGGGAGGCCTGGCTGTAATGCACAGTGCTGCTCTGGTCTCTGGCAGTCATCACGGTGCACACAGTCGCTACCTTCAAATCGCTTGCTCGCTGGGAGTGGAAGCAGACAGAGCTCAGTGAAAACCGGAAGTTAGTTCACGAGTGTAAACATCCCTGCCTCACACTTAAGTCCCGTTTTTCACTTATTAACGAAAGCGGATTTGATTTTTGTCATCGTTTTCGTCAGTGGACGAAAATGTGAAGTACTTTTTGTTTCCTTTTCGTCACTTGAAAAAATGCCACTGACGAAAACTTTGACAAAGATGTTTTCATTGACAAAATTTACACTGGACTTCATCCAGTCATGTGCAAGCAAAAATGCTGTGTGTTGGTTTTTTTTTTTTTTTCTTTTTTTTTTCCAACTTGCATGTGATTTTTTTTTTTTTTTTTTACAAAGTGAAACTTTACAACATTCATTAGGCTCTAGGGCAAATTTCCTTGCAAAGTGAACAGGCTGTTTTCCTTTGTGTTTAGCCTTTGTAGAGGGGATGGGTAGGCACATGAAGACGGCTCCTGGAACTGGCTGATCAAGGGAAAAGAGTAGTGCTCAGACAATGCTTCTAACTTGTCCAGGCGCTACATTCCCTCATAGCTGACAGTCTGCAGTGTCTTTAGCTATCTAATAGCTGCTAGCTATTACCTAGCCTACCTGCTAGCGGCTGCTATAGCCACTAGTAATAATCACTGGTGGGGATGGCTTCCCCCGCTGGAAGAATACAATGGCCCGGCAGGAGGGATTCCCCTGTCAACACTGTCTGTGTTTAATAGGGGAATCAAACAAATCTCTTTCCTGCAACCCGTGTTTGCAGGAAAGAAATTTGCTCTGTGTATGGTCGGTCTAAGTAAATCACCCCCTATGTCTACAACCTAGCACAGTAATACAAAGAGTTTCATACACACTGGAAGATCCCTGATTCAGACATTAAGCCTGGGCTCATACTAGCTGTGGCCTCGGCTCACAGCAGGGGGTCCGGTGCGTTCCTATTCTCCATTTCAGGGGCAAATCGGGTCCGAATCTTTGACCTGAAACTGAGCCAAAGATGCACAGGACCCTTTTCCAATGCGGACTACGGCCGTCCCAGAGATGTTTGAACCGGCTCCATTGAGAGCTGGTCACGGTCTCCTGTCATGCAAATTGGATGCGGTGAGATCCGCATCCAATTTGCATAAGAGTGAACCCAGCCTGAAAGATCTCTGATTAAATTAATCATGAGCTTGCCCTTTAGGGCTCATTAACACCCGTGGGCAGCTGTGGGTTGTGCACTTGTTGCAATAAATTGTAAAACAAATTGCAATGCCTTATATTTTAAGTTGATGTAAAAGTAACCATGTAGGGCAGGGTGTTGTGATGCATTGTAGCACGTCTCAATGTGCAGTGCAAAGTGTGAACTGTCCTTTTTGTTTTTATTTGCTATAGCGCACACCAATGCAGTGCAGCTTGCCTTGTCTATGCATTGGGATTGTGTTTGGCAATAAAGACCAATGGGTCTGGTATGAACGAAACCTTCTAGCTAGATATGTATGGCCTGCGTACAGTGATATGCTTTTGTATTCTGGGACTTTTTTCTAGATATGTAAACAATAGTTGTACAGGTTGTTACCAAGCTTGGCCATAGACCAAGAATCAGATTAGCAGGCACAATAGGACAGTCAGAGGCTTGTTTAATAGACAGTTGTTACATAAACCTGTATCCTGGAATTGAAGGTTGGCTCTGGACTGAAGAGGGCAGTTGGATGCCCAGGAACAGTCTGTGTAGAGTCTCCTGGCCCTCGTGGTAATGTGTATGCAAAATAGCACATTTATGAATGGAGTGGAGAGGAGATTATTACCTGATCTGAGTGATTTTGGACAGCCTTATGTTTTTGGGAAGTTTATAAGTTTGAGAGTAGGTTCACATCTATGCGATTGATGCATTTTTCAGGCGCATTTTTTAAACCTGTGTTTTTTTGATGCGTTTTTGCATGCATTTTGCATTTCAGTGTTTTTTTTTTCTCTTTAAACACACTTTATATAGCTGGTTGCTAAGGAGTGGGCCGGGAAGCCGGCCGACGCATCCTAAACAACCGATGAGTCATCGGCTATCACTGCTGACAGCTGAATGTAAATAAAAGAGTTGCCAGCAAAAAAATGGTGAAAAAAACAGCATGCCCCCCCCCCCTCCCCAATCCATACCAGGCCCTTCAGGTCTGGTATGGATTTGGAGGGGAACCCCACGCCAAAATTAAAGAACGCCCCCTCCACAACCATATCAGGCTGCATGCCCTCAACATGGAGGGGGGGGGTGCTTTGGGGCAGGGGGATCTGCTTCTAGGCTGTGGTTGTTGGGGTCTGCAGGTGGGTGGCTTATTGGAATCTGGAAGCCCCCTTTAACAAGGGTACATAGTACCCCTACCCATTCACCAAAAAAGTGTAAAGGTAAATAAAGACAGTACAAGAGTTTTTGACAAGTCCTTTTTTAAAAATTAAAAAAATCCATGTCCCCCGATGTAGATCAGTCACAATGCCACCACCGCCGGACCCAAAAACAGAATAACAACGCTCCTGTGGTCTGCCTGCTCCGCCGTGGGACATTTCTTAAATAACCAAGGGGTGGGGCCACCCAGCGTCACATGGTGGCATCACCCCCCCCCGTGATGTCATCGACTGGTGCATGCTGGGCCACCAACAGAAAACGCAGAAAAACACTTGCGTTTTTGGTGAGGCTCCGTTGAATTCTCTTACACGCAAAATGCAATCTGCTGCGGGAATAAAGTCCCAGACCCTTTTCAAAAAACGCAGCTTGCTATGGGGGCACCCGAGCCGAGTCACAGCTCCCTGTATCCATTCATACACTGAGCTGCGTCTAGGCCCCCTTTCTATTCTCATTGGCTGACTGACAGCAGCGGGAGCCAATGGCACCGTGCTGCTGTCTCAGCCGATGAGGGGAGTCCCGGATGGCCGAGATAATCCTACAACAGCGCTGGAGCTAGAGGGACCTCAGATAAGTATTAGGGGGGCTGCTGTACACAGATGGCTTTTTATCTTAATGCATAGAATGCATTACAATGAAAAAAACTTTTTCCTTCACACAACCCCTTTAATACTGCTTATGTATTACTACAATAAAACCCGGTCCAATTTAAATATAACACTGTACAGCTATCCATAAGAGTAATCAGATTGTAATGTGATATGGACTGGTCAATACTTTGCCATTGTATAGGAGGAAAGCAGTATGTATATCATATCTTTGAGCTAAAACCTGTGATTAGCTGATTGAAAAACACTGGATGGTCCCTAATGTCTAAAATACTTGGTAGGCAAACATACAATGACATAGCTACTGATTCCCAAGACCACCAGAAGATCTTTCTTCTTAAAGATCACATTCTTAGTTTAAAGTGGATGTAAACTCGAAAAAAAAATGTAATTAATAACTCTGCCTGGTAGAGTATAGCATGTTATGTCATCTGTGCCCAGTCTTGCCACAAAGAGTTAATCCAACTGTGAGTAATGAGCTTATCTTTTTTCAGGAAGATAAAGTCCGACTAACAGGGAAATACACAGCCGATCCGCCCCTTGCTCTGTGAGTGACAAGCAATTTGCTTATCTCCTTCACACAGCAGAGAAAGTTTTACACTCCCCCCCCCCCCCCTCCCCTCCTCAGTGTTTCAGTATAGAGGTGGGTGGGGAGGCTTGTGACATCACAACTCCACCCACCAAACTCCAGCAAACACAGACACCCTCTGATTTCAGAATTTTACAGAGCTGGTAGTGCTTACAGGAAGGACATTTGAAAGGTAGGGATAGATGCAGGAGGCTTGCATGTATATATACATTAATACTGTGTTATTAGTTTATACTGGGTGGGTGGTGGGTTTACATCCACTTTAAGTCAACATTTCAATATGCTAATGTATGGGCTTTGTATATTTCCATGATGGTGGCCTTATTTCATGGAATAATTTAATTTTGGACAATTGATCCACCCCCCAAGAATAGGACAGCTATGTGGATGTTCACCTCCGCAAACAATGTCTATGGACACCTCTGCAAGCAGTGACCTCCCAGCCAGATCAGGTGGCCTTTTTATTTAGATCAGAGCAGCAGGACTATGGAGGCCCCCTCTCTACTGCTGGCTTGTCTGGCAGAATACAATAAACTGCCCCAGATAAACCTTAGCTGGTAATGTCTATAGGCACCTCATAGACATTAGATGGTCCCTTTTATACCAATGTTTAGAATTTTCTCTTATGTCTGGGCACACTGGTTTCCTCGTAGGCCAGCCATACACTGTTCAAATCTCGGCCGGTTCAGCAGGAACTTTAATGGAACCCGTTAATGGGCAGGCTGAATGTACCAAGTTGATTGATCGATCAACTTGGGTACAACCAGCCTGCTGGATTTTGTTGTGATTATCACTAGCGGCTGCTATAGCACTAGCAATAATCAATGTCTTGGCAGGAGGGATTCCCCTGTCAACACTATCTGTGTTAATGGGGGAATCCTGCAAATTTCTTTCCTGCAATCACAGGTTGAAATTCGCACCATGTATGGCCTTCAATATAATCAGCATAAAAAACTGGAAATTGAAGTCCTTTCATTGTGTATTTAACCTTGCCAATATTAAACATGTGTCTTCGGGACGTATGATTGTAAAAACAAAAATACTGGCGCAACATTTAATTCAAAGTAATCAACTGCTTGTGAGCAATAACACTTCTTTATATTCTTATGTGTTTTATTGCCACTAGCGTATTTATGTTTGGGATTACATTTTATTGCTTGCTTTGTTATTGTTGTAGACAGTATCTTATCATATTGGGCAGATGTGAGCAGCACACGTGTTTGCACATGCTTCAACTACTTATTATTGCTGACATATACAATTTATTCTGGTCAATTTAATATGGATGTGTTGGCAATATTTGAAAAAAAAAAATGTCAGTATATTTTATTGTTTACAATGTGCTTTGATGTTTTTTTTTTTTTCCTTGCATTGTTTCTAAAACTAGGGTTCAGGTTTTTGTAGTCTCTTTGACTAATGTGCTATTTGATGTACTACTGGAAAAGTTCAAAAAAGTAGGATGAGGGTGACAGCGCAGTATGGTTGCAGACAAGCGAGTGACATCAACAATAGTAGAGGTGACTGAGTGAGCCTTCTGTTAGATACTTGATTCCTGTTCGTCTTGTGTTAGGCTCTGTTACAGTTCACCCTTAAAGTGCTATTAAAGCCACATCATAAAAAACTATCAATAAATGCTGTATTACATGCTGTTCATAATCACTCAGTCACTATGAGATTCGTTTTCTGTATTCTGCAAAAAACCTGGTTGATCCTGCAGCTCTCTATCTCCACCTTCTGTCCATGTCCTCAATTCAGCTAGGGATTTTGCAGCTGTGGTGGCAACTCTGCACATGCTCAGTTTTCAGTGAGTTTCTATGCTGAGCATTTCCTCCCTATTACATCTGAGCAGCCCATGTGACTATAGGGTCAACATGTGGGTGTATACACAGTGGTAAATGACAGCCCACTCCCTCCCTCCTCCTTCATGCCCACTAACGAGGTAAACACAATGGGGGTAGGATATTAAGACCCCTTTCACACTGAGGCGCTTTCCTAGCAGTTTTGCACTAAAATTAGCGCTTCTAAAACGCTTCCCATTAATTCCAATGTACCTATTCATACTGGGGCGTCACAATGGCGCCGCGTTTAAAAAGTCCTGCAAGCATGATTTTTTTGTGCTTATTCTGAGCGCTAAAAATGGCGCATTAAAAACGCTCATATACATTGAAATGAATGTAAAGCGCGTTAAAAGCGCCAGCAAAACGCCCAGAGGTTGTGGAAAGGTCAAAATACCAGGAAGTAAACAGGATGTAATGTAGGAGGACGTGCTATTTATTTAATGCTAGCGATTCAAAAGCGCTTGAAAAACGCCTGGACGTTCGCGTTAATTACAACGCTAATGCGGGAAAAAGTGGCAAAAATGCGGTAATAACTCTTGATGTTTTGCAGGCGTTTTTCAAACGCCTCAGTGTGAAAGTAACCTAAATGTAGATTAATGGAGGCTTCAACTCCCTCTTAGGCCTTGTGTACACTGCTGCTGATAAACGGATGATTTACAAATGGTAAATTGTATTTGTAAGTGTTTTTAATGAGGAAATATTTCTGACCATTTGTAATATGGAAAAAGAGACTTTCCAGAACAGAGACAGAGAGCAAGAGAGACCGACTGTGACTATTTCCACTATGTAATAAAGGTTTAATTTCAAATATATATTTGTATGACAATTAAAAACCGTTTCTTGATATTATTTATGCGTTTTTACTTTGCGTTCTTAAGGATCTTTTTTTTTTATTTTGAATATGTCACCAGCAGTAGAGGACTAGAAGCTCCTCCTGGTTATGTTTCCCTGCAGACAGGCTGGGAAAGATCTGGGTCATGTGACCACTGAATATCGTTTAGGAAAAAAGGTACTTAGATTTTTTTTAATTAAAATAATTACAGTGCTATCATCCATATACAGAATAGAAGGGACAATGTAAATGAAACAGTTTGTGTATAATATCACTTTAAATCGCAAAGTCTATAAACAAATCCTTTTTCTATTGCTCATGTATTCCTCAAGCTGAAACTGACAAAATCCTTACAAAATGGGCTTGGAAGTAAACCATGAGCTGGATGACAAATTTTATTACTAATTCATTTTACTAACAGGAAAGAGCTAATGATGTCTAGAAAATGTCAGCAGGAAATAAGATCTAGACTGGAATGTTTGCTGGATCTGGTGAAATAAATACACCAGCTAGAACTGGTTAAGTGTAAAACCATCTTCCGTCTCTCCTTGTTTCATTATTTGTGGGATATTGTGAAAGCGAATCGGCTGTATTGGGAAAAGCTATTGAGCTGTGTCCTTACTATAATGGGAAACTGAAAGTGACAGGTCATCAGGTTTCCGTCTACGGTGCAAAATTGAAAGGATTACAATATACCCTCTCTGTTATTGTGTCCTCTTCTCGTGTTTTGTTTTTCATTTATTTATTTTCTTGAATGAAAAGCCACTGATCTTTGTAACAGTTTTGCTGCTGTTGCCCATACCTAGAGAATATGTTTTTAGCCATAGTAACAGGGAATGAAAGGGCTTGTTTTATTTTCTCTTCTATCATCAAGGATGGCATATAAAACACTTTCTCTCCTTTTGAGAGACAGATTGTATAAAAAGGATTTTCACTGCATCAGATAAAAAGATTTTTTATTTATGTTGTACGACCCAGACGCAGGCACTAGAAGGGTTCCATGCTGGTTACTTTTAGCACTAAAAAGGTATCTACTGTGTTCCTCTGCTCAAAAACAACACGTCTTTTTCCAGTGAGGATTTTTATATTGCCTAGTTTATTTTTTTTATGTAATAAACATTTTTTTTTTATATAATAATTAAAATTTTATGGATAATGGATTGTAAAAGCTTGTGCTTAGGTAGCAAGAAGAGTGCTTAATTTGTCACTACTCTCTCCAAAAATAAATAGAAATACTTTAGAATTCTAAGCTTTTTGCAAGACATGTTACCTGTCTGACGATGCCCGGCCTCCTTTTTATTTTTTTTATGAATAACAAATGTGTTATACTTACCCAGGGCTTGACAAATTTGCCTTGAATCTAGGAGCCGGCTGAAAAAGTTAGGAGCCAGTTTTTTATAGCGTAGTGTGGGGTTGTCAGCGCCAGGGGTAAGACAAGTAATTTGCGCCCCCCTAACCCTAACTTACTCACAGCAGAGCAGCCAGTGAATAACCCCACCATTACATCAGGGTTATAGGCTGGCCAGAAAGAGTGACACTAAAAAATCTGTTATGGGGAAACTCCTTATTATGCCGAATGCATTCTGACTGCGGCATGTAAAACACCCTCATCTGCTGCCTAATAGGGCTTAAGGGTGGCAAAAACATGTCTCTACTGCACATTATTACCACCCAACTTGCACATCTAAACAAAGCCTTAGTGACATTGTAAATAAAATACAAAAAAAAGGTGAAAAGTATTCCAGCGCTGCTGATCTTCTGCTGCCTCTTTGCAGCCACTTCCTGCCTACATGTGTGTCCCCCACAGTGACTTTTCATTGCTCTGGTGGGTTTCCGGTCACCATGAAATACTGGAGCCCAGCTGCACATAGAGTGGTAATTGTTGATGGTACACAGGGCTTTATCACAATTTTGTTGCTTAGAATAAAGGTCACGTTTCTCGCGGTGTGACATCTTTCATATTATACAAAAAAATAATGGGCTAACTTTACTGTTTTTTTTTATTCATTAAAAGTGTATTTTTTTCCAAAAAATTGCGCTTGAAAGACCGCTGCGCAAATACCATGTGACATAAAATATTGCAGCAACCGCCATTTTATTCTATAGGGTCTCTGCTAAAAAATAATATATAATGTTTGGGGGTTCCAAGTCATTTTCTAGCAGAAAACACTGCATATTTAATTGTAAGCCACTAATGTGAGAGAGGGTTTAGTCTTTAAATGGTTAAACTTTCCTGATAACAGCTCGGGAGATAATTGCTTTGAAAGAAGAAGATACATTGTTGTTCCTTTATTCTCCCCTAACTCTCAACAACTAGAAGAAGATACATTGTTTGTTACTTTTCTTCATTCTAAGTAGAAACAAATATCCCGGGAAGCCGGGCAGCCGGCCAAGTTTAACAGCTGTTCGATTAAGCAGAGAAGGCTCTCGGCTCTCGCTGAATCTGACACGCTGTTTTAACATAGGGAGAGGAGGAACGGCTGACACTCGCCAGGACGCGATTTCTGGTCGCCATGGCGACCTGGCGCCTGGGGTTTGTCGAGGCCTGTACTTACCTGCCAATGGCTCCTGCTGTTGCCAAAAGCCAATCAGGGGTGCAAGTCCCTGGAGAGGCAAGGCTCTCGTGGACATTGCTGGATCGAGAGGGGGCTCAGGAAAGTATTGGGAGGGGCTGCTGCACACAAAAGGTTTTTTACCTGCATAGAATGTATGAAGGTAAAAAACTTGTGCCTTTACAAGCACTTTAATGTGTCCGGAAACCACTTGGTCTTTATAAATGTGGCTCACCAAGTGACAAACGTTAAAGCGAATCTAAACCCAAAATCTAAGTGATGTTCCAGTAATGTAGTTGTGTTTACTTCCTTCTTATAGGGTGACACTGCTGATTCACAATGCAGTGGCAGTGTTGTCACCATGTTCAGTATGCTCCAAGTGGGAACTAGTAGCCAATGTGAATAGTTGAATACCGCTGCTCATAGGTGAGCCGTATCAGCTACTAGATCCAGGAACCAAAGGATGAGGCGGGGTGCAAGCCCTGTCACTGCAGCAGCATGTCGGGTAGAAAGAAAATAGGATTGGCTGCACTCCTGTTGAAAAAATATAACCAAGTTCCTTTATTCAATAGTCTAAAAGCACCAAACCAGTACAGACAGAGGAAGGTCAAGTAGGTAGATGCGTTTCACACACCATTGGTTTGGATAAAGCACTGAGAGTGTGAAACGCGTCTACCTACTTGACCTTCCTCTACCTGTACCGGTTTTGTGCTTTTATACTGTTGAATAAAGGAACTTTGTTATAATTTTTTTTCAACAGGAGTGCAGCCAATCCTATTTTCTTTCTACCTAGTAGTCAATGTACCATTGAGCCCACTGAGACTGACCAATCCCTGCAGGTGAAGCATTGTGAATCACTGCTTTGATTGACGGTTCTTCCAAAAGTCTGATATAAAAAAAGCACAGTAAAGCTGCTTTTAACAAGTATAGATTATTTTACGGATTGATTTCTACTTTAAGAACATCTGTTATAAACATTTTAAAGGTATGTAAATCCTAACTATACTTTTCTATTTTGCTTTCTTTTGGTCTGTTGGATGTACCATTGAAAGTGTTTTATCTGTTTGTAATACGTGTGCAAAAATGCCTTTTGATCCTGCCATGGATTCAGTGAGCTTGTAACTTCCTGTGCTTTCTGCTTCTCCTGCACTACAATCCTAAGGCCTCATGCACACTGGGCGATTTTTGACTGTTTTACAGCAGCTGTTTTCAGCTGCAGACGTTTTTTTCTACAGTCAATAAACCCTCCATCATGTTATCCTATGTGTTCATGCACACACAGGCTGTTATCAACTGATTTTAGCAGTGACGTTTTTGAGCTGTAAAAAAAGCCCAAGACCAGAGGGTTCTGAGAGACGTTTTTCAGCTGTAAAAACGTTCAAATGCTCAAAAACGTTGATCCCCAATGTTTTTGGACGTTTTAGATCAATTGAAAAAAAAAAAAACGCTGGCCCTTTAAAAATGCGAAAAAACGGTGGTAATATAACGCTGGTAAAAGCTGAAAAAAATCACTGATAAGCTACTGACGTTTTTGGACATTTTTTTTAAAGTCCTGTGTGCATGAAACCTAAGCTGGACACACACCCATTTTTTTTTCTCCTTAACCAGAGAGTTGAAGGAAAGAAAACGGACAGATCCCTGAATTAACACAAAAGATGTTGGTGTAGGGATCTCTCCCACTGAGACATTGTATTCCCCCACCCACCCGAATACACTGATCAGCGTTTGTTTTGCCATTGGCCTTAAAGCGGAGTTCCACCCAAAAGTGGAACTTCCGCTTTAAGAGAAGGTGACCCCCTGACATGCGATAATTGGCATACCATTTTTTTGGGGGGGGGGGGGCGTGGGCCC
>BLSH010335836.1:946438-958286 GCA_018402905.1 Glandirana rugosa
ACCTGAGAAGGTTAAGGTGGAGTTCCTTGTTTAGTGGATACGATCTCAAATACTCCAGAGTACCAAACGTGCTACACACCGCCACGGATGTGTGATGCCTTTCTCTGAAGTGAATGGTAAGGGGGGGTGTGTTGAGAATAAGTTCTTATCTGATGATGGATCATCTGTTTACCAGGGAGGTTTTTTAGGGGTGTCGTCTGTATCCTCGTTAATGCACCAGTCTGGTACCACAGTGTTGCCGCTGATGAAACAGAGCCTTCATTTAGGCGGAAATATTCCTCAAGTTGATTTCTAATATGTTCAGAATAGGGTGAAGTTTGCACGATGTATGGGTTGGCCCTCCACAGTCTGGTAGGATTTCGGTAGGAGTTTGTTAACAGTTGGATTTTTACCGGAGCATGGTCTGACCACGTAATTGCTCCTATGTCTGCTGTGGGGATTTTTTGGAGGGACCATTTGTCTACTAGGTAGTAGTCTATTCTTGAATAAGAGTTGTGTGGGGGGGAATGGTAAGTGAAGTCTCTTTCCGTAGTGTGTAGGCACCGCCACACATCGTGCAAACCATGAGACCTCATAAACTCTAGCATAGGTGATTTGTTCCTTGAGGTGGAATTGGAAGAGTCCACAGCTTGATCAGGTACTATGTTAAAGTCTCCACAGATAATTAGGGCGCCTTTTCTGATACTGGTTATCTTCTTCATCAGATTGTTTAGGAATCTGATTTGATGCGTGTTTGGTGCATAAATGCACGCTATTGTATAGATGGCTGAATTTATAGTTCCTTGCAGTACAATGTACCTGCCCTTCGAGTCCGTTACATGGTTTTGGTATTTGAAGCTGACTGTCCTGTTTATTGCGATCATGACTCCTCGTTTTTTAGAGGTATGGTCTGAGGACCAGTATATGTGTGGGAAATTTGTGTTTCGACAGAGGTTAGTGTCCTTTGCGATAAGGTGTGTCTCTTGGGCACAAACTATGTCACTTTTGTTCTGTTTGGCCATTCTCCATAAGGAACCTCGCTTGGAGGGGTGGTTAAGGCCTTTTACATTTATAGAGAGAAAATTAATCGCCATAGTGTATGTTGATGTGCACGCTGGTTTTACTCACATGACCCAGAGAGAGAGGGCATCCGTTGGTTATGTAGAATTTCTCGTCCATCTTGACTGAAGGCTGAAGTAGTGCTTGGTGTACATGGTCGTCATCTGCATTTCGATTCTTCCCATGGATTTGGAGGGAACAGAAGGGGGAGGAAAAGGGTAAGAGAAAAGAACAAACAAATCTGGAAGTATAACTCTGGAACAGTAACCGTAGCATCACATCTCGGGAACAATATGCTGCGACTAGAGTATCAGGGGGAAACGGTTCTCTCACTGAGGAGGGATGGAGGGGCGAGAGCTGCACCCCGAGACCGTCGTAGCTTTCGGCTGTCAATCACTCCAATTAAGACTCCTGCCTCTGTTTCCTGCTTGTGTGGTGCCCCACTGTTTGTGCATGCGCTGGGGTTTGGGGCCCGGTTCTTGTTGTGGGGGAATCACAGGGATAATGCTCCATTTTTTCAAAAGGGAGAGGCCTTCCTCTACTGAAGAGACAAGGTGTGAGGTTCCATTATGCTCAATGAGGATTTTGGACGGGTGCTTCCATTTATATGGAATGTTATTGTTTCGAAGGGTTTTAGTAATATTATTAAGCTGCTTTCTTTGATCCAGCGTATATTTGGACAGGTCTGCGAACAGTTGTATGTTACCATATGGATCGGGGAGTTTCCCTAGTGTGCGGGCTTTTCTTAGCACCTGTTCTTTAGTATTGTAGAAATGCACCCGCATCAGGATGTCCCTGGGAATATCTGCTGACAAGAAGGAGGGCTTCGGTAACCTGTGGATGCGGTCTATGGTTAGTTGTATGGGCGTTAGGTCCGGGACCAGTGTCAAAAACAGATCTTCTGTGAATTTAGTGAGTTCCTGCTGTGTTACTGATTCTGGGACCCTCTTAGTTTTATATTCTGCCTGCGGGAGCGATCCTCTAGGTCAGCTAGTTTTGATCTTATCCACAGCCTGTCTTCTTCCCCCTCCTCCTGTTGGTCTATCATGGCGTTAACAGTAGATGAAATATCTGTGACTGCCCGCTCCACCTGATCCACTCTGTCTCCTAAGGAATGCAGTTCTTTAGTGAATTTGTGGGATATGTAGTTTATTTCCTCATGAAGGGAGCGGTGGAGGGTCATTAACATCTCCTTCATTTGGGTGTCTAACACTGGCTGGTCTGATGTGGGGAAGGCCGCAATGGGGGATGTGTGAGCTTTGCCCAGATGTAGTGCTGAGTGCAGTCCACTTACCCCCTGAGACGGGTCTTCAGCGTCCAGCCTCATCCGAGCCTTGGCCGGGCTGGAACATGGAGGGCTTGGAGGGAGAGAAGAATGCTGTGGATCGGTGCCGCTTCCAGCTTCCTCCTCGTCGGGGAGATCAGAGTAGTGATTCCTCTGAGCCTCGCGGCTGCGATCCTCGGCGCCATTTTGACTGCTCTCCGGCCGGAGAAAGTACGCTGTTAATTTCGTGGGTTTGCTGTCTCCCTGCCGTTTTCTCGACATGGCGGGCCCATAGTAGAAGCTTTCTGGGTGTCGGGTGTAAACAGGGCTTAAAGATTTTTATGCCTTGTCGCTGGTATTCGTCGCTGTGGGTCTCACGGGCACCGGAGCGAGTCCCTCACACCACCATCCGCCTTGCGCGCCAGCCACGCCCCCCGAAAAAAAAATGTTTTTTTTATATTTTTTTTTTTGATTTGTATTTTAGCAAAAAGTAAGAAATTTGTTTTTTTTTTGCAAAATTGTCGCTCTTCTTTTGTTTATAGCGGCGATCAGAAATGACGCAGCGGTGATCAAATACCACCAAAAGAAAGCTCTATTTGTGGGAAAAAAAGGATGCAAATTTAGTTTGGGTACAACGTCGCACGACCGCACAATTGTCAGTTAAAGCGACGCAGCGCCGAATCGCAAAAAGGGCTCCGGTCCTAAAGCTGGAAATCCTTCCGGTCCTTAAGTGGTTAAGTGCCGATAGAATTCTGGTTTTCCAGCAAGACCGTTCAATGCACAGCTGTACACATGGGCCAAAAGTCGGCCAGTTCTTGTGAACTGACTGATTTTCATCCCGTGTGTACCAGTCATGTTGTCCGTTAAAGTAAAACAAGCAAATGAGTTTCATGGAGCGGCTGATCAATTTGTGTTTTTCTTTCAGCGGCAGGGCCAGACAAGGTCCAGGAGCCATGGATGGGAGATCCAGTCTCCTTGGCTGCAGCTGTTCTGTAGTATTTGCACTAACTGTCCTAGGGTGATGCCGCTCCTCTATATGAGCGTTGTTACACTGAGGCAGGAAATGTGTTACTGGCAGGATCATCAGGTAAAAATAATGAATAAAAAACTGAAGAAAATGAATGCAGCCACCACATCTAAGGAATTCTAAGCTGCAATATATATATATATATATATATGTTGGTTTTTGGCTTTAGGTACACTTTAAAGTAACACTAAATGATAGCATTCTTTCCTGTTTTTCCTCATTGTATAATACTCTACATACTTTATTGTGCTGTAATGTTTTCTTTAAAAAATATAATGTCTTTTATTATTGCTGCTTCTTTGTGTGTCCTGTTCATGCTCCCATACAGCTCCTGTATCCCCTCACTTGCAGTTTATTTGAACGAGCAGTGCACGTTTGTTGCGATCACGTATACTGCACACTGCGCACTACAAATCCCAGGGTTCAGGGTGCCTTTCTATACTGTGCATGCTCCGGCAGGACTTTGGATGCTGCTGTCAGTCTACAGCATGACGGCGGACATAAGTGGGGATAAGTGAATAGGCTGAAAAGAGGACTGAGCTAAGGTTGCATGCCCGCATTGAAAACTTTGTAGTGAAACTGAGAAAGTGGCTACATTCCGACATATAGTGTGGCCATGCAAACAAATGTAGCCACCCTCTAACTGGAAGTCTAAAACCATGGCATAAAATAAAAAAAGGGAGCAATAGGAGGTAGGGTAGATTCTTGCGTCTGTCATTGGACACCTGAAGATTTGTTAGCCTATACTTATTACAATGATTCAGTTAAATGATTGTACTTGTTTCCATTGGATCTGTATTCTTGATCATATCCTTGCGAGTAATGGAATATACTCTGTCTTTTAGGTCTTTAATAAATAAAAACAAATTGGGTATTATTATCTAAAATTCTTTAGATAATAAATACTCGAACACTTGAAAACTTGGTTTAGGGCAGGGTGATTTGATTTAAATCAAGGTGATTTTAAATCACAATTTAAATCCTGATTGAAATCACTATAAAAAAGGCTTGATTTAAATCCTAGTTTTTAAAGAGCTGAAGAACTGTCATCTCTGTCCCGCAACGGCTCCTCCTCTGACCCGCTGTTGACTCACCGACAGTCCCATTCACTTTAATGGGATGACTGGTGATGTGGCAGTGACACAAAACGGTGAGGGACAGCAGCAGAAGGTAAGTGGATGCCAGCTAACCTGCGCTGCCATGATGGATCTGAAGTGACAGGTGCTCTTTAAATATAAGGACTTATTCTTGCTGGTAATTGGAATCTTTCATATTTGCAAACAAAATGAAGGTTTTCTATTTAGAATAATAAGCTGTCAGGTTAGTAAAATGGCAATAACAGAACCTATTCAATCATACAGTTTGTAGTGTACATAGATTTGCGAAACAATGGGATAAAGGAATATTCCTGAACTTTGTTTTATCTCATGGTTATTGTGTAATTGTGTGAATGCATCAATGCAGTGCATGTTCTCTCAGCTTGCAGAGCTTGGATTCAGTGAATGAGTTTACCAAAAATGTAAATATTGAAGAATATACAGCCTCATGCTACATAACTAAGCTCCATTTCATGATGAATAAACTAAATTATTAATGTATCATAAATAGAAAACTAGCTTTAGTTAGATTTTACTCCAAAAGCATTTTATTAAAATAAATTTGATTTAAAAAAATCTGATTTAAATAAAAAAAAAAAATCTGAGAAGACTGCACAAAGTTCAAAATTTGACCGGTTCCTGCTAAATTGGCAAAATTTTGATCCGTGTGTACCCAACTTCACTTTAATGTAGGTGTGGCAGGTAACCACAGCAGACACAGTATGTAAAAGGATGCAACTTTGTGTTAGAGCTCCTTCACTTCAAAGGCAGATATAAATCTTCATGAATATCATTGAGACCAGCAATTTACTGGCACACAGCCTGCTAATCGTGCTTCAGATTCTAGCCTGCAGAGAAAAGCCCCAGGCAAATATGCCAAACTCCAAGTTGGCTTGAAATGGTCATGTGCAGCTTTAATGTTTAACCACTTGAAGACCAAGCCTTTTTCTGACACCTCTCACATACATGTAAAAATCGTTTTTTGTTTGTTTTTTTGTTTTTTTTTGCTAGAAAATCACTTAGAACCCCCAAACGCTATATATATATATATATATATATATATATATATATATATATATATATTTATTTAAAGCAGACCCACTAGAGCAGTGATGGTGAACCTTGGCACCCCAGATGTTTTGGAACTACATTTTCAATGATGCTCATGCACTCAGCAGTGTACTGCAGCATCATGGGAAATGTAGTTTCAAAACATCTGGGGTGTCAAGGGTCACCATCACCGCACTAGAGTGAGTGTTGCAGTTTTTACATGCCGCACGGTGTATGCACAGCAGTTTTTCAAAGCTTTATTTGGGGGGGGGGGGGATACACTTTGATGAATATTCCCTCCTGGACCATACCAGGCCGCATGCCCCCAACATGGGGGAGGGGGGTGCTTTCGGCCCAAAGCACCTTGTTCCCATGTTGATGAGGACAAGGGCCTCTTCCTGACAACCCTGACCGATGGTTGTCAGGGTTTGTGGGTGGGGGCTTACCGGAATCTGGGGGGCCCCCTGATCCCGACCCCCCCCCCCCCCCTATGTGAATGAGTATGGGGTACTTTGTACTCCTACCCATTCACCTAAAAAAGAAGTGTAAAAAGAAAAACACACTACACAGGTTCTTTAAGTATTTTATTAAATCAGCTCCGGCGTCTTCTCCCTCCTCTGGCGTCTTCTTTCTTCTGGGGGTCTTTTCTTCTGCTCTTTTGCCGGGTCTTCTGGTCTTCTCCGCTGTCTTCTCCCTCTTTCCTTCTTCCATAGTAATGCTGGCTCCGCGCTGTGCATTGACTTATATTGGCATGGGGCTGGGTCACCCGCTGACATCATCCGGAGTACAATGTACCCCATACTCATTCACATAGGGTTGGGGGCTGGGATCTGGGGGCCCTCTTATTAAAGGGGGCTTCCAGATTCTGATAAGCCCATGCCCACAGACCCTGACAACTACCGGCCAGGGTTGTCGGGAAGAGACCCTTGTCCTCAACATAGGGACAAGGTGCTTTGGGGTGGCGGGCACAGGGCCTGGATAGGATAGGGGTCTGGTATGGATTTTGGCGGGGACCCCAGGCCATTTGTTTTGGTGTGGGGGTTCCCCTTAAAATCCATACCAGATCGAAGGGTCTGATACCTCTTGGGGGGGAACCCTGTGCAAATTTTTTTTTTCATTTTTACGGCGGTTCCCCTTCTAGATCCTCAGCACACAAGTCGCACCGCAAGTTGGATCATCATGATCCGACTTCTGGTGCGACTTCTATTCAAATCAATGGGCTCCCATAGGAAACCATTGATTTTGAATAGAAAGAGAAACGCGGCTTAAAGCTAGCATGGAAAAACGCACATTGACGCCAATGCAAAGCGGTGATAAAATTGCGTTCTTAACGTGGCTTTTTTCTGTACTAGCTTTACAGCTCATTTTTCATAACGCCCGTGTGTATGTAGCCTAAAGATCACCTCTTGTGAGCTAGCCCTGAGGATTCCTAGAATGGTTTTCACTTGACTGAAAATAAATGGCATGTTTTTTCTTTCCTCTCCTAACCCTGTGAACTTGTGATGAGCCTGGATGAAAGTGTTCATGTAGTCGCCGTACTCATTAGCGGGAGGCTGTCAGCTGAGGATGGGTATCTTTACACTTGAGATGGCATCAAGCCTTAAAATGTGCTGGCCTCTCTGTACCACACCACATGTTTTATGAAGATTCTAATTGCAGTTGCTCACTGAAGCATAAAGGAAAACAAAATACTTGAAGTCACATTTTGCTGCTTTGAAAGGAAACTATTTGCTAAATCTGATTACTGAAGACTGTAGAGTTACAGTGTAAAAAAGTGGTAATGTGTGATTAATACCCTGTCACCTTGTTCATAATCTACCAAGCTGTTCTACACACAGACCCACTGGAAAGAGGGCCAGCAACATAACCTACACCTTGCGACCCATGCAAAGCCAATCTTGTAGAAGAAGGCAAATATACAAGCTGTGGCTTTAGCTTGCAAAACTGTAGTTCCTTCCATGGAGCATTTAATTGCTTTTCACAATCAATTTTTTTTATTTCTCCTTTTCTCAGAGAACCTTGCATGTCTGTGAATATGTAAGCAGTAAATAATGATCTTTGAACGTTGGGCCTAAAAGGGAAACCATGTTCCCTAAGGGCCATATTCAGTGGAAGATATGTCCTCTGGAATAATAAATCAAAGAATCAGTGTTGTGTTGTATTGTTTAAAGCTATTAACTGGAACCAAACTGCGTTGCACAGCAGTGTGGAATCGTATAGCTGCTCCATCTGCCATGGGTAGAAGGTTCTGGTGGGGAACACTTGTTATGTTACATTTCTGAAAGCAGAACCATTATAGGCGATGCTCTTCAAAGGAGAAATACTGTGTATGCAAACTTCTTGATGAAGTCCAACTCCAGATAAAAGGCACAGGTGGTATTTGATCACCACTGGGTTTTTTATTTTTTGTGATATGAACGAAAAAAGACCAACATTTTTTAAATGAAAATATACCAATGTTTTTTAATGTCTGCTATAAAACACATCCAATAAAAAAAAAAAAAAATCTTCATAAATTTTGGCCTAAATGTATTCTGCTACATGTTTTTCATAAAAAAAATGCCAATACGTGTATATTAACAACTTCAATACAGGACACATGTACCCTCTTCCTGCCCAGACCAATTTTCAGCTTTCAGCGCTCTCACCATGCCAATTATTCAGCCATGCAACGCTGTACCCAAACAAAATTTTTATCATTTTTTTCACACAAATAGAGATTTCTTTTGGTGGTATTTAATCACCACTGCGTTTTTTATTTTTTGCGACATAACTGAAAAAAGAGTGACATTTTTTTTTTTCACTTTTTTAAATACAATTTTGCAAAACTTTTGTTCATAAATTTGGGCCAAAGTTTATACTGCTACATATCGTTGGTAAAAATAACCCAAATAAGTGTATATTATTTGTTCTGTGTGAAAGTTAGAGTCTACAAGCTATGGTGCAAATCAATGAAAATTGATCACACCTGATGTACTGACCACCTATCTAATTTCTTGAGGCCCTGAAATGTCTGGAAAGTACACATACCCCCCCCAAATGACCCCTTTTGGAAAAGTAGACAGTCCAAGGTATTTAGTGAGAGGCACGGCGAGTTTTTTGAAGTTGCAATTTTTTCCAACAATTCTTCGGAAAATGAAGAAATTATTATTATTATTATTATTTTTTTTCTCACGCACAGCATATGCATACTTCCAATTACACCCCAAAATACATTCTGCTACTCCTCCCAAGTATGGTGATACCACATGTGCAAGACTTTTTCACAGCCTGCGGGGAGCACCATCAGGTGTTCTAGAAGCATAAATTGCACATAAAATTTCCTAATGACCTTTTACACTTTTGAAGACCCTGGAGCACCAGGACAGTAGAATTACCCACAAAATGACCCAATTTTTGAAAGCAAACACCCCAAAGTATGTTCTATGAGGCATTATGACTCTTTTGAACAGTTCATTTTTTTTTCCCCACATTTATTCGGAAAACGTGGAAAGAAAATGAAAACATATATATTTTTTTTTTCTTATTCAAAAGTTTTATTGGTATTTCACAGTTACAAAGAGAAGTATCAACAGTAAGCAAAGGGTATCTCATAGATTGTCAAACTTCACAAACATATATATTTTTTTTACACAAAGTGGTCAATTTATAAGCTGTTTCTAACACATAGCATGTACATAGCAAAAATTACCTTCCAAAATACATTCTGCTACTCCTCCCGAGTATGGCGATACCACATCTGTGAGACTTTTGCACAGGCTGGCCACATACAAAGGCCCAACATTAAAGTAGTACTTTCAGGCGTTCTAGGTGCATAAATTACACATCTAATTTATTCCTATCTATCACACTTATGAAGGTCCCTGAGCACCAGGACAGTGGAATTGACCACGAAATGACCCCATTTTGCAAAGCAAACACCCCAATGTATATTCTGAGGCATGGGCTGGTGACAGTTGCTTGGGTACCCTGATGGGCTGGGGACAGGTACTCGGGTACTCTGAAGGGCTGGTGACGGGTACTCTGATAGGCTGGTGACAGATACTCGGGTACTCTGATGGGCTGGTGACAGGTACTCGGATACTCTGATGGGCTAGTGACAGGTACTCTGATGGGCTGGTGACAGGTACTCTGATGGGCTGGTGACAGGTACTCCGAGGGGCTGTGACAGGTACTCGGGTACTCTGATGGGCTGATGGCAAGTACTCAGGTAATCTGAGGGGTTGTGACAGGTACTTGGGTACTCTGATGGGCTGGTGACAGGTACTCAGGTACTCTAATGGGCTGGTTTCAGGTACTCTGGGCTTTTGACAGGTACTTTGATGGGCTGGCGACAGGTCCTCTTTATTATGGGGGGGGGGCGATCAGTGTGTGTTGGTGTGTACTGTAAGCTGTAACGAGCTGTTATCGCAGTCTCCTCCTCACACACGATTCATGAGGAAGAGAGCGCCGCCTGTCAGTGCCACATGCTAGTGCCACCTGCCAGTACCATCGAAGGCCACCTGTCAGTGCCAATCAGTGCCACCTGCCAATACCATCCAGTGCCACCTGTCAGTGCCACCTGCCAATACCAGCCAGTGCCACCTGTCAGTGCTAATCAGTGCCACCTGCCAGTACCATCCAGTGCCGCCTGTCAGTGTCAATCAGTGCCACATGCCAGTGCCACCTACCCGTACCATCCCATGCCACCTACCAGTGGCACCTGTCAGTGCCACCTATCAGTGATAATCAGTATCACCAATCAGTGCTGCCTATCAGTGCCACCTATCAGCACTAATCAGTGCCGCCTGTCAGTGCCCAGGCACAGGTAGGCTGCATATGACAGTTTTTAAAAAAAATGTATATTTTTATATACAATTGTCATTTTCGGTTTTCGGCTTAGTGCATTTTTGGTTTTGGCAGCAAAATTTCTATTCGGTGCACCACTACTCTTTACCCTGATCGGGGATGGGCTGTGTCCGAGGGGCCCGCAGGATCGGCGAGAACAGGAGAACGTCATATGATGTCCACCCAGGATGGCGTGGTTCCCCTGCCGGCGTCATTTGACTATACGCCGGTAGGGAAGTGGTTAATTGGTTTGTATGAAAGTTATTGCTCCTACCAACAATGGTGTATATATATACTGGAATTTTTATTTATTTTATGCTACTAATGGCAGCGATCAGCAACTTATAATGGGACAGCAATCGTGTGGCAGGTAATCTGACAAGGGCGATCAAGGGGTTAAGAGTGCACTTATGGTCTCTCCGTTTTTCATCGCGGCTTTGCAGGGATGACAAACTGACCAATTGCTCTCTCTGTACAGAGCTCTCTGTTGTTTACCAACAGAGAGCTCTGGGCTGTGACGATCAGCAGGTCCCAGCTGTGAGTCATTGGCCGAGACTTGCTGACAGGCTCCTGCTCTGTACAATCACAGCAGTAGGCATCGGCGTACAGGTAGTCTTCAGACCATTGCCACCTCATGTCTGTGTCTGTTGCTAGCTAAAGTAAAACAATATTGTAAAATAGAGCTGCATTTCTTAGTCTCTGTAAGTAACACATTGCTATAACCAAAGGAGAAATCTGGGCCTTTGAATTGCAGCTACCGTTAGTTGCAATGAATATATTTAGGTGTTGAATAAATGGTAAATGGCAGGAACCTGAACACGATTCAGTGTGCTCCAAAAGCCGAGTTCTACATTAACAGCTATAGTGGATGAAGGTTGTCGGGCCTTGTGCATTGATTGGCACAGCAGCATTTGGAGCTTTGGTATAGCTATATATTTAAACACATACTGCTTATCTCATAGGATTCTCAGGGCCCCAATAGGTGTATTACATTCTTTTGTTACTGAGCTGTTTTGGATGCAGAGTCATGAGTATTGCTGGGTTGAAATCACTAGATGGCTTGCATTTGTAAACCATATGAGAGTTCCTATAAATTCAATATAAAAATGTGTTTTTATTATTATTTTCTTGTGTGTAACAGAGCAATTAATATGAAATATTTTCACGTGCCACAGTGAGATTACTGCCAGAGTACTCCTAGCCAGGGCTTTTTTTTCAGCAGGAACACAGTTGCGGCACCTCCAGCACTGAATGTATGCAATGGCAAGGGGTGTTGGGGTGTGCTGGCTGCGGGGGGAGATGTTGTCACTGGTGGGGATCTATTTTTGTGTGGGGGTCTATTGTCTTATCTTGCTGGGGGGTCAGTTGTTTCGGGCCGGATCTACTGTTGAGGAGAGGTCTATTGTTGCTGGCTGCTGGAGGGTCTATTGATGCTGGCTGCTGAGAGATCTGTTATTACTGCTAGGGGTCTATTGTTGTGGCATTTTGTTGTCTGGGGGGTCTAATGTTGGTGGGTGGGGGGGTGGATCTATTGTTGCACATTGC
>BLSH010335836.1:958296-975274 GCA_018402905.1 Glandirana rugosa
TGTTGGATAAGTTTGTTTGTTAAGTTTCAAGTCCGAACCCAGTATCTACTATGTTGTTTTACTACTTTTCCTTTTATTAAGGAAGAGGTGCCTAGACATGAACGGTGAGTGACGGGTCCATATGTCATCTAGTCACTCCTGTCTCACAATCCTCGTCCCGAAAAAAGAGTCCCTTATACACGTCCTTGAGGGGGGAAGTTTCAGCGGGAAGCAGAGACGGCGGATGGGTAGAAATTCGTGGTAGGGAACTAAGGTGGGGTGGAGAGTCATGGCGTGGAAAGTCTCTTATGTCGATTGAAGATACCTTAAACAATTATTGTCATTTCTATAGTTTTGTATAGGAACGTTACACGTTGTTATCTAGGTGGGGGGGGGGGGGGTGGTTGTAATCTGGGGGGTCTGTTGTTTTACGGTGTTGTTAGTGGATCTATTGTTGCACATTGCAAGGATATGTTTTGATATCTTTACTGTTATTAACAAATTCCATAGAAGTTAGCTGTATTCTCTGAAAGGTGCGGTACTGAGAGGTGGGGTGGAATCAAGGGATGGTGCTTAAAGATGGGTAGGCGGCAGAGACGAAGGGCGACTTTGAAGGGGGGAGTTCCTGCACATATTCCCTGAGAAAAAAGCCCTGCTCCTAACACTCTGTCCTCACTGATCTACTGTATACCTGGGCAGTGAGTGGCAAGTACAGATCCGTGGAGAAGGAATTATTTTCCTTTTCATCATTTTGTTGTATCATCTATGACCCAAGCCTGAACTTTGAATTGTTTGTTTGAATAGGTTGTACTGTAACATTCCAGACATTTATGCATTGTTATACGGGCTCATGCATACGCATTGTTGCATGAAACTCCTGTTAAATCTGGTAAGCATATTGTTTCGTTTTGTCACAGGTGATTTTTAATCACGCTTGCCCTCTTCCTTAACAGGCCAGTTCATGAACTCTTTTAAAAAGGAACTTACATTGGTAAAATGTTATTAAAATTACAAAATGTATACTTACTAGTCCATGGAGTCCAGCGCGGTCATCATTCCTGCCCAAAGTTCTTCTTCATCATTTTTCTCCCACTCTACCACCTTGGATTGCAAAGCTCATGCATGTGCAAATCAGTAATCAGTGGGTACTGGAAAAGACCTGTGGTGGTCTGCGCACGTGCAATGCAGTACAAAATGCCACAGGCCTGTGTGTGGGCTATCGTGTTAAAAAACTCCTTGGATCATGTGACTTGGACATCCAAGGAGGCAGTAGATGGCTGAATGCGTCATCCTCACCTAGGCCTCACCCCAGTTTTGTAAGAGGCAGGGGAGAGGAGGCTGAATAGAGGGAGTGACATTTATGGGTTAAGGTCCACTTTAACTGGCATATTCTTGTGTTTACTACAGGGGTAAATGTCATAATGTTTTATTGGTGGGGGACAGGTTGGGTTTTCTATTGGTAGCATGTGTTGATATTCAAGGAAGAATAGCTTGAGACAATTTGTGTTTATTTCATGACTGGGTCCAGGGGTGTATTTCCAGCACCAAACTGTTATCTTAATTGTATAGTACAGGACACCCGTTGAGTATTCATAGCCCCTGGGCCCCTACCCTATAACTACCCCATGCCATAAATCCTCCAGATTCTTCATTTCAACTCCTTCACTGTTTTCTAATACCACAGTAGAGGCAGTGAATCAGTGCAACCTCAGTAAAACCCTGGGAGGCATGTTGGGACCACACGTCATGGGGATGGCTTGTAATGTTGCTTCAAGAACTCCTACATGAGCACTCACGTTGGCACTTTATGCAGGCTGCAAGGTGCTAAACAGGCCCAGGGTCATGGTCCATCCCTATGGAATCATGACCTTGAGGATCCCTTCAGGGGGTATGCTCAGAATGACAGGCGGAGCCTGGATGCTCTATAGGGCCCAGCATCATGGACAGGTAAGACAGGGTCACCTTGTATCTCCAACCATTGCTGTAAAAATGAAAGCTATGTTTGGTATGTATCCACTTTACAGTGTCAATTTTTCATACTTGGCGTTAATACTCAGATACCTGAGACCTTCCCAACACAACATCTTATTGACTTGGAACAAGCATGCACCCTCACTGCCATGCTCTTTTCAGAAAGCGACAGTTGGTATGGGTAAATTTTCCCTGTACTGCTTTCACACGAGGGCTCAGATCGCCGAGCAGCTGCAGGAACAGGAACGTATTGCATGCTCCCCCCTAAAAAGGGGTGGGACATGCAGCATGTCCCCGAAGGTGAACTTCTCCTTTAATTGGCAGATACAGTATATAGCAAAGAATAGATTCAGGGTTTACATGTGCACGGAATCTAAGCTATTTTTTTTCTGTTAACCGAATTTGGGTAGATACCACAACACGTGAAAAAGGAAGGTAGCAGGAAAGGGAAAATATCTAAATTGCTGAATTCTTTTTATTAGGATATTTGCATGCTGGAAAATGGCTATTAATCAAATAGAAATTACTTTTACTGATTTCTGTAGTAATGACAAAGTGACCTTTCCTGTTGGTGTCCCTTGAGTTGAGTGTATTCTGTCGCTCATAATTCTAATATGCTCATAGCATTTTTAGGCAGCCTTTTACATTTCTCACAGTAATAGGATTTTTTATATCCGATTATAAACTTTTCAGTGGTTTGCCTTATTCTTATTATTGCCCTGTTCTTAAATTTGTTGCATTGCTTGCATAGGTAAGATCAGTTATCTCTTTTAATTGTCCTTGTCAGTTTTTTTTTTTGTAACAAAAGTGCTTTATTGGTATTGTCTACATTAGATAGATACAGTATTCCAAGTGACACAGAACAAGACATTAATACATATGAGGAGGTACATCAACTAACTCAGTACATCGGGGTAAGTAGTATCTTATATTCCGCAAAGCATTAAAGGTATATACCCAACATAATGGTGAATTAACAGCAACATAGTATATCAACAGAAAGGTTATGCTCAATGATCCTGCGTCCCAACCCATCCCTCCAACAAACACATCCAGCACAGTTAGGGTAAGATTTTGGTTTCCCTAGGAGGATGTCCTAGGAGCCCACACTTTGTCATACGTCCAAGCACACCCTCTATTCCTATATGTAATTCTATACATCTGCAGGGCTGCATCTATCAGTGCCTCCCAGGAGGAAAGGATCAGGACGGACAGCGAGGTCCATTTAAAGAGAATCTCCTTTTTGGCATAGAAATAAAGATATGATATTAGTAATTTAGAATGGTGGGTACGTTGGGCATCTTCATGAATCCCCAATAGGGCTAATTCCGGCGTCACCGGAAGAAAGCTGCAGCTTAAAGTTAATCTCCTCAAATACTTCTCTCCAATACGTTTTATGATGATTGGACACTCCCAAAACATATGGAAAAAGGTACCCAGCTGTGTCCTACATCTCGGGTAGTTGGGGTCTCTGGAAATATGTGGTGCAGTTTTTGGGGGGTGTAGTATATTCCATGAATGAATTTAACCTGTATGAGCTTGTCACTAGAGGAGATAACCAGCTTAGGGCCAAGCTCCAGGCAGTCCTCCCAGTCCTTCCTATCCAATGACGGGATATCCTCCTGCCACATTGTCTTTACCCAGTAGTGCCCTATAAAGTGTCGATAATGGCTTGCATAGGTCACCCAGGACTAGTAATGCCGCAATTGGATCTTCCTGAAGGGATTGTGTTTAGGTGATGCTCTGATTGCGTGGCACAGCTGCAGATACCTGAACTGCATCCAATGTGGAAGGTACAATCTTTGTGAGAGCTCAGAGAAGGGTAACCTTGTCAGCTTTTTAACAACAACATTTTTAAAGCTGAATTTTAGTTATGGATTTTTTTACATAGTTATTATATTGGTCTAGCTTGGACCAATGCCAGTGAAAATGTTTCATGTGTAAGCAGAAAGTCACTATGGTAGCCACCACTTTGGCTGCCATTTACTGAACGCCTTATGTTTTTGTCAGTGAGAACAAGGCATTCTTTAATTTGACAAGGTGAAGATTGTGACTTCACTGTCCCAACGTTCCACCTTGTCCCATCAGAGAAACAGCTGTAATCCACCACTTTGCTGCTGCACACTGGGTCCTCCGCTGCCATCTTTTTTGTTTACATCTCCGGCAGCCAGCTGCCCCTTCCAGGTCCTTGCAGCCAGACCCTCTAATGAAGTGCATGTGTTACGGTGCATATTGATAAGAAGGGGTGGTTGTGAGCAGCTGCAAGAACCAGGAAGAGTTGAGTTGCCCCCTTGATAATGCTATGCATGCAAAGTTACAGTAGATTGACCCAAAGCCTCCTGGGGTGCATTATATGAGTATTCCAGGAGGCTGTGGGCAGCTGGTGGCATTTATGGCCCATACACACGGTGTAACTGTCGTACAACAACGGTTGTACAACAGCTTGTTGTACAATAATCTGACTGTTAGTACACACGATTACAACAGCCGACATTCGACAGTCGTACAACAGAAGTTGGCTGAGCAAACTAGAAAACTTTTGTTGGCGAACAAGCCGTTGTACGACTGTTGACTCGTGTGTACAGAGGTTGGCCCAACAAAAGTTGAAAGTGCTAAACACGCATGCTCTGAATCCAGGAAGTGCTCGGTAATGTAAACCTGTGTTCCTAATTCACAAATCACATTCACCTGAACTTCCTCGTTATACGCTCGTACCACGTCACTACGTTTGGTTTTGTTGGCCGATTACTTGACTCATGTCAGTACGCTAGACACAACCGCCAACAGCCAATTTAGTAGGTGATTAGTGTAGGTGAGAAAAGGTATTAAAAAAAAAAATCTATCAATCTGAGGTTTTGTGAAAGGAGGGGGAAGGAGTAATATTCTTAAAAGTAGAAAATGAAAGGGAAGGTCTGCTTTAAGCTGTACTGTTTAGGAATTTAAAAAGGTTCATGCCAAAGCACTGCTTGTGCAGGTTTTCAGCATGTAGTTTGGGACACTTCATGCTATTCCCATAATTATTTCCATCATTTGAGTTGTAATAAAATAAATCTGGCATTTAGAGGTTTAGTAAAACAGTCCATGGTAGAGCAGTGTGAAATATATCATGTGCCTCTGGCATCTTATAGGAATATAAATAAATACCTTATGCTAGTTTACTATGTAATATAAAGAATGATTAAAGCAAGATGTTCATTGATCCCTGAATACTGGAAGTCAGACTCTGAGCTGTGTATGTACTATCCTGGGTCTGCATAGAGTTCTATAACCAGTGCTGTGCTAAATGTAGATTTATATGAATGTTTGCACATTTGCTATATTTCAATCAGTGGTGGCTGGAGCTAAACATTTTCGGATGGGTGGCAGACAAACCCCTCCAGGTCCGCACTCACCCCACAAACTGAGCCCTCCAGTGGTCACGGCTCCCCTGATACCCTGCGCCGCGGCTTCCACCTGGCTAGCCCGGTCTTCTTTAGACTTTATTTCTGTCCTGTTGGCCGGGACAAGAAGCCGGAAACTGATGGCGAATATTGATTCACTAGTATCACAAGTGGGAAGGTTTGGGGCGCAGAGCACCTTTTACATGCCAATTCAAGGCTCCAGCTCTAATCGCGTGTTTGTAAAAAAATGACCGCCCTCATAGAAAGCTATTAGTCCGCCCCCCGCATGCAAACTAGGGGGGCAGCGCCTCTTATGGACCGGCACCCACTTATTTTAATCCATTAAAATATATTGGCGCTAGTGGTCCAACCTAACCACGGCAGAACCAATCTCTACAGTGCCATACATTGTGAGAGTAAAGCTGAATTCCAAATATGCATATTTGTTATGTATGAGGGGTCTTCCACACTTTTTTTTAACAAAGTTATGTACAGTTAGGTCCATATATATTTGGACAATACAAATTAATTTGAAGTGCAGACTTTCCGTTTTAATTCAAGGGCTTGAACATAAATATCAAGTACAAATTTTAGGAACTGCAACCATTTTTATTCAGTCCCCCCATTTTTAGAGGCTCAAATGTAATTGGACAAATAAATATAATCATAAATGTTAATTTTTAATATTTTGATGAGAATCCTTTACAGACAATGACTGTCTGAAGTCTAGAACCTATGGACATTACCAAAGACTGGGTTTCCTCCTTTCTAATGCCTTCCCAGGCTTTAACTGCAGCTGTCTTCAGTTGTTCTTTGTTTGTGGGTCTTTCTGCCTTTAGTTTTGCCTTCAGCAAGTGAAATGCAAGCTCAACTGGGTTGAGATCAGGTGATTGACTTGGCCATTGGACGTTTGCTTTGGATCATGAGCTGTTCCAAGCCTTCTCCACACTCTCTTCCCAGCCTTCTGGTACAGATTAATCTTATTTCATCCTTCCACAGAATGCTTTTCCAGAACTGGCCTGGCTTTGTTTTTTGGCAAAGCTTAATCTTGCTTTTCTCTTCTTCAGGCTTATGAATGGTTTGCACCTTGTGGTGAATCCTCCTGTATTTGCGCTTGTTAAGTCTTCTCTTGATTGTAGACTTTGACAATGATACGCCCACCTCATGGAGAGTGTCCTTCATTTGTCTGGATGTTGTGAATGGGTTTTTCTTTACCATAGAGAGGATTCTGCGATCATCCACCACTGTTGTCTTCCGTGGACATCCAGGCCTTTTTATGTTTCTGAGCTCACCAGTGTGTTCTTCTTTCTCCAGAATGTACCAAATTGCTGATTTGGCCACTCCTAATGTTGCTGCTATCTCTCTGATATATTTGTTTCATTTTTGAAGCCTTACAATGGCCTGTTTCACTTGCATGGACAGCTCCTTTAAACGCATGATGTAGGTTCACAGCAATAGATTCCAAATGCAAATACCACACTTAGAATCAACTCCAGACCTTTTACCTGCTTAATTGATGAAATAACGGAGTAGCCCACACCTGGCCATGAAACCGCTTTTGATTCAATTGTCCAATTACTTTTGGACCCTTGAAAAAAAGGGGGGGGGGTGGGTATTCTTAAGAGCTGTAATTCCTAAACCCTTCCTCCGATTTGAATGTACATACCCTCAAATTAAACCTGAGAGTGTGCACTTTCAGCCTTTATCAACTATATACGTATGGCTTGAATATGTTTTGGTAAATACCTGAAAAAACAAAAATTGTGCCTATGTCCAAATACATATGGACTGTATATATAAGTGCAGACACTTTTTGAAGGCCCCTCGTATGTATGTTCTAGCTCTTACCAATGTAAATATGTGACACACCTGGCCGATCCCCATGTAAGCGGGAAATCACGGTAGTAGGCACTACAGTGATCGCTGCTAGCTTCCCGTTCCCATACTGAGCAGCTGCCATTCTGCTTAGTGAACACTGGAGGTCGCTCACTCAAAGAACACTTAACATTTTCTTAGTAAATGCAAAGCATTTTCTGACTGGATGTAGAAATCCAATCAGAAATAATATTGAATTTAGAAATAATACAGACATCAAATGGAATTAAGGTGGGCTTCATCAATTGCCACCACAGTTTCATGTTCTCATTTAAAATAGGGAAAAGATTGCCAAACATTTCCAGGCTAGCTAGTTTTCAAACAGACCTTTGTACTATAGCACAGTGCTGGTCGTCTATTGGACATTCAGGAACAAAGCATGTGTATGGTTGTAAGTGAAAAAAATTAAAGGTGGCAGACATTGGAAAATGTAGTGATCACAAGGCATTGGTATATTTCTGTACTTGCAGGGTGTTTTCAGAAAAAAAAATCTTCTCCCTCCCCTGCAAAGTAAAGACATAATGTGCTTGTATGCATCGCACATTAGCACATTATGTGACACTTACCTGCAAACGAAACCCGCGCCATCCCCGCTGCAGGCCGCATCCACCTTTGCCCCTTCCGGGGTCGCGGACTCCCACTCTGTGCCTGGCCGGAGCTGCGTAACGTCACTCCAGCGCATGGGTGCGGGAGCCGGCGGTCACGGCACTTGCTACTGAAGAAACGGCACAGGTGCCCGTTTTCTTTAGAGCGCATGCTCCGATGACCTAATCGGCACAGTATACTCTAAATATCTCCTAGACGGCGCAAGTTTAGGAGATATTTACAGTACCTATAGGTAAGCCTTATTCTAGGCTTACCTATAGGTACAAAGCGTAAAGGGAGGTTTACAACCTTTTTAAAGGGATACAATATTTTTCTTTGCCTATGCTATGTGTGGACCTCATTTATTGTCATCTATTGTATATTGACATATGTTGGATGATTGACTTAATTTACTTAGGCTGGATTTACACTGTTCCCTGTGCATGCAGCTTGCATGGTAACGCACATGTGTAGGCATGAATGGACCCCCTAGTGTTTCTCTCTTCTATTTCACGGTAAACGGCAGTGTGTAGATGGGAAAAACACACATAAGAAAGAATGAGATTTCTACCTGACATGCATTTTCATAGAAACTCAAAACAAATAAGTGTGAATCAGACCTTAGCGTTTGACTTGTTACAATATGCGTAATCTGTTTTACTTATTTATTTTTTATTTTTATTAAAAATAGTTATGTAAGGGCCCTTTCACACGGGTAGTCTGCTGATCCCCGCTAAGCAGGCAGGTGACAAGTCCGTGTCCGCTCCGCTTATGCAGAGTGGACATGGACACAGCCTGCTCTCCTCTATGGACGGTCGAATCCAAAACGGACTGCCTGTCTGTTTTACATTTGACTGTCATCCAATCCGCCAGACGAATGGGCAATGGGCCGTCTGTTTTTAGCGGATAGGACCGGATGTCGGCGGGTATAAATGGACACATGTTGGTTTACATCTGCCGCTCCGTGGAGCGCAATGGATGGTCTGATAGGGTCCACCTAAAAACTGACAGGTGGACCCGATTGGTCTGCCGGTGTGAAAGGGGCCTCACCCTGTTTAATGCGGAGTTCCACTTGTTTTTTAGTTTTTTAAAAGTCAGCATCTACAAAAAGTGTAGCTGCTGACTTTTAATAAACAGACACTCACCTGTCCCACGGTCCAGCAATGCGGCCGCCCAAAGCCTCGCTCATCTCCCCCTCCTGTCTGCGGCGCTGCCATAGTAACTGTGGGCACCGGGCCGTGACAGCTTGTGGCTTCATGGCCGGGTGCACACTGCGTGTGCGTGAGCCGCGCTGCTCTCTCCTAGTTGCCAGGCAATCTTCTGGAACCTGTGACATGTCACAGAAGCTTGCCAGAAGGGAGGGGCCTGCCTAGGGGGATAGGAGGAGTCGTCTAGGTGGACGGAAGGAGGAAGTGGGGCAGGAAGTTCCTATCTAAACCAGGTACCCCCCCCCCCCCCCCCCAAATGGCATGTAAGGGGGCGAGGAGTGCTTTAGGTGGAACTCCGCTTTAAGTGCATAGAGAAGATGTCATCAGTCTGCTGCAAGCAAGATGAAGGGTTTCTTCAGTCTACCCTGCAGTTATCAGTCTGTAGCATTGTAAATTTGTATCAGCTAGCTTGGAAATTTTTGACAAACCAACCTCTCTACTATATCACCATAACAATTAATTGTGGCATAAACATTTATGAACAAAGTTTATGCATGTTGTAGGTGATAACAATTAAAGCTTGGAAAGTGCTTAGAAGTAATAACTATCACACTGTTAAAAAAAAAAAGTTCCAACCACTATGTTTCCCATCATTTTTTACCCTCTTTGTTGAAGAAATGTCTATCATTGCATGCCTTTAATTATAATTTAGTGAAAGTACTATGTTTTTGTAATTTAAAACTTGTTAAAGTGATTTCGTTCGTCAGTACCTGGTATTTAGCATTAATGAGAATTTACCCTTTGACCTTTATTTCCAGAAGATTGATAATTACTGCAAAATCTAGGTAGATTAAATATTCCTGTTCACTCAAAGACAGTAATTAGGAGGACATCTCATTTAAGTAAATGGTGTGTATAATGAATATACACACTATTTGTGGTTTGTACCTCAGTCACACTAATAGAGCTCCTAATCTTAATCATAGTACTATGGGAACCTTTGCTCCTCAAGGTCATAGTAACAGCTGCAGGCCAAGCATGAAAATTAATGAATATCAGTGTTTATTAAATGGATCAAAGCATTAGGGGAGACGTAGTTGTTTCATGGTGTGTGGTATGATTTGATACTATTTTTACTGCATATATAATCGTAGAACTTTCAGCGTTAGAGGAGCAAATGCTATGCAAGAAATTTGCTCAATTTATACTCTAAGTCTACTTTCACACTGAAGCGTTTTACAGACGCTATTTAGCTAAAAATAGCGTCTGTAAAGTGCCACAAAAGTTCCCCCCCAATCCACCCCAATGTGAAAGCCCTGAGTGCTTTCACACTGGGGCGGTGCGCTTGCGGGATGTTACAAAAAGTCCTGCAAGCAGCATCTTTGGGGCGGTGAGCGGAGCGGTAATATACCGCTCCTCTACCGCCCCTGCCATTGAAATGAATGGCAAGCGCTTCTGAAGCGGCTGCACACCGCCTCGGTAGTGCTGAGCGCCGGCACTTTTAACCCCTTGTGGGGGGTTAAAAGTGTGGCGCTCCCGTCCGCATAGCGGAGCCATATCGCCGGTAAAACTCCACTAAAACTAGCAGGGTTTTACCGCGGCTACCGCTTCGGTGTGAAAGTAGCCCAAGTATGTTTTGTAGCTGCTAATGCCCCGGTGATCTGGTTACCATTTACCTGACTGAAATTTACAGTGAAACTGTGTTTTGCCTAATCAGACCAAAGCAACAGATTCATTTTAATGCCAACCACAGTGTTCACTGGCACATACTAGGAAAAGGCTCCATTTTAGGGCCCAAAGTATACATAAGACTAGGTTGGCTCCTTACCAGATAGTGTGGTCAAAAGCGCATTTAAAATAACCAGGATGTCTTCCTGCCACTCCTCATCCTCTTGTTGCGAACGCCACCAGCAATGTAATGCAAAGCCTGAAAACGGCATCTCATAGCACAAATGTTTAAAAAAAAAATCAGTATTTTTTTTTTTTTTCATTTAAAATTTTTATTAAGGGAGTTTTCATGGAAAAATATGTATCTAAAATAATACAAGTGCACTTGCATATTTTCCACAGTAAAATCGCATTAAAAAAAGCACAGAGAGTGGTTTCCTGAGCAGGCAATCTCCAAACACCGGTGTTTCGGCAGTCAGATAGTGTAAAGCAGCCTTTCTCAACCTTTTCAGCACAGAGGAGCCCTCAAAAAAACTTTCCGATCTCAGGGGAACCCTTGCTAAAAGTTACTATATCTACAACTCCTGATACATTATTGTGATGATCAGTGAGAAGAAAGCTCTTTACACTTGTGGTCATTGGGAAGATTTAGCTCCTTTCAGATAGCTAAAAAGACCGATGGTGTCAGTGGACACTTATATGAGGAGCAGAAACTGCTCATTACTCAAGGAACCCCTAGCAACCTCTGGAGGAACCCTGATTGAGAAACCCTGGTGTAAAGGCTTGACGTGTAGGCCCTGCCCGGTGCACGTTTAGTCAAAAAAAGATGTCTTCAGGGGACAACACTGGGTTCTTGTGCATCTCTGCCACTGTAGTAATGTAGTGATGGGAAGGAGAAACCACGAAGCCCACCCAGAGTGAAGATTAAACATGCTGCCCACCACTGCAAAATTATGTATAAGGCCTCATGCACACTGCTGCCTCTAACCGGACGTTTAGAGTTGGGCCGAAAAACAACTAATCGATAACTAATAGTTGTCAACCATTTTCATAATCGATTAATCAGCAAGCCGAATAGTTGGCCTGCATACAGAATGCATTATTTGTTTACATATCAGCAAATACAGTGCATAGGTGTGATGGCCATACAATAAGGGATGAGAATGGCGCCAAAGGGGAACCCTTAAGTGCCTGTAAGCTGTCAATAAGGTAGGGAGTACATAAAAGATGCAAAGGAATGTATAACATAAAACCAGAGATAAAAACAATGATAAGTTAGTCCATATCAAGAGTCCATGTACATCCATAAATCATACTAATGGCCATACACGTATCTATTTTCGGATGAGAATCTTCATACGAAAAATCTTTGTAAATTCACTGAATGAAAGAATATCGTTTGAAAATTTCACTTGCTTTTATCATTCAAAATGAATGTAAAATGAATGTAATTGAACAAAAACCACATATACTGTCTGAAAATTCCTTTGACCAAAAGTTTTCTATTCTGCTCCTTCAAATTTTCCCATCACTGTGGTCGAAAACAAATGTTGATTTGATTCCACTAACGATTAGAAAATCGAATGAATGTTCTCAAAATGCCTTTTTTTTTGAAGGAAGACATTGTTTTTGTATGGCCAGCAGTACATTACAGTTCTGTCTGAAAATTGGCAAAACAGGCTTTTATTTATTTTTTTTCTTTAACCACTTCAGCCCCAGAAGGATTTCCCACTGTAGCACTTTTTGTGATTCGGCACTGCGTCGCTTTAACTGACAATTGCTCGGTCGTGCGATGTTGTACCCAAACGAAATTTGCGTCCTTTTTTTTCACACAAATAGGTTTTTTTGGTGGTATTTGATAACCTCTGTGTCATTTCTGATCACCACTAAAAACAAAAAAAGAGCAATTATTTTGAAGAAAAAAAAATATTTCTTACTTTTTGCTAAAATACATCTCCAAAAAATTTTTTTCATCGGTTTTGGCCAATTTTATATTCTTCCTCATATTTTTGGTAAAAAAAATCGCAATAGGCGTATATTGATTGGTTTGCGCAAAAGTTGCCGCGTTTACGAATGATGAGAATTCATTTATGGGTTTTTTTTATTTTTTAATATTTTTTTACTAGTAATGGCGGCGATCTGTGATTTTTAGCGGTACTACGATATTGCAGCAGACATGTCGGACTATTTTGACACTTTTTTGGGACCATTGGCATTCATACAGTGATCCATGCTTGATCTTTGAGTCTGATGATATTTAGCAGATTCAACCTCTTATAGTAGATACAGTATATCTCTTCTGTCTGTTATTCTCAGAGTGGATTAGAGATTTTGCTTTCTAACCATATAGCTGGTTATTTATATTTACCACTGCATAGAGATATTTAAGAATATATATATATATATATTTTTTAAACCTTACATATTAATGAAACTATACACAGTTTTTTTTAAGGTTATTATCCGATTAATCGTTTAATCAAAAGAATAATCGGCCAACTATGCGATTATTAAAATAATCGTTAGTTGCAGCCCTAGTTTAGAGGCATTTGGGCGCTTTCTCCAGCTGCCCCTGAACTCCTCCTAAAGTTCTTTTATCAGTACATGTACAAAGGGTCGCTTAACCACTTCCCTATAGATAAATGACGGCTGGGCAGTGGCTTCGTTATGGTAACTGGACGTCATATGACGTCGTCAGGATAACCCGCGATCGCACGCATTGCAGCGATCGGTGGTGCAGTGGGTCAGTCGGACCCACCACATTACTGATCTCGGTAAAAAGCTTCCATCGGATCGCCACACTGGACCACCAGGGAGAGCCCACTCGCGGACCACCAGGGAGCCAATCCTAGACCCCCAGGGAGATGATCAGGGAGCCCACACTAGACCACCAGGTAAGGGGCATAATGCCCAACATGGCTGGCACTCAGTGCCAATTACAGATGCCACCCTAGACCACCAGGGAATGGACACCTTACAGTTCCCTCTTTCAGTGCTGCCTATCAGTGTCCACCAGTGCCACCTATCAGTGGCCACCAATGCCGCCCATCAGTGCCGCTTATCAGTGCCCGTCAGTGCTGCATATCAGTGTCGGCTATCAGTGCCCATCAGTGCTGCATATAAGTGCCTCATCATCAGTGTAACCTCATCAGTGCCAGTCAGTACTGCCTCATCAGTGCCCGTCAGTGTAGCCTATCAGTGCCCATCCATGATGGAGAAAATGTACTTCTTTACAAAGTTTTGTGACACAGAGAAAAACCTTTTTTTTTTCAAAATTTTCGCTCTTTTATTTGTAGCGCAAAAAATAAAAACCGCAGAGGTGATCAAATACCACCAAAAGAAAGCTCTATTTGTGGGAAAAATTATAAAAATTTAGTTTGGGTACAGTGTTGTATGACAGCGCAATTGTCATTCAAAATGCGATAGCGCTGAAAGCTGAAAATTGGTCTGGGCGGGAAGGGGGGTAAGTGCCTGGTATTGAAGCCGTTAAGGTCATTTCCAGGCAATTGAGTTTTTAGAGGCTTTTTATGGAAAGCAAAAAAAATGCGTTCAGATGGAATTTGAGAGGTATTTGAAACGCCAAATGCCTGTAACAGCTTGTAAACGAGCCTAAACTCCTAAATGGCGTTTAGCAGCGTTTCGTTTAGAGGCATTTGTCATTTTAAAAAAAAGGCACTTCTAGGCGTGAACGTGAAATGTAAAACGCGGCTAAAAGGCTGTTTTAAGCGTCGGTTTCTAGCCGTCAAATCGTTCAGGGCAGGTTGAAAAATAGTCCCATGAGTCTAAACGTTTTTCTTGCAGGATTTTTTTTTTTGTGGCAACAGGGTCCCCTTTAGACCCCTTTCACACTGAGGAGCTTTACATGAGCTATTTAGCTAAAAATAGCGCCTGTAAAGCGCCTCAAAAGTCACTCCCCATCCACCCCAAGGTGAAAGCAGGAGTGCTTTCACACTGAGGCGATGCACTTGCAGAACGTTACAAAAAGTCCTGCAAGCCACATCTTTGGGGCTGTGCTGTGAGGGGTGATATACCGCTCCTCCACTGCCCCTGCCCATTGAAAACAATGGGCATCGCTTCCGAAGTGGCTGAATACCGCTGCACACCGCCTCAGAAGCGTGGCGCTCCGGCACTTTTAACCCCTAGTGAGGATTAAAAGTGCTGCGCTCTGCCTGCATAACGGTGCCATATCGCCACTATAACAGCGGTAAATTGCCACTGAAACTAGCAGCGATTTACCGCTACCGCCCCAGTGTGAAAATAGCTTTAAGGTAAAGTATAGTGTATTATCTGTGACTGCATATTTGGAGTTACTGTTAATGACAGCCAGAGTGCACAGACAAAATGAATTCTGAATGTCTTGTTTGGGTATTGAGGGAATTTGCATAATGTCCTATGCTTGAAACAAACATAGAACTGGACATTTTTTTTAAAAATAGGGTCTACTTGTAAAAAAAAAAAAAAAAAAAAAAAAAAATGGGGTGGACTCAGTGGACCACTTGTTTTTTTTTCCACTTTACACTAAAAAACATGCTAAGAAAAGTGTAAGGGTACATTCCTGCTGCTGGGTTAGGGAGCTGCGACCACCAAGCTTGTACACTGTAATGACAGGCTGTTGGTGGCAACGGCTATTGGTGACTGTTCACAAAGCAGGTAATCACTGACTGTGCGAACAGCCATGAATAGCTGTGGCCTAGCTGTGGCACCAAGCTCATGCACCGTAATAAGTTAGCAAGCTGCCAAACCCAGCCGCAGGCATCAGTAGATACCTCCTGCCGAGGTTTGCACAATGGCAGAATGCCCATATGAATGTACTCTTAGCAGTGGCGGCCGGGGCCCAATATTTTTTTTTGGGGGGTGGAAAACTAAGACCCCCCCCCCACCACGTGGGAGACTGGCAGGAATGCGGTGATCAAAGTCTCGGGGCTGGGCGGGGGGAGGGGGGGTTACTCACTTTTTCTGGCGGCTAAACACGGCATGAAAAACGTGGCAAAACGGCTGTTTTCGACGCCGGCTTCTAGCTGTCAAAAAAATTGTTCAGGGGAGGTTGATATAGCGTCCCGTGTAAATGGAGCCTAAGGGGACAGGACAACTTCACCAAATCAAAGGGACGATGGACGGGTGCCCATGTACTGTCAAATCTTTGGTGAGATCTTCCTTCTCTCGGCCAGGGCATTGAAAATGGGTCGTGGATGGGTCTTTCGGCATGGCACTCATATAAAGACCTGAAAGTTACACATGGTAATAAACATAATAACCAAAATGATTATCTTCCTACTATGTAGCTACAAGTGTGATCTTTAATCTCCAATTTTTTTCTTCTTTGCAATGCACTGCTAGAGATGGTGGGAGATGGGAGGAGTAGAGCAGAGCAAAGGTCAAGTGGCATTTCCTTTCAGTGAAGTAGCTTGTCTCTCCCCCCCAGTCCTCCAGCTTTTTATGATGCTCAGTCTATTTTACATAACTCACACCCATCTGCCAATCAATAGCTGGGTGTGTGTTATGTTGGACAGTACAAGTCATTACAGGTTCATTCCCACACAGATCCGTCTATTAATCTGTGTGCTTCTCTATGCCTGCTCTCCTCTGCTAATTTGTAAACTGACAAAATCAAACCTAGGAGCTAGCCGTATAGAGACAGAGCAGTGGGCAGGCAACGGTGGGACATAGGTGGGAGGGGACGGGGTTCACTGGCCAATTGTGGGTGGAGCCTAATCAGGACTTGTTTGTAGAATGAATGGCTGAGATTTCCATGGATATAAGAGCCCCTCCCCCAGTGATGTCAGGACGTTTCTGCAGAGAGAGATGGACGCAAATGGGGACAACATATGTTCTGTTCAACACAGGCAATTCGAAAACCAGGAAATAAAGTTGTCACCTCACTAAAGGAAGTACACATGAGAGCTGGAGACAAGGTAGATATCTCACCATCCTTACTGCTTTTTGCAAAACAATCAGTGACATGTTTAACCACTTGCCGACCACCGATCGGCAATTGACGGCGGCAAAGTGGCTCGTTCCCGCAAATCGCCGTCATACGACGGCGGCTGCGGGAACGTGTATAGTGAGCGCGCGCGCGCCGCCGGAGGCGCGCCCGCGCGCTCACTGTGTCCAGGGGGGGCCAGGGAGCGGGTGCGGCGGCTTCGATTGCCGCCGGCCACCCGCGATGCCCCCCCCGGAGCGAATGAGCGGAGGTCCGTGTATGTAAACACGGACCTCCGCTCTGTGTGAGGGGGAAGGGCTGTGATCACAGCCTTCCTTTACGTGAAGGCTGTGATAACTTCCCTTCCCCTGTTAGGGCATCCCCCATACAGTAAGAACACGCCCAGGGAACATAGTTAACCCTTAGCGCGCCCCCTGCAGGTTAACCCCTTC
>BLSH010335836.1:975284-990490 GCA_018402905.1 Glandirana rugosa
AATATTTAACTAAACGTAAAATTACTTTATTCATAAACTGGGGAAGCGTTTCTCACTGAATTATGAACCACCGTTTTGGGAACAACCGTTAGTGTCCTCCTCCTCCTTAAAACAGGGTGAGGAGGAACGTCTAGGAGAGATTCAGTAATTTCATCTTGATACCAGTTTTACTTTTTTAGTTATACAATACGGGGGTATGTCAGACAATTGGTGAAGTCGGGGCCTTCCTAAAGGTCGAAATCCTGGCCTCGGGAAAAACGCTAAACCGCGACGCAGCGAAATTGACTGTTAACGCGCCAGCACGCTGCAACATGGACAACGTCGCACGACCGCGCAATTGTCAGTTAAAGCGACGCAGCGCCAAATCGCAAAAAGGGCTCCGGTCCTAAAGCTGGAAATCCTTCCGGGGCTGAAGTGGTTAACAGACTGTATGGGGGCATAACATATTGATTTTTTCATTTTGACCATAGTTCTACTTTAATGACTTAGAGAGGATCTGCAAGGAGGAGTGGGACAAAATTCCTCCTCCTCCTGTGATTGCCAACAAGGGTTTTGCCACCAAGTATTAAGTCACTCTTTGCGAAGGGGTCAAATACTTATTTCATTAAAATGCAAATCAATTTATAACTTTTTTGAAATGCGTTTTTCTGGATGTTTTTGTCGTTATTCTGTCTCTCACTGTTAAAATAAACCTACCATTAAAATGATAGACTGATCATTTCTTTGTCAGTGGGCAAATGTGCAAAATCAGCTGGGTGATCAAATACTTTGTTTCCCTCACTGTATGAGTGTATTGTAATAACATACCGTATGTTCCCAATAAAAGCAGATTGTAGAAGTAGGTGCTGCTGGGGAAATATCTGTAGGCACACAGCTGTGTGTTGGCGACAGTGCTGTGAAGTGGCTGTTATTGGAGAATGTGAGTGAGCATTGATGAGTCAGTGCTGGTTAGTTGTTTGGCGGGTTGTGTTTGTGCTGGGTATGAAGGCCTCTGAACTAATGAATGGTATGTGAGGAATGGCAGAGATAATGAACCTTCAGGATTCCAGAGTGATAAGGCCACATGAGGTATAGGGCAGTAAAACCTTCACTCACAAAGGGTCAGGAGATGGCTGTACAACAGGATTGCACTATGCAAAAAGCTGCTCTGATGTTTTACCTGCTTGATTAATTATAGCTTAACTGACTTACATAACCATTATCCAGACTAAATTAAATAAAATTGTATTAATAGCTCCCATTTAATATTTTAATGTGATGCAATTATAAATTATGTTGCTTCAAAGTAAACACATTATGTAAAATCAGCTATTACAACTGATTCATAATGTAGGATGTATTGCTGTCTTCTATTTATATGCTGACAGTACATTAATAGAGATGATTTTAGGCAGTACTACACAGGGTAATTTCTAGGACTTACATTAAAGCGGTTGTATACCCAGGCAAAAAAAAAAACCTGCAAGACAAAAGCATAATATGCTAGTATGCACCGCATACTAGCTCATTATGAAATACTCACCTTGGAACGAAGATCCGACCAGGCTGCTCGGTCCCCTCTGAGGGAGCGGACATCTTCCCTCAGATCTTGCTTCCGGGTACGCGGCTCTGGCGCTGTGACTGACTGGAGCCGTGAGATGTCACTCCCGTGCATGCGCGCGGGAGCCCGTCTTTCCGGCAAGGTCCTTCACCAGGAGATCGCGAAGCATGCACCAGAACATCATGCCGTGCATGACGCAGCTGCTTGCAGGGGGGATATCTCCTAAACCGTACAGGTTTAGGAGATATTAATTTTACCTAAAGGTAAGCCTTATTATAGGCTTACCTGTAGGTAAAAATCCCTTTAAAGGGTATACAACCGCTTTAAAGAGGAAGTAAACCCAGATTGGGTTTACTTCCTCTACATACCCCTGTAAATTAGAAGTATAATGAGCTACTATGCATTGCATAGTAGCCCATTGTGTGCCACTTACCTGCAAACGAAGCCAGCGTCGTCCAGCGCTGTCCCCTGTGCTAGCGGTGTCCATCTTCAGCCCCTCCTCCTTCCGGGGCTGCGACTCCGGCTCTGTGACTGGCCGGAGTCGCGTTACGTCGCGCATGCGCGCGTGAGCCACCAGTCACTGCACAGTCTCAGTGGAGAAACGGCACAGAGGCCGTTTCTTCAATGCGTATGTGCCAAAGTGACGTCGGCACATGCAGAACACTGCATATCTCCTGAACCGTGCAGGTTTGGGAGATATGCAGGGTACCTACAGGTAAGCCTCATTCTAGGCTTACCTGTAGGTTAAAGTGGTTGTCACAGGTTGACAACCACTTTAACACAGAATAAATGCCATTGACCTGTAGCTGATCTTGGTCTTGCTGTACCTGTCTGTGGTCAGGGCTGATTGACACCTTGCTGGGTTGCAGGTGTTGTATGAAAACGCAGACATGCCACATTTTTATGCAGTGCGTTGCAACAGACTGCGGTGTTAAAGTGATACAAAAAACACTGTTTAATTTACATTATCCCTTCTATTTTTGTATATGGATGATAGCACTGTAATAATTTTAATTTAAAAAATCTAAGTACCAGATCTTTCCCAGCCTGTCTGCAGGGAAACCTAAGCAGGAGGAGCTTCTCCAAAAAAGTATTTGGAATACAGAGTAAAAATAAATAATTAATATCAATAAAATGCTTTAAATTGTCATACAAATATATATTTCAAAATCAAATCTTTATTAATTTTTAGCAACATGGTGTGGGCAAATTATTGCCAGTCACGGGCGGTGTCATGCCCCTCCAGCCTGTGTCTTAGAATAAGAGGGAGATGAAGCCTCCAGCAATCTACAATCTACAATATCCTGCCCCCATTATGTTTAGCTGGTTAGTGGGCATGGAGGGAGGAAGTGGGCTGTCATTTACCACTGTGTATATGCCCACATTTGTGACCCTATAGTCACATGGGCTGTTCAGATGTGATAGGGAAGAACTGCTCATCATAGAAACTCACTGAAAACTGAGCATGTGCAGAGCTGCCAACACTGCTCTGCAAAATCCCTAGCAGAATTGGGGACAGAGTTTTTTTCAGAATACAAAAACTAATGTCATAGTGACTGTGAGTATGAACAGCATGTAATACAGCATTTATTGATAGTTTTTTCTTTATGATGTGGGTTTAATGACACTTTAAGGGTTCAATGAAGTGTCATTTTTGACTCTGCAATAAAGTTAAAAAAATGAGTGGGATGTGTTGTAACATTACCGCACCTACACAATGCACACCGGCTTGCATGCGTTTTAGCACTCAGTGGGGAATTCATTGTAGTTTTTAGGTCACAGGCCCATCACCATCATGTTTTATTGATGATTGGACACAGGCCATAGTGATATGTTCCCAACATGCATCAGGGAAGAATTTCTGATCCATGCAATGCATTACCTTGCTTTTATTTCTCTGTGCAAGTCAAGTTAAATGCATAGAGGTGCCCAAGCTAAATATATTGTCTGTTTGCTTTACATCTTTGGGTGTGTTGCAGCGTTGCAGTTTTAGCCCCATGCTCATCTTGAATACATGCAATGAAGGGACAGACAAAGGCATAATTCTGCTGCAAGCCATAAGCTTGAGTTGCAGTGACTAGAACTTCACAGCTCTGCCTTCTCCTTCTTACAGGTGAATGCAACCAACCTACACTCAGCTCACACATCTCTATTTGGAGTGAGCTTATACAGCAGCTAAAGCTCACTGAATAAGGTGCACATCTCTCACCTGGGCTGCTTGACTGTTTTCCCCTGACCAGCGGAACTGTTTGTAGTGCCCCCATAGGTTTTTTGCTGGAAAGGTAAAATTTAGTCAGGCCTGAATAGTTTGATCTGGGCTTGGGGAGTGGCTCAGGTAGGACTGAGGCAGTCCAACAGATGATGTCACTAAACCCTCCTACCTTCTTCCGGGAAGCACTGGAACTTTCCAGAATGAAGGTGGGGCAAGAGGTGTCATCATTTGGAGTATCATGGGAATCCCTGGCCAATCCTCAATCTCGATTGGCAGGGGGCAGGCCTTCTCATATACTCTGGGCTGGGTCAGTCTGGGAGGAGTCGTCGGAGGCGGAAGTCTGAAGATGTAGCAGAAGTGCTGTGGAGGCCTCTACCTGGGAAGAAGCCCCCAGTCTGTGGGGGGGTGACCTTGAGGCCTGGAGTTTCAGGCGCAGCAAGGAGTGGAGGTGATTCCTGGAGTCGCACAAGGGAACAGGAGAGCAGCAGAGGTGCTACTGAGAGACTTTAAAGTGGTCCACTGGAGTCGGTGAGTGACAGACCCAGGGAGCTGGAAGAGAAAGTGCTGGAGCAGCCTGGGAGAAGAATAGCGGACAGTCTGTGGAGGCCTTGGGAGCCAGTCAGGGGAAGGAGTGTCACTATGAGGAAAGCAGGTCCATGTGGTGGCCTGGAAGAGGGTTGGGCTGGAAGTTGTAGTCCATCAAAGGCCTAGTTATCACCCAAGTACTTTGCTACATATTCGGGGGCCCGTGATCCCTGGCCTGTAATGGGTGGTCCTGAGGTCCTGCTGACAGTGCAGGCCTCACCATGTGCTAACTGCGGTGAAGAGAAAAGAGTAGAAAAGCTTGATAAATTTCATTTTAAGCTGGGAACCAAGTGATGTGCTGGAGAGTAGTGAAGGAGCAATAGTCTGCAAGTACAGTGCTGGAGAGAGAATTGTGAGGAAAAACAGTCAGCAAGCTGAGAGCTGGAGAGATTTGTGAGAAGTAACAGTTTGGTCTGCAGGCCAAGTGTGCATATACAGGACTGTATATGGAAGTCGTGTGCAATAATTTCTGGGGCATCCCACAGTCACCCCTTTTCCCCATCCAAGTTATTTCCCCTAAATAAAACAACAAAAACAAGAGCTGGCCTGGTCAGTGTCTATGGATGTGTGAAATATGGTGGGATTGATGGCAGCTATAAGGTGAACCACAACTAATGCTACTCTCAAGGGAGCACATGGCTACATGTTTATAGCTGGTCAATTTTCAGTTTTATTACAGTTTTATTTTAGTATCCCCATGGGCCCCTTAGAGTTTGGGGCCCCTGGGTATCCGAGTATGTTGCCCTTTTCATGATTCGTGAAATGTGTGGCGTATGCCTGTGTAGACATGAACGTGTTTGACATTGCATGATATCTGTTGCTGTTGTGGGTCTCGAAGACCCATAAAGGAAGTTGTGATTTACTGTCCAGCTGGGCAGCAGTGCCAATTCTTGGTAACCATAATGGAGGACTATGAAATGACCCCGGATTAGCCATGGGAATACCATTAGTCTCTCACGTACATTTACTATGGCCAAGTAAAAGGACCAGTAAAAGAAATGCATTTATTTTATGACAATAAGTGTAAATCTACCCTTACCCAACTGAAATGTGTATCATTAACATTTAAGGCCCCTACACAAGATCAGAAAATCGTATAAAAAATAATGCTTTCGAATCGATCGTACATACAAATGCAGAGTATTTGCCCATTGGGACTTTGGATGAAGCGCTACACCACTTTCGAAATGATCGTACGTTAATCTGATCATTAGTACACAGCTCTTGTCTGAAATTTTCCGAAGGGACAAACGTGAAAATTTTTCTTGTACGATACTAAATTGTACAGTTTTTTCATCAGAAAATAAAACTACAAATACATTACATCACTTCTGAATTTTTATTCTGTCGTACAATCATTTTCGTACTTTAGTAACCTATTCCTTTTCCATATGGAGATTAGCATGCAAAAAAAAAAACTGCACGATCATTTGTCCGATAATCTCATTGTGTGTACTAGGCTTTAGCCGTATGTTAAGGGATATGTCCACATTAAAATCTCTACATCCACGATCTAACACTAACCTATCTAGCTCTGTAAAGAAGAAATCTGTATACATACCTATTTTGATGCCGATCCGGCCTCCAGAGCTGGAAGCTCTGCAGAGGACACGGCCATCAAAGTCTGTGAAATGGGGAGCGACATCAGCCATAGACTTACTATGGGGCTTCCGTTGTTGGATGTGTCCTCTGCACCCGCCTCCACAGCAAAGCCGCGGCTGACAGCTCAGCATGGGATCGGGTCGGATCGGCTTCAAAAAAGGCATGTATACGGATTTCTTCTTTAGTTAGATAGGTTAATGTTAGATCGTGGATGTCTATAGATGCAGGGATTTTAGTGTTAGAGTGGACTTATGCTTTAACCTCCCTGGCGGTATGATTGTCAGATTTTTTGCGTCTCAAAGCGGTACATTTTTTCACATAGAAATTTGGCATTTTATATTGTAGGCCTGTAATTCTTAGGAATAACTCACTTAAATCTGTCCAAACAAGAGTCTAGTAGACATTCCAAGTATGATAAAGTTTGAAACAGCAAAATCATAAATTATAATATAATAAATAACTATAAATAATTATCACAAATTTTAATATAATAACATTTATTCAACAATGTATTCAAATCAAAACACTGAAATTTGTCGTCACTTTCAGTGTATGATGACGAATTTCCCCACAAATCAGTATCGCTCAATTCTGCAAGTGATTCTTATTTACTATAACTGTTTTCTAGCTGGTCAAAAACCGCTTTTGACGTAAATGGACGCTTTTTTATGCCATGGACATTCTCAAGTTTCCAGGCAGAAAGACTGGCATATATAATATAAAAGTGCATGCAGGGCACTGGACAAAGCCCTAGGGACAAAGGGGATGTGAAATGATTTTATACAGTAATGTAATCTTACAGATTATAGTGTACTGTATGTATGCTTCACTTTTTGAATTTGCCGCCGGGCTCCGCCTCCATGCGACGCAACGCTTGCAGGGAACGGAGCCCAGAACCCAAAGGCATCGGGCAAAGCTCCCGCCAGATGACACAGCGGGATTACATCGCAGGATCCAGGGGACAAGGTAAGTAACTTTGCCTGGATCCAGCGATGTGATCCCGAGTGTGGCTTGGGGTTACCGCTTTTGGTAATGAAAACTCATCTCGAGCCACACTCGGGAATACCGCCAGGGAGGTTAAAGGGGAAGTAAACTTCCATCACTAAATTTTACCTATCTCCTATAATATCTCCTAAACCTGCACCGTAACATCATTGGCGCATGCACTCTGAAGGAACGGCTCTGGTGGCCATTCCTGTGCTTTGACCAGCAGCTCCCACGTGCATGCGCGGGAGTGACGTCCAGCCAGTCACTGAGCCGGATTCTGCGAACCCGGAAGCAAGACAGGTGAAGATGGAAGCGGACTCCAGTGATGGCATCGCTGCATTGCTTCATTTTCAGGTAAGTTTTGCATAATGTGCTAGTATGTGATGCATACTAGCACATTATGCCTTTACCTTGCAGGTAAGAAAAAAAAAACATCCAGCAGTTTACAACTGCTTTAAAGCTAAGGTTTAGCTAACCTTCTCCCCGCTGATTTGTTTACAGTGTGAAAAAGGTTGGCAGGTGGTCCGGAAAAGACTTTTACAAAGATAAAAGTCAAAAGTGGTCATCAAACCAAGCATCCTATTAATAAACAATGGAAAATAAACAATTTTATTGATTTATCGATCAATACTTTAGTATGTTATTGTGGTCTTTTTGTAGTTATACATTTACAACATCAGCTGCTGAGGTGCAAAGCTTCCAGTTTTGCAATTAATACAGTTGGCTATAAAATATTAAGGGCCATTCCCATGGTTTGCGTCTAGAATTGCTCATGAATATTTCAGCTGTGGTGCTCAGGGCAAACCTTTGAAGTGGACCATCTCCATTCCCTGTTTCATCAATTCAAGGTTTACTACAGCAGCGTAGAAAGCAAGATTCTGTAATCACAAAAGCGTTTTGGGAATTGTGAATAACTCATTGTGACTTTCTGTTCAGAGTTGTGGCTGCTATATAAAAAAGACGTGGATTCTACTTATGATCACTTATTGTTCAGGGGTTAGAGGGTGTTTGAAAGAATGGCGTGTGATGTAAGTTCAATCCCAACCAATTCAGCCTGGTTCACACCTATGCAGGTTGCAGTTTGCATATCCCAGGTGCATTTTGCGTTTTTCAATACAAGTTTTTGATCCATTGAAGTCTATGGAACCAAAAACCAGAAAAAAGTCCCTGGCTCTTTGCATAAAATGCACATATGTGAACGTGACCCATAGGAACCCATGCTAAATGGACCATAATGTGTTTCTGCAAAACTGAAAACACACTGAAAAATGCATATGTGTGAACCAAGCCGCGTTTTTGAGCATTTTTTGCAGCTCTCCATGTTATTCAATGGCCCCATACAAACACTGACATTTTTGAGCTGTAGATCGCGTTGGCGCTTGTGAGCTGAAAGCAGAACCCCCGGCCAGCGCGTTCTGAAGCTGCAGCTTTAGAGCATTTTTGACGCTGAGCCGGCAAACCGCTCACTAACACGCATGAACACAGTAGCGACGTTAACCAGCGTTTTTAGGTTAAAAAAATAGCAGAGGAATGTAGTGCTGACGCTCACTAATGCGCATTAACGCCGACAAAATTGCGATTTTGACCTTTGACCTTTTTTCCTGATCTCGGTCCCGACGTTGCAGCTCGTTTTTGTTAATACACCCATGTGTATGAGGCCTTAGATTGTTCCCTTTGGATTTTTCCTTTTGTCACTACATAGTCACAGGGGTACACAAAGGAAACTGTAACAGTTTACATATAATATGGCTGCGTAAGCTCTGTACATTTTTTTTTTTTAATTACGTTTTTTACTTTCCTGACTTCATGCGCATCTACTGTTTATGGGGTCACCATATTTCTAAATATCTTTTATATAGAAGGCACATAAAGAAAAATTTAAAGTGGATGTAGACCTCAGACATGAAATGTGTACTTGTCCCAATTAAGAGCCCTAAGTGTAATTTCTGTCTGCTGCTTCGTTCCTCTGTTATCAGCATGAATCACTTCTGACAAGTTTCCCTGACACCAAGAGAAAAATGGTGACAGGTGAGGGATCTCCAGCTGATTGACAGCCTCAGCTCTGTTGTTGTGAGTTATGTGGGAGGGGATCTGTCTCTTCCCTCCAATCAGCTCTCAGAGCTCTCCTCACTGAGCTCTGAAGTATATAATTTCAGCTCTCCACCCCCTTTTCTTTCTGAACTCCCAGACAAGTTTTATAATCCAGCACTTTGAATGGATGTAGAGAAGAGAGAGACTGCAGATAAACAGGTACAATTTAGAGGAAGATTTGTTTAATCTCTTCCTACCACATGAGAATAGTCACTTCACTGGCTATAATGTAAGATTTAACAACCGCTTTAAGGAAAAGGGACCATTCTTCTCTTCCTCTGATTTATAAGTAGACAGGAATTGTTGGAAGAAAGGCCCCTTATTCTGCTATATTAACTTCAGTCAGCAGGAAATGGTGAAGTAGTTGGGCACAGACAACAGCATGTCAGATGTCAGGCTTATTAACTGCAAGGAAAATTCATATAAACAATTACTGGTTATATTTAGGGTTCTCAGCAGATCTTCCTTGTTAAATAAATATATCCTGTTTTTTTTAGACCAGAATTTATCTTTAACCACCTCAATACTGGGCACTTTTACCCCCTTCCTGCCCTGGCCAATTTTCAGCTTTCAGGGCTGTCACACTTTGAATGACAATTGCGCGGTCATTTAACGGTTTATCCAAATGAATTTTTGTATAATTTTCTTCCCACAAATAGAGCTTTCTTTTCATGGTATTTAATCACTGCTGGGTTTTCTATTTTTTCGTAAAAAAATGAAGAAAGACCGAAAATTTAAAAAAAAAATGTTTCTTATTTTCTGTCAGTAAATTTTGTAATTAAGTATTTTTTTCTCTTTCACTGATGTGCGCTGACAGGCACTGATGAGATGGCACTGATGAGCACTGATAGGGTGGCACTGATGGGCACAGTTTGGCCTCACTGATGGGCACAAATTGGCATCACTGGGCACAAAGTGATGTCACTGATAGGCACATATTGACATCGCAGATGGGCACATAGTGGCATCACTGATGGGTACTGTTGGGGCTGCACTGTAGTCAGGGCATTGATGATCAGTGCCCTGATTACCTACACAGGTCTCCCCTTTGAGGAGATGCTGCTGATCAACTCTTCTCTCCTCACACTCTGTCAGTTTGAGGCAAGGAGAGCCGATAAGCAGCATTTTCTTGTTTACATGTGATCAGCTGTGACTGGACACCGCGGATCACATGGATAAAGAGTCGCGTACGCCTCTTCCAGCAGCCGGAAAGAAGAAATCTTCAGGTCAGTGTAAAACAATACACTAGGGATAATAGTATAAGGCTGCTTTCACACTGATGTGCTGCGGTTACCCACACCAGGGGTGCAGTGCACTTGCAGCTTTGCTATGCTTAGCCATAGACTTCTATTGTATCCTTCGGGTTTTGTGCAATTTCTGAACGCAGGAGTTTTGGTGTGCTTTCAGAAAGTGCACCACACCTGCAGGAAATAATAGAAGTCTATGGCAAAGCACAGCTAGCCCAGGAAAGTTGCAGATGCACTGCGCTGCATCCGTGGTGCAGGTAAACCGCAGCACATCAGTGTAAAAGCAGCCTTATAGGGGGCTCAGGACAGTAAGTGTTCATTTATGTTTGCAGTTTGGGGGTAGTAAAACCCCATAGTTAAGACCCCCTTTGGCTGCAGTGGCCAGGGTTGTACACATGCCGCAAAAAGGAGTTATACGCCCTGTCATGGTTGGTGGGTGTAGCACCTGCCAAGCATGACCCATTCAAGTGAATGAGGCTGCTCTGCAAGTGCCCAAACTAGGGGTTAAAGCAGACCATGTTGTGGTGTTTTCTCACCACCTGATTTAACCCCTTGGACCCTGCAGAAGCATGCAGTTGCAGGACGCTTGCAGAGTGGCTCCATTTAGAGGAATGGGTCGCGACTGGCAGGTGGTAGTACCTACTTCTAGATCTGTGCAGTAATCCAGTGTGAAGTTTTGCCTCTGTGCAGGAGCTTCCTGTGGTAAAGACCGATCACTGCTGCTCTCTCCTTGTGCAGGGTGACTGGTCTTGTCTCCGCCCCCTCCTCTTGTTTTCTGCAGGCAGCCTGTAGTGGGAAGACCTGCTTGTTCCCTCCCACAGCTCTGCTATCTGCACAGGCTATGTACATTACAGTATTGATGTCACTGCTACAAGGTAATAACAGAGCTTGCACGGGCATCTGGTGCTCACGAAGTGGATTTATATCCATTGTGGCTCTCGGCCACAGCTTTAAGGCACTGAGCTGGAACCAATATGCAGATAATGACTTTTGATGTTTCCTTAGATTTTATGGATCATCATACTTTATCTGAATCATCAAAAACCATAGGGTCAGCATAGCAACCAGGCAATTAACTTTTTTTTTTTTTTTTTGAAGACGGAAGTAATTTTTTTTTTTCCAAGTGACAGGGTCTCTTTCTAGCCCATTTCTTTCACACATTGATACTCACCATTGCCTCTTCGCTTTATTTATCTGTTAGAATTCTTGGAAATACCCAGTATTTCTGTGCATTAGGTGCAGTAAATTGCACTAAGAAGGTAACGTAACAGAGATTCTCTCTAATGCAGAACTAAAGGTATGTAGGAAATAGGCTCTTGCCATAATTTTTGGTGCACTTCCCTCAAACCATGTCCTCCTTGATGCATGCATCTTGCAGTGTACCTTGAAAATAATAAAAAAAAAAACCACATCCCTCTTTATTTATAAAGAATCAGAAAGAGACAGAAATCAATTGTGCTTATTTGCTTTTGTTGCCTTGATACAATTAGTTTTGCACAGAGCAGCCCGGATCCTCCTCTTCTCAGGTTCCTCTTTGGTGCTCCTGTCCCCTTCCTCCTGTTGAGTGCCCTCACGGCAAGCAGCTTCCTATGGGGTCACCCAAGCCGAGCCACAGCTCCCTGTGTCCATTCAGACACAGAGCCACGGCCTGGTCCGGCCCCGCCAACTTTCTCTCCTCATTGGCTCACTGACTTTGACAGCAGTGGTAGCCAAAAGTGCCACACTGCTGTCCCAGCCAATAAGGGGGGAGAGTCCTGGACAGCTGAGTCTGTCATGCAATATCGCTGGATCTAGAGGGACCTCAGGTAAGTATGAGAGAGAGAGGTAAGTATGAGAGGGGTTGCTGCACGCAGAAGGCTTTTTATTTTAATGCTTGGAATACATTGAGATAAAAAAACCTTCTGCCTTTACAACCACTTTAAGTGAGTCACCCGGTGCAAGAAAGCTTGATAAAGGAAAACAAAACAAATGAAGCCACCACCTCCTAAAGACTAGTAAGCTGCAATATATTACATTGCATTGTTTTAGGACTTGGATCAGGTCTTTAACACAGGGCAAAAGGGGCAGCTGCCCGGTGCCCAGTCATTGTTGTGGGGCCCAAAGCCCCTTGAGCCTGCACTGCCTGCAAATAGTTGATAAGTGAATTCGGGAGGGCCCAAGGAAATGTTTGCCCAGGTTCCAATCAAAAGACTGCCCTGATTTAAATACTATATTTAGTTTGATAAATTGTGTGCGCTTTACTGTTGTGCTATTATTTCGAATACATAGACTTTGTTCTCTATAGCCATATTTGCTACTATGTTCAGACCCCAATGGGTACCAGGATAACCGTTTGAATAATGAATACGGGACTTTTTGCTCTGCAGTACTTGTGATCTTTCAGTTAAAATAATGCTTGTAATATTTTTTAGTTTTCATAGTTATTTGTCTTTTTGGTGGTTCTTGCCATGTTAACCCCCACTGTGCACACTGTTATCATCTTTTTCAATATTCCAAGAGCCAGTGGCATAAGGCCCTACTGTTAGTGCTTCTCCCATTGGTCACCAGGTGCTTGGTGCAAACCTAGATTAGTTGAGGAAAGAACTACTGCATGTGAATATTTGGAGGGTAAATAGGAGAACATATCACTGTCTGTGCACTAGAGCTGCACGATTCTGGCCAAAATGAGAATCACAATTTTTTTGCTTAGAATAAAGATCACCATTCTCTCACGATTCTCGCGGCATAATATATTAAATATACAAAAAAATTGGGCTAACAGCACTGTTTAGTTTTTTGAAAGGGTAATTTTTCAAAAAAAAATTGCTTTTAAAAGTCCACTGCGCAAACAGCATGTGACATAAAATATTGCAACAATCGCCATCTTATTCTCTAGGGTCTCTGCTAAAAAAAATATATAATGTTTGGGGATTCTAAGTCATTTTCTAGCACAAAATAATTTTTATTTGTAAACCGCAAGTGTCAGGAAAGATTTAGACTTTAAATGGTTAAACCAAAAATCTATACAAGGGGAGTTCACTCAGAGTTCTTTCCTTTGAAGTAAATTACTTTGTATCTCTTTTCTCAGAACTTGGCTCTCTGCCCAGACTTGGCTGTCTCCTGAGACTGAAGTCGCTCCGACTTGAAAAGACTTCAGGAGACTTGCATTGACATTTATTACTGTCAAGTCGCGCTGAGTCGCCCCGCAAGTCGGACCCCATTAACTGCACTGAAAAATCGCGGTAATGCCCAATGGAGATCGCAGGGGGGGGTAGATCGAGATCGCGATTTTAATACGATTGATCGTGCAGCTCTACTGTGCACAGTCAATGTTTGTCAGTCTAAGGCAGCCTTTTTCAACCAGGGTGCAACGGTACCCTGGGGTGCCTTCTGGCCAGGGCTGGTACAAGGCTGGGGCAGAAGGGGCGAATGCCCTGGGCACTACAATTTCTGTAGGAGGGGGGCGCCATCAGGGGGGACAGCCCATACGGCTGTCCCCAGGCTGCTTTGGCTGCTGTTCAGCAGGGAAGGAGGGGGTGTGGGTGGAGGCAGAGAGAAGACAGAGCACCGCGATCTGCAAAGCTGTAGCAGTAAAACAAGAACAAAACTTTCCCCAGCCGAGCGGACTATTTCTTCATTTTCGGGTACCGCCGCATAGTAATCTCCTGTCATGTGCGACAAGTTTATGACCGTCCCGGCCTCTTCTATATCAATCCGCCGGGCAGACCGGAACTACATGTACTTGTCGCACATGACAGGAGATTACTATGCGGCGGCACCGGAAGATGAAGAAAGAGTCCGTTCGGCTGGGGAAAGTTTTGTTCTTGTTTCATTGCTACAGCTTGCACTTCGTGGCGCTCTGTCTTCTCTCTGCCTCTGCTCACCCCCCCTTCCTTCTAGGGGATTCCTCTGACTGGTATCACTCACTGACCCCAGGACCAGCAGCCAGCCCCCAGGACCAGCAGCCAGCCCCCAGCAACCAGGCCCCACGACCAACAGGCAGGGCCCAGCAGCCAGACCCCAGGACCAGCAGCTAGGCCCCAGCAGCCAGACCCTAGTTCCCAGCAACCAAACTACAAAACCAGCAGCCCGGTCCCAGCAGCCAGACCCCCGGTCCCAGCAGCCAGACCCCAGGCTGCAGCAACCAAACTACAAAACCAACAGCCAGGCCCTAGCAGGCAGACCCTAGGACCAGCAGCCAGACCCTTGGCCCCAGCAGCAAGGCCCCAGGACCAGCAGCCAGACCCCAGCACCAGAAACCTGGCCCCAGCAGCCAGACCCCAGGCACCAGCAGCCAGGCCCCAGCAGCCAGGCTCCAGCAGCCAGACCCCAGGACCAGCAGCCCAGCCTTCAGAAGCCAGGACCCAGCCCCAAAAGCCAGGAATCAGGACCAGCAGCCCGCCTCAGGAGGACCAGCAGCTAGTCCCAGTACCCATTATGTAAGGTAAGTAAAGTGTTCTAGGGCTCGGCCTGGGCATCAAAGTGCTATTAATATACAGTCCTGCTCACCATTATTGGCACCCCTTCATGTTTTGCATAACTGAGTGAATGTCTTCAGAAATAAATGGAAATGTACCAAATTTATATCAGCAGGATCTTTTAATTGGAGGTCCAAAGTAATTTAACAAAGACAATTGTTATTTCAACATAGATATTGTAATTATAAAGAAAAAACAGAAAACCAGCATGTGCACTAATATTGGCACCCCTCCTTAATATTTGGTTGCACACCCTTTGGCAGCGATGACAGCCTCCAAACGTTTCTTATATCCATCGATAAGCTTCTTGCACTTCTCGGGTGGCATTTTCTCCCACACTTCCTTTGCAATATGCTCAAGCTCTTGAACATTTGCAGGGTTCCTTTCTCCAATGGCAGTTTTCAGCTCCCCCCAAAGATTTTCAATTGGATTGAGATCAGGACTCATTGCTGGCCATTTTAAAACAGTAAATTTTTTCCCTTTCA
>BLSH010335836.1:991229-1017226 GCA_018402905.1 Glandirana rugosa
GATTGTTTCAGGGAGAACCACAGGTAATCTCTCAGATAATCTCGGAGGTGTTACGGGGTAATCTCTGATATTATCCCAGATTACCTAGGACCTCCCCCCAGAGAGATTGTCTCTAGGAGAAACACAGGTAAACTCTCAGATACAATCTTTCTCGGAGGTGGTCCGGGTAACCTCTGATGTTACCTCAGATTTCCCTGGACCTCCACCCAGATGGATTGTCTCCGGGAGAGACACTTGTAACCTCTCAGAGACTATCTTTCTCAGGGGAGGTCCGGGGTACTCTCTGATGTAAACTCACAGTGACTTGTTATCATTTTGCTATCTGTAGTAATATGTTGGTTAATTTGATACATTTCCTTCAGTAGATATTCCACAATATGTACATAAACTTCATGGGTGCCAATAATGGTGAGCAGGACTGTAATATTGTTTATTTTTACTATTGTTCAGTGACACTCAAATGTAGTCTCTCATGGGGCCTGGAGGGGACTCTTTCTATCAGAGACTCTCCAATGTTCACAGAGAGGGCCTCTGTTAGGTAGACCCACCTCCAGGTCCCTTTAGACTCCATTGTAGTCTCCAATGGGCCTGGTGGAGGCTCTTTCTAACATAGACTCTCAAATGGACACAAAGAGGATCTCTGTTAGAGAGACCCCCCTCCAGGATCCATTAGACCCTATTATAGTCTCTAATGGGGCATTGTGGAGGCTCTAATAGACTCTCTAATGGACACCAAGAGGGACTTTGTTAGAGAGAACCCCCCTCCCCTCCAGGTCCCATTAGACCCCATTGTAGTCTCTAATGGGGCCTGGTAGAGTCTCTTTGTAACAGACTCTCTAACAGAGGCCCTCTATGTGTTCATTAGAGAGACCCCCCCCCCCCCCTCCAGGTCCCATTATAGTACTCTGCTTCTTTGTTTATTGTTAAGAGATTGTGGGAGGATCCCCAGGGTATTGAAGACTCCTTAGGGGAGGGGAGGAGTTAGTATGGAGGAGTTCGTAAGATGACCATGGGGGGGGGGGGGCACAGTTTACCTTTGTCACCAAATGACCTTGTCCCGGCCCTGCTTCTGGGTTCTTCAGGGTAGCCTTGGCAAAATGCCTAAAATTACCCAACAAGCAGCAAGTGGATCAAGCCTGCCTTTTTGTTCCACAAAGCCATAGGTTTTTATTGTGCAGCATTACTACCTTGCGCACTGTGCAAGCCAGTCGGTGGCATCCTAACATTGCCCTGAATTCCCCAATAATTTTCAACAAGCCATCAAGTGAATCAAGCCTGCCTTTTTGTTAAACAAAGCCATAGGTTTTTATTGTGCAATGTTACAACCTTGGGCGCGCCCTGCAGGCCATTCGGTGGCATCCTAACAATTATCAATGTCCTCTGTTGATATGGAGGACATTGGGCAACTGTGCAGCATCCTTGCTTGCCCCTCTCTATCAGCATTGGTATAAAGTTAGCTAAGTGATGGAGAGAAACTGAGGAAGAATCCCTGAAGTACCAGTCAGTACCAATGTGTGAAGGTGTATTTGCTTTGTAAAAATAAATCCCCTGTAATGTTGGGTGTCCTACATGTGTGGATGCTGCTGTTATATATAAAACTATTCATTTAATTTTTTTTTCAAATTTTTAGAATGGGGTGCCTCAAGATTATGCATCATTTTAAAGTGGTTGTCAACTTGTGACAACCACTTTAACCTACAGGTAAGCTTATGATGAAGCTTACCTGTAGGTGCCCTGCATATCTCCTAATCCTGTACGGTTCAGGAGATATGCAGTGTTGAAGCTGTTCCGACGTCATGTGTGCCATTCCTCCACTGTGACCGCACCGTTACTGGCGGATCCCGCGCGCATGCGCGGGAGTGACGTCACGCGACTCCGGCCAGTCACACCGCCGGAGTCGCGGCCCCGGAAGAAAGACGGGCAGAAGATGGATGTCGCCAGGAGAGGGGACAGCGATGGACGCCGCAGGCTTCGTTTGCAGGTAAGTGGCACATAATGGGTTACTATGCGATGCATAGTAGCCCATTATGTTTCTACTTTACAGGGGGACATAGAGGAAGTAAACCCCATCTGAGTTTACTTCCTCTTTAAAGGGTGCTTTGACTGAAAAAGGTTGAGGAACGCTGGTCTTAGGATTTGTGTAAATGGGCAAATGTAACTGTCAGGCGCATTCAGCTTGATTTGACATTAGTTCAAGATGCTTGAGTTCCTTCATAGGTACATTTAATCTTCTAAGCTGTATTACGTTTCTTCAATCAATGCTTTTGCATTGACTTGTATGGGGGAAAAAAAGCAGTTGTCATGCAAAAAGGCTCTAAAAGTGATCCAGATACCTGCATTCTGCCCCATTTCAGCTTTACTGAGTACCTATGTACTTGAACATTAAACATGTTTTCACATGTTTTAAGTGCATCTATAGTCAAAATGTAAAATCATATATTTGCTTCCATGTTACATTTCAATTATTTTTAGCCTACTCCTATTAATCTCAACAAAATTGAAGTCTATAAATTTACTTTGTGAAGAACCCCACATGTAGGGCCTGTGTACACAGGCTTTTGTTCTCAATGACTGAACTCCAAAAAGTGAAGATTTTCTATGTTGTAGGTTACATCTAAAAATTCTAATTGTGCTGAAGCACTACCCTAAAAAATTGACTTTTCGTCTGGAATTCCTCCTGATAAATGACTTTGCACTTTCTGGCACCAGTGGCGACCTGTCCATACGGGGCGCAGGACGCCCCCCCCATCCATGCGCCCGGCCCCTAATCTACATGCAGGGCGCCGGATGCATGGATTTCAAATGTGTTTTTTTTTTTTTTCTTTTGAACCACGTGATTCGAGCCTGAGGCTCTAATTGGCTTAAAAAAGGGTGGGCTCAGGGCGCAGAGCATTGCACCCTGAGCCCACCCAGTTTTGTGACAGTAGCAAATTAATATTCACTATTGTCTTCCTCATTCCCCTCCCAGCCAGTCAGGAAGAGGGCCCTTAGATACGATTGCCCAGGGAGTCTTAAGACTCCCGGCCAATCTGGTCTCTCGGGTCTCAAGACCCACTTCCTGTTTGGCCGAGAGGAGAAGCAACTGTCCCGGAGCGAGATCCCTGCCATCTGCCTACTGAGGTAAGGAAACCTCTGTCCGTCTGTTTCCTGTGGGGGTCCAATTGGTGTTGGTTTGCCACCCCCCCCCCCACAATATTGACCACCAGCCGCCACTAATAGGCACTCCTCTGCTGTGTAAAAAGTAAAGCATTACTGGCTCTGACTGCTAGTTTCAGAAGTTTAAAAGTGAGATTTGGTGACGTGACAATTGCATTGCACGCTGTTCGCATTACTGAAGGCTTTGAGGAAACACAGGCCTGCTTCTGCCAAGATGGGCACCTTTACAAAGAAACACCCACAGAGACCCAGTGCAGAACAAGGCATGGGAAGTCATACATGATGAAGCAGCTGCAGGCATCATTCAGATATTAGTTGCTTGATCGTTCTTGCAGGCAGTGGGAGGGGACGTGCCCCCCACCTCCCCCTCCCACTCCCACTGCCCACTGCTGCTTCTCCCGGCTCCCCCGTACGATCAGCAAACTGGAGAATGAATCCACTGCTGGCGGAAGTTGGCCATGGAAATTTCCGAGGACAGATGGTCCCCGGCAATCTCTGACTTTTGGAGGCCCGGGCGTGACGTTATGGCGTCCCGTTCGGGCCGGAGGAAGTAAACCATGCCGGGGACTCCGTAGGAAAGCCTGAGATTGTTCATTTTGTTTTTTTTTTTTTGACCAAGCCTTTCCTACCTGGAGGAGAGATGTGGGGCCTTATAGACCCCACATCTCTCGATAAAGAGGACCTGTCACGCACTATTCTCATTACAAGGGATGTTTACATTCCTTGTAATAGAAACAAAAGTGATCAAAACATTTTTTTTAAAGGGAAAGGGTAAAAATAAAAAAATTAAAATAAACGAAACCAAAAAATGAAAGCACCCCCGTCCCCGCGTGCTCACACACAGAAGCAAACACATACGTAGGTCGCACTCGCATATGTAAACAACATTCAAACCACACATGTGAGGTATCATTGTGAACGTTAACGCGAGAGCAATAATTCTAGCATTCGATCTCCTCTGTTATTCTAAACCTGTAACCTGTAAAAAATTTTAAAGCGTCGCCTATGGAGATTTTTAAGTACTGAAGTTTTGCACTATACCACAAGTGTACGCAATTTTAAAACGTGACATGTGAGGTATCTATTTACCTGGGGTATCATCATCTGTCACGTTATACAAAAAAATTGGGCTAACTTCACTGTTTTACTTTTTTTTTTTTTTTATTCATGAAAGTGTTTTTTTTTTCGCGTTTGAAAAATTGCAGCGCAAATACCCTGTGACAAAAAAAAGTTGCAATGACCGCCATTTTATTCCCCAGGGTCTCTACTAAAAAAAATATATATAATGTTTAGGGGTTATGAGTAATTTTCTAGCAAATGATTTTCACATGTAGGAGAAGAGTGCTGGAATTTGCCTGGTGCCTAAGTGGTTAATTTGTTTTCGCTAATGGGGAATAGAGTCCCTGGAGTTCCTAAAAACTGGAGCAGACAGATTTTTGTGAAAGTGTCTAGCAGGTGTTCTAAAAGTGGCGCAGCGTGCAGCAAATTCATGTACTTGTTTAGAACTTGGATTTGGCGCAATGCTTTTACAACCGTTGCGCACATCTCTGAGTGGAATTATTGCTATTGGAGATACTTTCTCCAGGTAGCATCTTTAACAGAGACTTATCAAATGACAGTTCCCGAGGCATTAAAATCCCTGTTTGAGGAATGTTCTAAGACTTTCAATTACTGCAATGTAGGTGAAGTGGAAGTGCTATACATAGAAAGAAATTGCAGTTAAAAAAAAAAAAAAAAGCTGTGATGAGGTTAGGGCCGCTGCCAAGCTTCATGGGTTGGATTCCATAGTTTTTGACTTGACAGTTATTTATTTTTTTTTTTTTCAATTTTGCATTTTATAATTTTTAGGCTCCCTAAATTGCATTTCAAACACATAACTTACAGGACTTTTACATGCTTATAGGCACGTGTATGCGTGTAAATTACAGCACTCAAATGTAAAATGTTCTATTTGTGTTTTACTGCTCTGAACTCATTGCTGTATTACTATTCTTTACTCAGCTGTGTGCATGGTTCCAAAGACCAGAGTGAATCGCATTTCAAATCTGTAAAAAAATGTGGCATTTTTTTAACTCCTATGTGCAAGAGGCCTAAAAGGTTTAGCAGTCTTGAACATGCAGCCATATACACTGGAGACAGAAGCACTAACTATTACACTAACCTAGCAATTCATCATTACTGCTGATTACTTTGAATATGCAATGATAGCTCTTACTAATATGAGGTTTTAAAGCCAGTCCCTTGCTTGCACATTCAAGAACCTAGCTGAGCATACCCCCTAACTATGCCTAATAATCCCCAAAAATAAACACATTATTAAGAGTAATTAAAGTGGGAATAAACTCCCATGGATGATTTTTACCTATAGGTAAGTAAGGCTTAGCTATAGGTATTGTAAGGCAGGCCATACATGGGCGAATTTCGAACAAATTTTCTTTTCAAAATCAGAAATTTTGTGCGTTTTTTGTGATCCGATAGTGCCACCATTGATTTTCGAAATTCGGCTGGGAATCTTCCTTTCTTTCTGGGAATCTTCTTTTTTTTTTCTGGGATTTTTTTTCTTTTCTTTCCAGAAATGTTCTTTTCTTGAACTCATGTGCATTCCTTTTTCTATTACATTTCTCGCACGATTCTCCCATCATTGATTAGAAAATTGTCAGTTTTTTCAAAAAATTTCCCATTTCTCATATTGGATTGCCGCACGAAAATCGGATGTTGCTGCAGCCCACTAATGGTGCGAAATTCAAACGAAAGTTCTTAGAAACGATTTTCGAACGAAAATTCTTTCGAAATGCGACCCATGTATGGCCAGCCTAAATATATCCTAAACGTGCAATGTTTAGGAGATATTTACTTGTGAAGCCGCCGGTGATATAACCTGTGCATTCGCTCTGAAGGAAAGGCATACTGTGATGTTCTTTCAAAACCCTGCGATGTGAACCACAATGTCAACGCGGCTCGTCCAATCAAAAGACCGTATTACGCCAAGACTGGTTGAAGATGGAAGCCTTGTGGGCGTCGACAGCGCGCTGCTGGCGGGCTTTGTTTTAAAGAGGAAGTAAACCCTGATGGAGTTTACTTCCTCTATATTCCACTGCAAAGTAGAAATATAATGGGCTACTATGCATCGCATAGTAGCCCATTATGTGTCACTTACCTGCAAACTAAGCCAGCGATGTCCCCTGTGCAGGCAGCGTCCATCTTCAGCCCCTCTTCCTTCCGGGGGCCGCGATCTCCGGCTCTGTGACTGGCCAGAGTCGCGTGACGTCACTCCTGCGCATGTGCGTGGTAGTCGCCAGTCACGGCACAATGGCGTTTCTTCACTGCGCATGTGCCAAAATGACGTCGGCACATCTAGTACATTGCATATCTCCTGAACCGTGCAGGTTTGGGAGATATGAAGGCACCTACAGGTAAGCCTTATTCTAGGCTTACCTGTAGGTTAAAGTGGTTGTCACAGGTTGACAACCACTTTAAGGTAAGTTTCACATAATGTGCTAGTATACGATGCAACCTTTTCTACAAGACTCCCTGATGCTGACCTATGCAAGGGAATCTACAGACAATTTCAGCCACTTTCAACAAGCTTTTGCTTAGAAATGTTATCCATACTACCAGCACCAGTTTCTGTTGTTTCATGGCTTTCAGAAAAACTGATGGTGGTAGTTGCCTTTGCAATTTGCAATGGAAGTTGTCTAAATGATGCCATGATTCCACTCTCAAGTGCTCACCCATACCTAAAATGTCAGCTATGGGAATAGTTACCAGTAATACTATGAGGAATATCCAATACAGAATCGTCTCAGTAGATGTGCTGAATATCCTTAATGGCTGCTTTATACAAGGCAGCAGTGTTTAAGGATAAGTCTCTTTAAATTACATTGTGCTTGAATATAATAGTACTCAGTGAAAGGGGAAGAATAAATGATTATCTGCTAGCTCTAGTTTTACTGTGACTCTACTAGGCTGTTAAATATGCTTGTATGTGACTTCCCTTTCATTCTGCAATGAACGTGTGTATTGTTCGTCACTATTTCACCAGGTATGTGCAGGGAGGACTGGCTGATGTGACATATTGTGCTGATATGAACAGTGAAAAACAACTTCGAGAAGCAGGTTTTAGAAGGTGCTGTGATATCACTCCTCTCTAGGATGTTTCCTGTTTTCCTTAAAGTGGTTGTAAACTCCTGAAATGAAAAGTGAACAAAGTATATCCTATAGTGTATGCTAGCCTCAATCCAAAGCACTTGGTGTCATTTCTGTCTCCTCTGTCAAACCTCCTGCATGAGTCCCTTTTGAGAGTCTATGCCAACACCAGACAATCCCGGGAGACCCCAGCAGGTTATTGACTGCCTAAGCTGTGCATATTTCCCTTATGAGACTGTGTTTTGGGGTGGGGGGTGTTTTCCATTCCCTGGAGAAGGTTGTAGTAAAGAGACTGCTGCAGATGAACAGGTGCAACTTTTGTAGGATGATTGGTTTCATCTGTGTATCGCCTGAGGATAGTCCCCTGACTGGGTATACAACCGTTTTAATTAATAAAGTGAAGAGATGAGCTTTAAAGCAGATCTTTCACTTTTGTCTTGTTTCCTTCCTCCCATTCCCCTCTAAACTTATTATTATTATTGTTAATTATTATATTCTGTTTAGTAAATACCTTCTTTCATGTGCAGCGCCATCCTGCTTCCTTCTTTCTCACCTACAGAGGGTGACACAGCCCTCACCCACCTGCTGCCTTCCAGGGTATTTGGTCACACATGCCAGGAGGGCCTTAAGTGCTGAAGTAGTGTGATTTCTAGCGCCTCCCCTATGCCGTCACAAAGTCTCGCAATACTTTGGCACTGCAGCCTTCTGGGATATGTGCCATGATATTCTAGGAGGCTACAGGTGTGCAATGGCCACACTCCTAGGTGTGGAATAAGGCTATATTCACATTTGACTCCTCCGTTAGACATTTCTAAATGCAGCAGAAGTTCTCTGGGAAGTATAAACCTTTTCCCTCCGCTTAGATGTTCTTGATTTAAAAAGGGTTTAGCTTTGTTTACATGCATTTAGGGTTTTGTAACCGTATTCTGGACACACAGAATTCTATATTCTCCAAACGTAGCTGAACTGACCACTTAAAGTGGTAGTAAACCCTCCTATCATTTTCAGCCAAGGAAGCTGCCATCTTGGCCTCTGTTTAACCTCCAACTGCCATGATGCTGCACATGTGATCAGCTATGACACCAGCCATTGGATGGTTTGACAGTTTGGTTTAGAGCACAGCCAATGGGAGTGTTACATTTCCGGCACATGTCGGAAATCTTATTGGTTTTTAACCTGTTAAATGGATGGGTTTACTACCGCTTTAAATGTAGGTAATTGCTGAACTCGAATGACACCACTTTCATGCGTTTATAAAAATCCTCTAAACCAGGGGTGCTCAACCTTTTGAAGAGTGAGGACCACTTGAGCGATTTGGTAACCAGTCGCAGGAAACAATGAAATGGTTTAGAAATATACATTTTTTTTACTTTGAATAGCATAATGAAGATTTTAAACCGCAATAAGGATCATAATTTTCAGTGGGACCAATCCCAGCTGGATGTTTAGCCACTGTTTAATCAAAATAACGAAAATCATATTTTTCTTAACCAGATCAGCATTATTCCCACTCTCGCGCTCAGGTGTGACCAGTCAAAAAAATCCCTGAGCCAGACTTGTTGTAGCCTTTACTATATCAGAGCCTTTGCAGCCATCCCATGAATTACCAAAACAAGGACTGTGGACAATCTAAACCAGTGGCCTCCAAACAAAGGCCCTGGGGCTTGATGCAGCCCTTTTGCTTCTTTTTATCTGGGGCTTGAGGCACTATTTCATTCACTGAAACCAACGAAGCGGCACAATTCCTACCAATGACACCAATGATGGGGCACAGTTCTCTCCCCCCAATGACACCAACAATGGGGCCCAATTACACCAATAAGGAGGCACAATTCTTTTCAATGACCCCAATGATGGGGCACAATTCCTCCTAGCGATACCAAAGATGGGGCACGATTCCTATCAATGACACCCACGATGGGGCACAATTTCTCCCATTGACACCAATAATGGGGCACAATTCCTACCAATGACCCCAACAATGGCGCACAATTCCTCTTACTGACACCAAACATGGGAAATTGTTAACTACAACTGATGCTGGGACATTTTTTACTTTTGATGGCCACAGTCCAGCCCCCCTAAAGTCTGGCCCTTTGTTTCGAAAGTTTGGAGACCCCTGGTTTAAAAGAAAAACAGACTAGGGAAGCACATGCCCTAGTAGTGCAATAAATGTCTTTATTACTACTTCAGCCCCAAAAGGTTTTACCCCCCCCCCTTAAAGACTAGACCATTTTTTGCGATACGGCACTCCGTCACTTTAACTGACAATTGCACAGTCATGCAACGCTGTACCCAAATATAATTGATGTCCTTTTTTTCCCCACAAATAGAGCTTTCTTTTGGTGGTATTTGATCACCTCTGCTTTTTTTTTTTTTTTTGCGCTATAAACAAAAAAGTGTGACATTTTTGAAAACGTTCTGCTATGAAAGACATCCAATAAAAAATGTAAAAAATCTATTTTCTTCATGTTTAGGCCAATATGTATTTTTCTACATATTTTTGGTAAAAAAAAAAATCTCAATAGGCATATATTGATTGGTTTGCGCAAAAGATGGGATATTTTTATGCCATTTTATTTATTTCATTTTACTAGTAATGGCGGCATTCAGAGTCTGCGACATTGCGGCGGACAAATCTGACACTTTTGACACTTTTTTGGGAACCAGTGACCTTATTACAGGGATCAGTGCTAAAAATATGCACTGTTACTGTACTGACACTGGCAGGGAAGGGGTTAACACCGGGGTGATCAAAGGGTTAAGTGTGTTCCTAGGAGGTGCTTACTAACTGTGTGTGGGGGGTGGATTGACTGGGTGAACACAGAGATCCGTGTTGCTGCTTAGCAGGAACAGAAGATCTCTGTGACCCCCCCGTCGGAATGGTGATCTACCTTATTTGCATAGGCAGATCACGGTACTACCTCTCTGGGGAACGATCGCGGGTGGCCGGTGTACTTTTGATCCACCGGACCCTTTGATTGGCTCCCCTCTGTCCAATGGGCGCGTGCCCACAGTATCCATTGCACAAAATTATGTACAGGTATGTGATTTCGCACAATAGAGCCGCTCTGCCGCAGTATATATGCAGTAGGCAGTCTTTAAGTGGTTAAGCAAAGATGAAATGACACATAATGTACTCGCATGCTTCCAGAATGACACCAAGCAGTGAGATTCCACCTTCAGAACCCCTGTATGGATGCTAATAGATGTAATCCACTTGGCTAAAAGCTCCTCTCCCAGTGTCTGATTATGGAGGACCAGCAATCATTGAGTAGAGCGGCATGCACCCGAAGGAGGCTGTGTGGGTTGGCTTGGGTTTGAGGTCGTGGGCCACAGGTTGAGCATGCCTGCTCTAAACACATAAATGCAGGTTTGATCCTGCCATTGTGAATGAGGCCCAAGGAAGCAACTAGCGCTGCACATGACAGACAGCATTTACTAAACAGAAAAACAAAGAACATGCAATTCTGCAATTCGGAGGGGGAGGTGATGATGAGACAAGGTTAGAGAATTGGTGAAAGGTCTGCTTTATTATTGTGTGTAGAAAGTAAGTCTGCTGGCTATTTTATGAGCATTTGTAACATGAGTTGCACGTTTTAACTTCTTATATAAGGTTCATAGGTCAGTTTATTTAAAAGTTGTGTAATGACCTTTGTGTCTTGACAGCGTGCCACAAATTCCAGCCATTTCATTGCCCGAGTAAAGGTGCTTCCTGCAATTAGGCATAACACACTAAGAGACCAGCCTACCTGATTTATTTATCGGAGCATCTCATTCCTGCAATACTTGGGGATTAATCATTAATCTGCTTAGGCATTGTGGCAGCTATAGCAGAGCCTAACAAGAATTTGACAGGACACATTTATTGATTTCACTCTCTATCTGCTCTCTTGCATGTCCCTTCAAGTGGCCCACTATTTTGTGCACAGTCATTTTTAATCCCTCTTGTCTGGCAATCAAGTCTCAGAAGGTTTGGTCCAGACAGTATATGGTGGTCAGATATTCGCTATCTTGACCGACAAGTGACCTTTCTTTAGGCACATAGGCGTACACGCTCATAACTTACACTTGTGTGTATCCCAGACATCTCTACCACAATTCATGTTTAAAGGAACAATAGGTTCTTGGTTGAAGGAAAGAAAGGACTACCATCGGACTACCATCTGTAGTCTGATATTATGTCTTGACAGTCCACATGTCTATTCCTAATGCCAAGGGCAGCCCGTGCATTAAGGGCACACGGGTGCCACTCCCCCATCCCTGCCGCCTCCCCCCCTATCTATGCGCCCGGCCCCATTCAGGAAACCAGACGCATGGATTCCTATGGCGGGTGTGAGACGGGGTCTTTTTTTTTAAGCACCTAATTTAGAGCTGGAGGCTCTAATAGGCTTCAAAATAGTGTGTGATCTGCGCCACGATCACACCCAGGTGTGGGTCAATAGCGAATTCATTTTTGCTATTTTCACATTAAAATGCCTCCCCGTCAATCAGGAGCCAGGTCTGTGAGAACTGTTTCCCGACTGGCCAAAGCGCCAGGTGATCCTATTGGATGCCTGGCGCTAAGGACGGGGAGGCACAATGAGGAGAAGTAGAGCAGAAGGATCCGCCGCTGCATTTTCCGAAGGAGGACACCCAGTGGAGGATACAGTCGCCACTGCTGCGAGTCTGCCCTACAAGGAGGAGGACACACAGCCGGACCTCCTGTGGTACATGCCAGACCTTTGGGGGGGTTGTTTTTGCTGTCAGTGAAGCGACAGTAAATCCCCCCCCCCCCCCAACAGGCGGGGGGGGGTGAGTGTGAGAGGTAAGTGATGCTGGCAAAACCCATGAGCAGCCACTGCCTAATGCCTAGTACACACGATCAGAAAATCGGACATAAAATACCGCTTTCAAAGCGATCTGACAATAATCTGAGCATTGGCACACTGCTTTTGAGGGGTGATCACGACAATTCATGCAAAATTATTTGAAGGCACAAACATGTAAATGTTTAGGGTGCCATAATCGGTACAGTATTCGTCAAAATAAAACTGGTAACCATGGCCACGCAAGCTAAGAAATGAAAGAATACAATACATTAGAACACATTACATTGCTTCTGAAGTTGTATTCTGTCGTACAGAAATTTTCGTAAATTTAGTAACCTGTTTTCCATATGAGACTAGCATGCAAAAAAAACCAAAAAAAATGGGCGATCATTTGTACGATATTCTTATCATGTACGAGGATTTACTTACTGAGAACTGGCACAGATATGATGTCATGGTTACACTGTGCCTAGTTTTCTGTAATTCTAGTAGGTAGTAGAAGGATGTACACCAATGATCTATTGAGGAGTCCCAAACAAATAACCGCTACAAATACTGTAGCTGCTGACTTTTAATATTAGGGCATTTACCTCTACAGGCATCCAGCGGTGTCCTCACCCGAGCTGATTCTTCAATCAGCTATTGGGTGCTGGCGCAGACCATTTGACTTTGGGAAACAGGCAGTGAAGCTCTGAGGCTTCACAGCCGGTTTCCTGCTGCGCATGCGTGAAGCATGCTGTGATTTGTGGGTGGGCTGTAGTTTTTTGAGATCTGTGAAATGTCCTAGAAGGCTGTGGGGTTGAAGGAGGGGGCTGAACTTTCGGCTCAGTGAAGTGAGACGGAAGTGGGAGCAGGTACCTGTCAAAACCTGGTACCCGCTCCTCCCTCCTCCCAGAATGTGCCAAATGAGAAGGCAGACAAGCGGAGCTTCCCCATTTGAGTGGATCTCCGCTTTAAAGTAGAACTATGGGCAGAATCAAAAACCTAAATGCATAATGTATTCTGTCACTATTCTAAACACAGCAGTTTTTGTTTTCCTAAGTCCCCCCAGTAACAGTAGTAGTTTTTTATGACCAGTTGACCCTCCCCATAGATCTTATTTTTCCACTTCCTTTAAAAGGGCGCAAGCACTGTTCATTCTACTACAACCCACTTAGGGCCGGTTCACACTGCTGCAATGCGGGAACCCTGCGAATCCACTGCGGGTTCCCGCATCGCATGTCTCCATGCGGCAGTTCACACTGCGATATGTGAACTGCGGGGAGTGTCAATAGAAAGCTAATGACACCCCCAAATCAGTTCACATATTGCTCTGCGACCTGCAAACTTGCACAGGAATCGGATCACATGGGTGTGAACACGCATGCGATCTGATTCTGCTGCTGGGGAAAAGGGTCCTGTGCGAGTTTGTTTCGAATGCGATGCGATTTCAGCCATACTATCTATATGGCTGAGATCGCATCTCATAGAGATCGCATGTGATTCACACTGCAGTGTGGTGCGAATCGCATCCAACCTGGCCACACACAGCAGTGTGAACCAGCCTTTAAAGGAGATCTTCACCCTAGAAAAAAAAAATGAATGCTAACTTTTAATAAAAGAACACACACTTGTTCAGGGTTCTAGCGCTGTCCTCACCCAAGTTGGTACTTCATCGGCACCAGCTTGTTTACTGTGGGAAGCCGGTTGTGACTTCTTGCAACTTCACAGCCAGCATCCACTGCACATGTGCAAGTGACGCTGTGCTTTGTGAATGTACTAGCAGCCTTCTGGGACCTGTGACGTGTCCCAAATCCCAAATTTTGGGTTGTCACCTACATAAGAATAGATGGGGACTGTAGTTCTGGTGACTCTGGAGTGAACCAGGGATTCCTTCACTTTGAATGGGTTTCCTCTGACTTCCTGTTTTGGCTATGAGACCCAAAGTGAAAATAAATCTCAATGGCATACAGATGGCAAAAAGAGATTGATAGGGATTATAACCCTCCCTTACTCTATCCAAAATGAAAATGTTTGCCTTCAATTCTCTTAAGGCCTGGTTCACATCTATGCGGCTGTGCATTCATTTGAATGGGCTGTCGTGCCTCCAGAAGAGCAAGGAAAATGCCCCTGCACCATTTCTGGAATTGCAGTCGACACGGAACCTGCAAGTGCAGTGTGGTTCCTAGTGCCTGCGTGGTGCCATTAGGATTAATGCATCCATCGCATTTTTCTGTGCGAGTGATTGCAGCTGCGGGTGCAGGTGCGGACCTGCAGCGGGAAACGCCCACATAGATGTGAACCAGGCCTCAGTAACTGCAGCATTCTTAAGATGAAAACATAGGAACACCAGATTTGTAAGTAGGTTCGCCTCTGTATAACATAATCTGAATTCTTTAAGAATTTACAAACACAATTGTAAAATTTTGCATGTATTTTGAAATATGTTTTTGGCCCATTTTTAAACACTAAAGCTGGCATTAGATGTGTTTTTTTGTTGTTTTTTTTGGGTGAATGAAAAAAAAAATGCTTTTTTTTCCCCATCTACACAAATAAGGTAGATGGAGGAAATCTTCCCGCTGGCACATTGTATTCTGACAGCAGGACCCACAGCTGTCAGAATAAACTGATCAGTGGCTGCAACTACTGATCGATAAACGTTTATCAGCATGTTCGTTCAACAGAAGTTGATCAAGCTAGTGGTGCACCGAATGGAAATTTTGGTGCCGAAACCGAAAATGCACTAAGCCGAAAACCAAAACCGAAAATGACAGTTTTTAAAAAATATTTATATTTTAATATACAATTGTCATATGCAGCCTACCTGTGCCTGGGCACTGACAGGCGGCACTAATTGGCGCTGATAGGTGGCACTGACAGGCGGCACTGATTGGAAGCACTGATAGGCAGCACTGATTGGGGACACTGATTGGCACTGGTAGGTGGCACTGGCAGGTGGCACTGGATGGTACTGGCAGGTGGCACTGGCATGTGGCACTGATTGGCACTGGCAGGTGGCACTGATTGGCACTGACAGGTGGCACTGGATTGTACTGGCAGGTGGCACTGGCATGTTTCACCGATTGTCACTGACATGCAGCACTGGATGTTACTGGCAGGTGGCACTGGTTGGCACTGACAGGTGGCACTGGATTGTACTGGCAGGTGGCACTGATTGGCGCTGACAGGCGGCACTGGATGGTATTGACAGGTGGCACTGGATGGTACTGGCAGTTGACACTGATTGGCACTGAATGGCAGAACTGGATGGTACTGGCTGGCACTGGCAGAAGAGATTAGAAGATCCACAATGCACAGAGCGCGCTGCTTGTACGAGCCACTCTGTGCATGAAACTGTGAGCTAATTATACTGGAATGCAGAGAGAGCTGTCAGATTTTCATGCTGAGATCGGAGGTGGGACCAAACAGCTAACACCTGCCCAGCCCCTGTCCCATTGGCTGGCGTTTGATAACTGTTCTGTCCTGCCCACCTCCCGACATCAACTTGAAGATCTGACAGCTCTTTCTGCATTCTCTGCATTCCAGTGTAATTAGCTCACAGTTTCATGCACAGAGCGGCTCGTACAAGCAGCGCGCTCTGTGCATTGTGAATCTTTTAATCTCCAACATCCATTGTAGGGTATGTGATGCACACATACCCCCGCAATGGACGGTACCTGCCCCCTTTTTGGTATCGGCCCGTTTTTTTGTTTCGGCCGATACCGAAAACGCAGTTTTTGGCTGAAAAAGCCGATAATTTTAGGCTGACGAAATTTCGGTGCATCCCTAGATCAATCGGTTAATGTCTGTCAAGCAGGGACAGCCACACTTTCATTGAAATTCGTCCGGTCCCTGCTGAACTGGTCACATTTCTATCAGTGTTTGGCCAGCTTTACAAGTATAAAATGAAGACTCCGCTTAACCGACCCAGTTCTTCAGATGTAAAGATGGCTGTGTATGACCTCAGCCAACATTTCTCTGGCCACACCTTCTGATGTTTCGCCCTGCCCACTGGGGCTTGGTCACAGTTGACCAACATCTGAAGCACTGGGTCGGTATGAGTGGTGGTTTCATTTTATATATGTCTACACTCCTGAATTAGTGTGCCGATGCCTGCTTCCACATTCTGGACACTGGCAGGGAGACTTGTCATCCTCCAGCTTTGAGCGGCACTCTAAGTTCCTATGCGATCACAGCTTTACAAGTAGTTACACTGCATAAGGCCCTATGACATGAACTATAAATGGCGAACTTGGTAATGGAATTTCCAGACTGATTGTCTTTATTTTAGCTAGTGCCATTGATATTTTTTATTACTAAAACCTAGGGGAAATCGTTTAATCCCATTTCTCTGAGGCTAAATTTGGTTGTTGTTTAATCTTCTAGAGTAGCCCATAACTCAAGAGCTTGTAGGAGTTTGGACTTGGTGGGCGTGTCTTTTTTTCCCCCAAACATATTAACTATCATGTTGGCACTACAGAACTATGACGGTGTAGTAACAATATGATAAAGGTGTGCTAGGATGCAGTAAATAAATTGGGGAATTGCTCAAAGTCAGCAACCCCCTATGCAGCCACAGTTGTGCTAGTCCTTTCCATGGGCCAGAGTTCCCCCTTAGAAAGCCAAGTTAGGTTAGTATCTCGAGCAACATCCTGAACCTGTCAGGTCTTTGCTGAAAACAATTTCTCAGTATGTTATTAACATTTAGCATTCCTTGTGAACTCATTATTTCTGTGATTCTAGACAGCTCTGACAGGTGTTCCATCACAAAGCTTTCTGTATTCCAAGCACTCCTCTGCAAAAAGAATTGCAAAAAGAACAAGCCTGTTTTCCCCACCTGACAGTCGCAATCCTTCATAAAGATTTATTGAGCAAATTACATCTGCTTGATTTTATGTACATGTTGGTGTTCTGTAAATAATTTATGTATAATTTATTCCATTTCTTAATACTTTATGTGCCAGTTATAGTTCTACACTAAATTGAGAGAAGAAAACCATTAGGCTAAAACTATAAAAGAAATGCATATAATCCGGTGTACAGCATTATCATGGGTCATAAAATTAGAATACAGGCAAACAAAAAGTGTTTCATATGCTGGAAGTAAATGTGGCTGTGACCGGTTGTGAAGGAGGTCTAGGAGTAGAAGGCAAACATCTAGATATTTAGATTTATCACCAGTATTGATTCAAATAGTGGCTTTCAGTTCTTACATAATGATACATATGCTTTTATGTTCCATTCATCAATGTGCTTTTCTCATTCATTGCACATACCAACGTGTTCCATGCTGAGTAATTCTTAGAGACATCACTGTACTGAACATTTTGCACTATGCTTTGTTGCAGGTTAACAAAACCCTTATCGTTTGCTGACTGCGTTGGAAATGAGCTGCCTTGGGGATGGGAAACTTCCTATGATCAACAAATCGGAGTCTACTTTATTAATCATATTAATCGTAAGTGGTTCCTGTAGCATTGATTTGTGTATAAATATATATAGTTCCCCAGGGGTGTAACAGTATGCTACGTGGTTCTTAGAGAACCAGCAGCCATGTGGGGAAAAGATGTTTTTCATTTTCTTTATCTGTCCTGAGTCAGAGACGTCATGTGCTTCAGAGAGGTCAGACTTCGAGGTACATGGTATAAATGGTGTGAAAGACCTATAGGCCCGGGCCTTGTGCATTTGGTATTTTTTTATTGGGTGGGGGGGGGGGGCATAAAAGACTTAAAGTGGACGTAAACCCACCATCCACCCAGTATAAACTAATGACACAGTATTAATGTATATATACATGCAAGCCTCCTGCATCTATCCCTACATTGCAAATGTCCTTCCTGTAAGCATAGCAGCTCTGTAAAAATCTGAAATCAGTGGGTGTCTGTGTTTGCTGGGTGGAGTTGTGATGTCACAAGCCTCCCCACCCACCTCTATAATGAGACATTGAGGAGGGAGGGGGGTGGGTGTAAAACTTTATCTGCTGTGTGAAGGAGATAAGCAAATTGCTTGTCACTCACAGAGCAAGGGGCGGATCGACTGTGTATTTCCCTGGACTTTCTCTTCCTGAAAAAAGATAAGCTCATTACTCACAGTTGGATTAACTCTTTGTGGCAAGACTCGGCACAGATGACATAACATGCTATACTCTACCAGGCAGAATTATTAATTACATTTTTTTTTTTTTTCGAGTTAACATCCACTTTAATTTTATTAATAAACTTCCCAGAGCTTTGCAATTTCAGAAAATGAACATTTAAATGAGTAGTAAACTCTTGGAAAAAAAATGCTTCCTCCTGCAAGGCAATATCATAATGTGCTATTATACACCACATACTAGCACATCATGATATACTTACCTTGAAACAAAACCCTCCAGTGGCGTGCTGTCACCACTGCAGAGGTTTCCATCTTCACCCGGTCTTTCTTCTGGGTTTGCAGGCTGCGGCTGATTGAATGGCCAAGCCCTGATTCTGTCATTCCCATGCCCGGGTATGCCATTCCTTCAGAGTGCATGCACCGGTGATGTCATCGGCTGCTGCTTGTTACAATACCTTCTAAACCATGAACGTTTAGGAGATATTCATTTTACCTACAGGTAAGCTTTATTATACAGTGGGGATCGAAAGTTTGTGCACCCCAGGTAAAAATCTGTATTAATGTGCATAAAGAAGCCAAGGAAAGATGGAAAAATCTCCAAAAGGCATCAAATTACAGATTAGACATTCTTATAATATGTCAACAAAAGTTAATTTTATTTCCATCATTGACACTTTCAAAATTACTGAAAACAAAAAAATGGCGTCTTCAAAAGTTTGGGCACCCTGCAGAATTTATAGCATGCACTGCCCCCTTTGCAAGGCTTGAGACCTGCCAGTGTCATGGATTGTTCTCAATCATCGTCTGGGAAGACCAGGTGATGTCAATCTCAAAGGTTTTTAATGCCCAGACTCATCTGACCTTGCCCCAACAATCAGCACCATGGGATCTTCTAAGCAGTTGTCTAGAAACCTGAAACTGAAACTAATTGACGCTCACAAAGCTGGAGAAGGCTATAAGAAGATAGCAAAGCGTTTTCAGATGTCAATATCCTCTGTTCGGAATGTAATTAAGAAATGGCAGTCATCAGGAACAGTGGAAGTTAAAGCAAGATCTGGAAGACCAATAAAAATATCAGACAGAACAGCTTGTAGGATTGTGAGAAAAACAATTCAAAACCCACGTTTGACTGCACAATCCCTCCAGAAAGATCTGGAAGACACTGGAGTTGTGGTACACTATTCCACTATAAAAGGATACTTGTACAAATATGGTCTTCATGGAAGAGTCATCAGAAGAAAACCTCTTCTACGTCCTCACCACAAAAATCAGCGTTTGAACTTTGCAAATGAACATATAGATAAGCCTGATGCATTTTGGAAACAAGTTCTGTGGACCGATAAGGTTAAAATTTAACTTTTTGGCCAGAATGAGCAAAGGTGCATTTGGAGAAGAAGGGGCACAGAATTTAATGAAAAGAACCTCTGTCCAACTGTTAAGCATGGGGGCGGATCTATCATCCTTTGGGGTTGTATTGCAGCCAGTGGCACAGGGAACATCTCACGAGTAGCAGGAAAAATGGATTCAATAAAATTTCAGAAAATTTTGGATGGTAACTTGATGCCATCTATGAAAAAGCTGAAGTTAAAGAGAGGATGGCTTCTACAAATGGATAATGATCCTAAACACACCTCAAAATCCACGGGGGATTACATCAAGAGGCGTAAACTAAAGGTTTTGCCATGGCCTTCACAATCTCCCGACCTCAACATAATTGAAAATCTATGGATAGACCTTAAAAGAGCAGTGCGTGACAGACAACCCAGAAATCTCAAAGAACTGGAAGACTTTTATTAGGAAAAATGGGCAAAGATACCTCAAACAAGAATTGAAAGACTCTTGGCTGGCTACAAAACGCGTTTACAAGCTTGCCAAAGGGGGCAGTACAAGATATTAACTCTGCAGGGTGCCCAAACTTTTGCAGACACCATTTTTTTGTTTTCTGTTATTTTGAAAGTGTAAATGATGGAAATAAAATCTAACTTTTGTTGACATATTATAAGAATGTCTAATCTGTAATTTGATGCTTTTTGGAGATTTTTCCATCATTCCTTGGCTTCTTTATGCACATTAATACACATTTTTACCTGGGGTGCCCAAACTTTTGATCCCCACTGTAAGCTTACCTGTCTTTTTTCCCTTCCCGGCTCTACAGAGAGAAGATGTCCGGAGTAACAGGGAAAGACATTAACCAACAGGAGTTTGTCAGGGCCCTGGCTGCTTTCCTCAAGAAGCCTGGGAAATTAAAAGTACCAGAATGGGTAGACCTAGTCAAACTTGCCAAACACAAGGAAAATGGCATCTTATGATGAGAACTGGTTCTACACACGTGCTGCTTCCACAGTTCATCACTTGTACACCCCCTGGTGGCGCCAGAGTTTGTCCCATGACATAAATCTATGGGTCATGCCAAGGTGGAGAGAGACCTCAATAAAGGTCGCAGACTGACTCCACAAGGACAGAGAGACCTCCACAGAATTGCAGGACAGGTTGCAGCAGCCAGCAAGAAATATTAAACATAGTTTGTAAACAAAATAAATATTCTGGTAAAAAAAAAAAAAACTGTAAGCTTACCTGTAGGTAAAAATCAAAATGCAGAGTTTACTACCACTTTAAGGATTTGAATGATAGTGTATCGAAAGTCGATTTTGGTGACCACTGACACTGATAGTAAAAACAAGGGAATTTATTTCTTCCATTTGTCACCAGAACAGGAATAAAAGGAAATCTTCCAAGAACCCTTTTTTGATGACGTCTGTCAAATAGGCAATTTCTTCCTTTAAAGAGATTTCTCCTTACTTCCTGTTGTGTCTATGGGACAGATAGTTAAGGGAAATCTCCCCAATATCACACAATTTGCAAAATATTCTGATTAGAGTTTTAATAATTCATATTCTCCCACAACTTTTCAATATACTTTAAGAGGACCTGAACTCTGGAAGCTGAGCCATAAAAAGGCAAGTAGAGGGAAAAGGACTAGTCACCAGTATTAGCTGTGACCTCTTTGCGGATGATCTTTTCTTCATTACGGACTTACCCATGCCTTGCTCTGCATTTTGTTTCTGTGTGGAGGCAGCTATCTTGGTAGAGGCAGGGCATTGGATGCTTTGCTTACTCATGTTATAGCATAGAAAATCCACTTCTTTGAGTTTAGTCCCACTTGAAATGAAAAGTTGGAAAGGCCTCAAAATACAGTCGAAAGCAGTGATTCTCAAACTGTGTGCTGTGTGAGATTTGCAGGTGTGCCGTGGGAAAAATATTTAAAATTGCTAGCGTTTTGAAACCTTCAATATAAAATGAAATGGTAAATCAATGTCGCAAAAGTTAAAGTAACCTACATTAAAACGCAATCTCTTGTCAATCTGTCATTCATTGGTTCCTTTCGTAAAGCGAGACTTGTGTGAGATCGCGAGAGAACTTAATCGTTCTAATTATATTATAATAATAGAGACCGTTCTATTCCAACTTTGATGCTTATAAAAGTTTGTTCATTATTTAGCAATGGAGAAATACTTAATCAAGTCTGGAACTCTGAAAGAGAAAGGAAGCAAGCGAAAGTACAAAGAAGATTACAATCGCTGCAATCTGATTTGCTCTCGAAAGCAGGCACATACTTCACATTCTATTTCAAAATTAAATATATATGTGAATATAAATTAGTTCTTCACTACAAAAATTGTTGAATCTTTTTAAGTGTGCCGTGAAAATTTTTAGATCTTTTTGGTGCGCCGCAAGACAAAAAAGTTTGAGAAACAATGGTCCAAAGGAAATGTAAAAGATAATGTGAACATAAAAGATGTAAATAAAAAAAATTATTTGCACTGTGCATTTGTTTTACACAGTGTTGGAAACTGTGCAACGTCAGAGATATGTATTCATAGTAAGTGGCGTAACACACGCACAATGCATATCCAGTTTTACTAGTTAGAGTGCACATTGGAGAGGCCAGCTACATTGTCTATAGGGAGTGAGACCTTTTTTTTTTTTATTTGATAATTGATGGATTTGTTGTTTGGGGTAATAATGTAAGGCAGTAGCATTGATACTACCATGTTGCTATTGTTGTTGGTCATTTTTTAAACTGGTCTAATTGGTGAGATTACAGAGTGACCTCAAGTATCTGTATGACAGATGCTGGAGCTTAGAGAGGCAGCTTGCCTTGTATCATCCTCTCTTATTATCCGCTCTCCATGTCAGACATCTCAGAATATTAACCACTTTACTTCACAGCTCTACTTAATCAGTCTATTGTGCAAATAACACAGAGGGGCTGAAATGATGTAAATGTTCCCAACAATTATAAAACAAATTCCCCTTTGTCACTGTACTGCCACATTATAAATTGAATATGCAAAGCAAACAACTTAGACGGTTAATTAACTGTAGAACTGTATTGTATTTGTAAAATAGATCAAATTAGTTACTTATTAGTAGTTGCAACAAAGGGCTATGAAACAGCTGGTCAGGCTAATCTTCCTTTCTGGCAAGTGTGTACATATGCTGCATTACAGTATCATCATGGATGTGCCTTTGCTAATTAAACTTTGGATATAATGACCCTATCAGGCAGCTTGGACACAAGCTTTTCCCATAAGGCAGAGTGAAGTGATTTGCTGAAACAGGAGCAAGTGAACTATGCATTACAATATTATATGTAAAAATAAAAATCTGTGCTGTATTTCCCATTCCTTATGTAATGTTTATAATTAAACTGGAGAGCTGGGTCTTTATATTCGTGTTCAGATATATATTATATTCAGTCTGTTACCAGCATAATAACATTACTTGCTGGATGGATTTTCAAATGCGGTTTCTCAATCCTGAACCTTGTATATCTCCCTGCAGAGTGACCAGCTCTGTGATAACCCTGTGGTACCGGATCAGGTTCCAGGCTCCCCCATCACACGGGAGAGCCCGGAGAGGCGCTGTTCGGTGATGGGAGGGGGGACTAATCAGCCGCTAGGATTGCTTTTAGATGAAAGAGCATCGACAGGTAAAAAAATAAATAAATACTAGGGTTATGGCGTACAGCTGCAGCCATAACCCCCTGTACTACTACTTTAACACAATCACGTACATCAGGGGTGCCCAACCAGTGGCCTGCAACTTCCTGCTCTGGGATAGCGAGTTGCCAATACGCCATCCCCAGAGCATCCTTGTTGTAAATAAAGTCGCCGGTAGAGGAAGCAAGCAGCTGGGGAGCAGAGCCGCATAGGCAGATGCTTCCTGTATAGTGATGGCTCCCGTCACAGGCTGAGTGATACCAAATGCACTCTGCCTGGGACAGCAACAGCCGGTGATACCTGAATGGAAGACTTATTAAAGGTAAGTTTGTTACTAAAATCGCAAAGTATATATGGGCATATCTGTTGTGCAATAGTTACTGGGCTGCTTTCAAACTGATCCGCACTGAGCCATAGAATTTGGTTAATTACCTGCGGATTTGGTGTGCTTTCAACAAGTGCAGCGCACCTGCAGGATATAATAGAAGTCTAGGGCAAAGTGCAGGTAACCCGCAGGAAAGCCACAGGTGTATTGCGCTGCACACGTGGTGCCGGTAAACCAAAACGCATCAGTGTGAAAACAGCCTTAGACCCCTTTCATATGATCAGTCTGACCCAAATCGGACCTTCCATTCACCTCTCTGGAGTGGCAGATGTAAACGGATGGCGTCCGTTTATACCCGGCTTTCTCCAATCTGATCTGCTAAAAAACAGAAAAGAATCCGCCCCCTTCCATTGGATCAGATCAGAGGGCCCATAGCGTAGAGTGGACCGTGTCCACTTTGCATATGCAAACATAGGTAAACACGGACGTCTCATCCGCCCGCTCCACTCATTGTGGCCCACGACCACTTACCAAGTCACTTAAAGAGGAAGTAGACCCAGATTGGGTTTACTTCCTCTACATTCCTCTGCACTGTAGATGCATAATGGGCTACTATGCATTGCATAGTAGCCCATTATGTGCCACTTACCTGCAAACGAAACCTGCGCTGTCCCCTGTGCTGGACGTGTCCATCTTCAGCCCCTCTTCCTTCTAGGGTCGCAACTCCGGCTCTGTGACTGGCCAGAGTCGTATGACGTCACTCCAGCGCATGCGCGCGGGAGAGGCCAGTCACAGCACGATCACAGTGAAGAAACGGCACAGAGGCCGTTTTTTCACTGTGCACGTGCCGATATGAGGTTGGCACATCTAGTACACTGCATATCTACTGAACAGTGCAGGTTTGGGAGATATGCAGGGCACATAAAGGTTAGGCTTATTATAGACTTACCTGTAGGTTAGAGTGGTTGTCACAAGTTGACAACCACTTTAAAGCGATTGTATACCCCCAAAATTGATTTTTACCTACAGTTAAGCCTATAATAAGGCTTACCTGTAGGTAAAATGAATATCTCCTAAACCTGCACTGTTCCACTTGCAATGGCAGCCGCTGACGTCACGGCGCATGCGCTGTGATGTCCCGGCGAAGGCCAGGTGCATAGCACCGAACCCTGTCGGAAAGTCCGCCAGAAAGACAAGCTTCCGCACATGCACGGGAGTGAAGTCTTGCGGCTCCGGCTACTCACAGCGCCGGAGCCACGAACCCATAAAAATCCACACAGCGCCTCCGGCAAATCACAGAGCCGGAGGCTGCTGCCCCGGAAGGAAGAAGGGCGAAAATGGACTGGAGCGGGGACAGCACGGGCTTCCAATGCAGGTGAGTGTCCCATAATAGACTAGTATGCTAAGCATACTAGCATATTATGCTTTTACATTGCAGGGTAATAAGGAGGTACAAAGAGGAAGTAAAACCCATTTGGGTTTACTTCCTCTTTAAATGAGAAGTTATAGTCAAAGCTTTTTTGGCTGTACTCCTATGGATTTCAGGAGTGCAGTTCGTTCTAAAGCTCACTGTCCGATGAAGTCAGAGGTATCTTGGTGGATACTGACCATGTGGTCTGGATCTTTTCAGAGCCTTAACCAGCAGCTGGCTCGGCCTCTCAGCGAGCCAATGTACACAGCTGATGGTTACCCATTTAAGTTTCAGCTACTTGGCTTCTTTTTTTTTTAGGAATGCAGATAGCCTGGAAAACATGTCAAAGGAGCCTAAAGCTCCACCTACTGGCTCAAAATAAATAAAAGAAAAGTAAAGAAAAAATAAAGAAAAAAAGAAAATAAAAAAAAATGATGTATGTGCAATATGTTAATTGTCTAAAAATACATACAAAAAACATTCCCTTTTTAAACATTCTAGTAGGATTTCTGTTTAACCACTTGCCGACGGCTGATCGGCAAATGACGGCGACAAAGTGGCTCTGTAATGCGAATCGCCGCCATACGACGGCGGCCGCGATACAGAGCCACTGTGAGCGCGCGCGCGCGCGCTCACTGTGTTCGGGGGGGCCAGGGAGCGGGTGCGGCGGCTTCGATTGCCGCCGGCCACCCGCGATGCCCCCCCCCGGAGTGAAGGAGCGGAGGTCCGTGTAAGTAAACACGGACCTCCGCTCTGTGTGAGGGGGAAGGGCTGTGATCACAGCCTTCCTGTACGTGAAGGCTGTGACCACTTCTCTTCCCCAGCTAGGCAAGCCCCCATACAGTTAGAACACGCCCAGGGAACATAGTTAACCCTTAGCGCGCCCCCTGCAGGTTAACCCCTTCACTGCCAATGGCATTTACACAGTAATCAGTGCATTTTTATAGCACTGATCGCTGTATAAATGCCAATGGTCCCAAAAAAGTGTCAAAACGTTCCGACATGTCCGCTGCAATATCGCAGTACCGCTAAAAATCACAGATCGCCACCATTACTAGTAAAAAAAAAAA
>BLSH010335836.1:1033969-1045430 GCA_018402905.1 Glandirana rugosa
GACCACTGGACCCCCAAGGGTTTTTTTAGGAAATTAGACGTCTCTATAGGATCTGTTCCATTGCAGAGATTTCCCTTCACTTCCTGTCCCATAGCCAAACAAGAAGTGAGAGGATATCTCTGCAGATTAAAGGATTTTTTTGGGAACCCCCAGGTCACCAGAACTAGTGTCCCCATTGGACGATTTCCCCTCTATTACTTTTCTGGGGACAACCCAAAAATTGGGGTTTTCTTTTACTTTCACTTTCAATCATAATGGTAAACAGGACAAATAGAGAGGGTGAATCTCCTTGACGGGGACACAGAAAGCAATAAAAACTGAGTGTTCTAATCACTCTCCACTCAGTCCAACACTAAAAAAAAAGTTTAGCCTAAATTTTACTTTAAGCGGAACTGTAGGCATATAAAAAAATCTAAGCAAATTCAGCTCTGTAATCATTTATAAATTATAAAAGGTATTTTTGTCATAGCAGGCAGTGCAAGTAACTGAATTTGACTTGGTATCGGCCTCTTGCAGTCCCTGTACGGTAGGGCTCTTTTGTGAAACAAAACAAGTAGCCAATCAGTTCATGTGCTGACAACAAGCATACTGCCCAGTAACAGGCTAGGTTTGACCTGGGCTCAGAGGAAGTAGAATGAGGTTGGCCATTTGACTGAGGACATCTAGTGGTAAAAAAACAAGTTCTACAGGAATAGCTCTGGATTGAAGGTGAATGTTGTAGCAGAGCTGTTTTCTTTTAAATTATTTTATCTGGTTATTTTTGACAGCTTTAACGCGTAAGTATGGTTTCCAACAAGTTTCCTACTTAACCTCACTAACCATCCTCGTTTGAGATGAGCCCACCAATAGGTGAAGTTTGTCAGGGTCCATGGCTTGGTTTATATCCGTTACACTGAGATTTTTTCATTAAACCGTTGACACCTATGGGAAATAATTGGTTGATCTGGGTAGAGTCTTTCTTCCTATGGGAGTCAACAGTGCAGGTGCAAAGTAGTAGGTCAAATAGCCCAGAGTGCTGCACTCCACTGGTCAAGGTGGGCATGCATTTGAAATCTGTACAAGGGGGCTTACTTGTTCGGAGGAACGTGAAGGGCTGGGCTACAATATCTTTTTTGGAAAGTCCATATATGGCAACAATCAGTTGAAATGAATAAAAATATTGGACAAAACTTTTCAACTCTCCCGATCAGTCTTCATGGGCAGACTGCAGTCCAACATTATTTGAACCGGTCGTTCACGCATCATCTGCAAAACAATTATTTGCTAAGAGTATTTCCTATGGCATTTATATTGCATGTGTTGCTGTCCTTAACCACTTCATAACCAAACAGATGTTCGCCCATTAGTAAATGCTTTAATTAGAGCAAAGGATTTTTTTTTCTGACTTTGAACTTCTTGAAGCCTGAGCTTTGTAACTTCACCTCGCAGACTCCTGGATCTCCAGACACATTCTTCCGAGTTTCTTCAGATTTACCTGTGAGAAGCTTTGTACAGGTATTTTTTTTTTTTAAACATCAATCTTTTTGTATGTGAAAGGCATTTAGGGAGCATACATTGTATGTTCCTGCATCACAAACCAGCATGTTATAGGATACTCAGACTAATGAGAAGTAGGGTAGATGAAAGACTTCAAGTGTATCTAAACCCGAAAAGAAAAATGTAATCTATTACAGCTTACTAGTCCTTGGTTTGGCGACTGCATTGTTTTGTTTTTTTTAACTACTTTCTCTTTATTTTCACCTGGTAATCCACTGCACACATTCTCTCCCTGGGTGGCTACGCCACTCCTCCACTGTATCTATGGATGTTTCCCTAAGCTGCTCTCTAGAGGTAGACTACATTTGTACTGCAAATATGTCCATATCACTTGGGGTGCAGGGAAACTGGTAGTTTACAGAAGATAGGAAGAAAGATATTCTTCAGTGCAAGTGCTTGACCAGTCGGGAGCTTGTATATCTTTCACAAGCTGACTGTCGGCTTTTTCTGCCCCCAGAAGTGTCCTCTTAGGCTGCATTCACATTACAGCGTATTGAATTGCGGGCAGATCTGCCCACGATTTGGCAGCCCCGAAGTGTGAATGTCAAAACGCGGGACTTGCATTTTAGATGCCATTCATTTGAATGACACCTCAAAATGCAGTGAGGGTCTGCCGCGATTGTGGGGCGATAAAGCGTGCTGCAGTCGCAGCAACCCACATTGCCCAAAAATAGTTCAGGAAGCTACTTTGGGGTGACATGCATCCCGCAATGCACCTTATCACCCCGCAATCGCAGCAAACTCACACCGGGTTCTGAGGTGTCATTCAAATGAATGGCTTCTCAAATGCGAGCCCAGCGTTTTGCCATTCACATATCGGCACTGTGAAATCGCGGTCAGATTTGTGGCAAACTGCCTGCGATTCAATAAGCTGTAATGTCAATGCAACGTTAAGCCCTGGCTCACATTGGTGAGATTTAGTGTGTGATTTGACATGTCAGATCGCATGCCGAGTCGGCAGCAAATGCCGGAAATGGCACCGTCCGAATCGGTACGATGCTGAATTTGTGACGCCGCACCGATCCCCAAAAGGAATTTTTGTACTACTTTTGGTGATTTCAGGTGCGATTTCCATAGACATCTGTGCAGCAACCCGCACAGATGCCTCTGAAATCGCCACTGAAGTCGGGACCGACATGCAGGAATGAAATTGTGGGAGTTCAGCTGAACTCGCACGACTTCATTCCCGCACCAATGTGAACCTAGGCTAAGTGATATAAATAATAATGTTTTAGTGAAAAAAAAAGTAAAAAAATAAGCATGCAAATTTTTCTTTTTTCACTTCCAAAATTAGGCCCTGTTCACACATGGGCAAACTGAAGTGGGAATGGAAGCATCACCAGAAACACTTCAGGGCCCATGCACACTGGGCTTAAAAAAATGCCAGTACATTTGGCAAGCAAAAAAACGCTCATATAGAGTGTTTTTGTACAGGCGGTTAGGAGTGTTTAGCATTTCTTTCTGCCAGAAAACTCCTCAAAAACGCAAACCAGATTTAAATTGAAAAAATCTTTTATTTTTTTTTTTTATTTTTTTTTTTTAAATCATTGATTTCTATCCACCCTGAAAAGTTATATGTTGGTTCTAGATTATTGACAAGTGTTCTGGTGTTATTATTCACCTGCTTAGCGGCGAAATTCCCCTGTAAAGCATGTGACATGCTGGAAGGTGAGCTTGTTGTATAGAATGTAATGATCATTGTAAGTGACTCCCATATCCTGTCATAGGAGGAAAGATAAAGCAGAGCGCTATATAAGTAAACAGCGGCGTGGACATTCCTAAGCGATGTGAAGCCACAGAAACGTGAAAATATTGACTTTTGAGCAGCAGAAATACTTTTGGTAGCTGTGGATTCCTAGAAACCTGTAAATCAAGTTTATGTTTTGCTACTGAGGCCTTTACATTGTGGTGGCCTGTTTATTTTACCTCTCTGAAGTGCACAAGAACAAATGAAAAAATCCACTTTTTTCCCCACATAGGGAAGTTAGCAAGTTTATGACCGTATCTTACAAAATATTGTCATACATACCTTTCGTGAGAAATGTCGCCCTTATCCATTTTGACTTTTCTTCCCCCTATGGCTGTTACTATGGCAGAACTGTTACAATTGGTAACACACGCACCAGTTTATTCGTTGTAGCCGACAACAAAACCCACTGTGGCATTCAAGTGATGCTTGTTATTAAAGTGTATCTAAGCCCTAAGGCTAAGTTTAGACTTGTGTCTTTTATTAATATTATACAGGATTTATATAAGGCCAATAGCAGTGACGACCCGTCCATTAAGGGAGCACGGGCGCCGCCCCCCCCTCCCATTCATGCGCCCGGTGCCCTGCATGTAGATCAGGGGGCTGGACGCATGGATTCCATTGAGGTTTTTTTGATTAGAGCCAAATGAAAGAAAATGGCAGCACATCTAGGGTACTTCTCAATGCTTTAATGGATCACCACAGTAGCACTACAGGAACCAGCAGTACAACCACGTACGTAGACGCGTTTCACACAAAGATACTGCGCTTAATCATTAATGATTAAGCACAGTATCTTTGTGTGAAACGCGTCTACGTATGTGGTTCTACTGCTGGTTTCTGTATGATTAAGCACAGTATCTTTGTGTGAAACGCGTCTACTTACATGGTTGTACTGCTGGTTCCTGTAGTGCTACTTTGGTGATCCATTAAAGCATCGAAAAGTACCCTGGATGTGCTGCCGTTTTCTTTCATTTAACTTGACACAGCGGAGCGAGGCGTGGCAGGCACTCCAGGATTAACTTAAAACCATTACTCTTAGCACCTGGAGCGGTGGGCTTTCTTTGCACTTGGACTTGATTAGAGCCAGAGGCTCTAATAGGCTTAAAAAGGTGAAAGAATGATTTTTTTTTTTTTAAAGTCAGGTGACATCGTAGTATCCGGCACCCCCTCCCTAGTCAATACATAGGAATAGTGGAAATTTGTGGGATTATTGCGGTGCTTATAAACAATAATAGAACACTTACATATAAAACCTATACATTTTATTTGTACACATTAAAATCAGAACAATTAAAGGTATACATGTATCCAATTTTTAGAAAATCTTAACAAAGGATGGTCATAGAGTAGTGTATTGTCCCGACATGTTTCACCAAGGTTGGCTTCCTCAAGGGAATTGTGGACCCCCATTAATTAAAAAACTATATGAAAGACAGAATAATATCAGTAAACACAGAATCCGCACCTATTTATATATTTACAACATAGTTTACTTAATCATGAATTGCTCCATCCAGTCATATCCACACATAATCACTTAGGCACTAACAAAGACCCAAACGCTCATTCGTGCCTCATCCTGTAAATATATAAATATGTGCTGATTCTGTGCTTACTGATATTATTGTGTCTTTCATATAGTTTTTTAATTAATGGTGGTCCGTAATTCCCCTGAGGAAGCCAACCTTGGCAAAACATGTCGGGACAATCTACTACTCTACGACCATCCTTTGTAAAGATGTTCTAAAAATTGGATACACGTATACCTTTAATTGGTCTGATTTTAATGTGTACAAATAAAATGTATATGCTTTATATTTAAGTGTTCTATTATTGTTTATGGGCACCGTAATAATCCCACAAAATTCCGCTATACCTATTCAAAAAAGTGTGGACTCGAGGTGCAGAACACTGCACTCCCAGCGCACCCAGTTGTGTGACAATAGCGAATGAATATCATTTGCGTCCCCCCCAAAAAAAAACAGCTGCCACTGGCCAACAGTTTGCACAGCGCTTTACAACATGAGGGCAGACAGAACAGTTACAATGCAATTCAATACAGGAGGAATCAGAAGGCCCTGCTCGTTAGAGCTTACAATCTAAGAGGGAGGGTCAAGTGATACGAAAGGGTAATAACTGGGGGGGGTGAGCCAATAAAGAAAATAAGTGTACAGTTGTTAGGTGTGGGTAGGGTTTTCAGGAGGGTTTTCAGGGATCAACTAAAAGCAAACTAAGTAGAAGATAATTGGACAGAGTAACATCCAAAAATCCAGAATATTGCTGCACTCCTTGGTATCTTTATTGAAGCATTAAAATCAATTTGATTGATCAAATGATTTTAATGCTTCATTAAAGATACCAAGGCATGCAGCAATATTCCAGATTTTTTCATGTTACTGAATCTCACAGACGAGCTGTGCAGCACCCTGGGTTCCAGTTCACAGCATGTGAGAGTCAGTCACTCGCCTAGAGCGGCATTTCTTTGGCTTTACTGATCCGAGATAATCTGACAGATTGGGGTAGGGAGCTCCATAGTGTGGGAGAGGCTCTTGAAAAGTCCTGGAGGCAAGCAGGAGGTGTAATGTGCAATTCCATTGCACAGAGCAGCCCTGATCATTCTCCTCTTGGGTCCCCTGCCGGTGCTGTCCATTCCTCCCCCCCCCAAGTGCCCCCATAGAAAGCTGCTTGCTATGGGGCCACTCATTTGGGCTTGCTCACAAGCTGTACCCTGTATGTCCATTGGCACACACAGCATGGCTTGGCCCCGCCCATCCAAAAGACTCAATGCTATCGGGCACAGCACTGAATTGAGATGGTGCTCAGGTAAGTAAAAGTGGGGGCGGAAGCTGCGCACAGACGGTTTTGCAGAAAATGCATTAAGGTAATAAAAACATTCTACCTCTTTAATGAATTAATTACACTTCTAACTTCTACACTTTGGATTAGTCTTGGCAGATAACCAGCAATGGCACTATTTCATGACATTTTAGCTGTCTGTGCAGCCATTTTCATTGAACACACATATGCCATATGCGTACTGTCTTTATTGCAATGCCTTCTAAAGCTGCTCCAGTGTAAATCATTAGATCGCAGCATGGGCCAAGTAATAGAGATGGATGTTTTATGAAGCCCTGGGGTATTCAGTGTCTTGCTATATCTGGTATGCACAGCCATGAAGGCACAGCAAATGGTGTTACTATCGAGATTAGGCTTTTTATGAGTAGGCTGAAACAGTAATGAAGGAGAAAACCCAGATACTGTGCTGCTTATGTCATAAACTACCACATTTCCATTTTGCAACTGATCTACGGATATAGACAGAGCAGTTTTTGATGGAAGAACATTTTATTAGTTATATACCAAGTAAAGTACAAGTATTGTTTCCATTTGGCAATTGATAGTGAAGAATTTGTTTTACTGCCATTCATGTTGTATGGTGGAGCCATTGAAACGTTGTACCTGACATGCGAGTGCTTCATTCCTCCACTGTCCCTGAATCCAGGCTTCATCTGCATCCGCCGTGTTCCTGTTCCCCATCAATAGTTGATGGATAGACTGTATATTAGTACTAGCATGAGTTTCTAACCGCTGTCTGTTAGCAAGTAGAGACATGGGTGCTAATAAATGTGCTTTAAGCTTGGCCCGTGTAATCTCTGCTGCTGTTTGCCGGGATCCAATCCGAGACATACAGTGTATATGTGATTGTATGTCTATGAGTGTGTGTGTGTGTGTGTGTGTGTGTGTGTGTGTGTGTGTGTGTGTGTGTGTGCGCGCGCCACATATATGTTTTGTAATGTGTCAATGCTGTGAAATTGTGGATTACTGCTAAGGAACTATGTATAAAAATGTTGTAAAGGGATGTCTGCATACTGTATAGGGTATGATCAAAAACTTAATTTTCTTTTAACTTTCTGTAACCCTTTCAAGAGATTTCCTTATATTTCACGTGCCAAAGATACAACAGGAATGAGTTGTCTCTACTAATGGGCTGTACACATGAGATGAATATTGGGCAACATCGGCTGGTTCAGTAGAAGCTGGCCAACATCTGGTCTGCGTGTATAGCAGCCAGTCCCATAGAGGCCAACCGGGGCATGACTAAAAAGGGCTGTTGATCAGCAGCCAATGGCTGAGAGCTCTGACGGTGTGTTCTGGCGCGGGGCAGTCCCCCTGTCAGAACATAATAGCTCAGCAGAGGAGATTGCTGTACTAACATTGGATTGTTGGTACAGCGGCTCCTCCTGAGCTCTTCAGTTTTTTACATTCAGCCCGCTCGGTTGAATGAAAAAAAAAAAAACTACTCGCGTGTACCAGGCTTAAAGTGGATGTAAACCTGATTTATGAAATTTGAGCTCGGCACAGCCCTGTGTCCTGTCTCTTGTCCAGTTCTTCTGTTATCAGCATGACAATTTCTTCGTCACATATGATAAAAGCAGCCGGAGTTTGGTGTTGGGGAGGTTGCTATAAATAGATTAGCAGAGCCCTGAACTATACAAAGAAGAGAGCTGAGAGTCTCTACCTATGAGGAGAGGGGGTGTGTGCCTTTCCTCCTATCAGCTACCTTGGTTGTATGCCCAGGCTTCATGCAATGCTAATCAGGAAGAGAAAAAATCCTAACACATCTGCTCTTTTTAAAGGATATATACAGCTGAAGACAGCAGATATACATGTAATGCTAAGACCCCTTTCACACCAAGTTTTTCGCTAAAAATAGCGACTAAAAAGCGCCTGAAAAACTTCCCCCCAATACACCCCAATGTGAAAGTCCAAGTGCTTTCACACTGGGGCGGTGCGCTTGCGGGATGGCAAAAAAAAGTCCTGCAAGCTGCATCTTTGCAGCAGTGTGGGAGCGGCCCTATACCGCCCCTGCCCATTGAAAACAATGGGGCAGTGCTCCCGAAGCGCAGAACACCGCTTCGGTAGCGCCGCTAACCGGCACTTTTAACCCCTGTTTAACCCCTTGTGGGGGGTTAAAAGCGCGCCGCCCGAATAGTGGCGCCATAGCGCCGCTATAAGGGATGGTAAAGCACTGCAAATTAGAGGTGTTTTACCGCTAACGCTCGGGCGGCCCCGGTGTGAAAGGGCTCTAAGGCCTCATACACACGAGCATTTTTTACAGCCACGTTTTTTAGCAGTTTTTGCAGCTCTCCAGGTTATTCAATGGCCCCATAGAAACGCTGACTTTTTTGAGCTTTAGAGGGCGTCAGCGTTAGTGAGCTGTAAATAGAATGCGGGACCAGAGCAGTCCGAGGCTGTAGCGTTTTGGTGTTTTTGACGCTGAGCCGGCAAAGCGCTCACTAACGCCGTACCAACGTTAACCGGCATTTTTGACACTGGTGTTTTCAGGTTAAAAAATAGCAGAGGAATGTTTTTTTTTTCTAAAAAAAACGCCTATTGACGCCGACGCTCACTAACTCGCATTAACGCTCATTAACGCAGATGCAAAACGCCGAAAAAAATGCAGATTTTTCCCTGACATCGGGCCCAACGTTTTGCTTATTTTTTTTTAATACGCTTGTGTGTATGAGGCCTTATATAGGGAGGTTTGTTTCATCTCTGTGTATCATCTGAGGCTGTTAACTTCACTGGGTGTATGTGAGGGTTTACATCCACTTTAACCAGTTCCACACCGCGCACAGTATATTTACTGTGGCAGTGTGGCGCTGTCCCGCGAATCGCCGTAAATAAATGCCACTGGCGTGCTCTCGTGCCTGGCGCACTCTGGAGGAGTTTGCCCGCGGCTTGGGTGGACCCGATGTCTGCCGGCGAGCCGCTATGAGCTGCCAGAGTGAAAGAACGGGGAACCGCCGATGTAAACACGGCGGTTCCCCGCTCTGTCATTGGGCATGCAAGAGATCTACTGATCCCTGTCACTGGGATCAGTTAGATCTCTTATGCCCAAGGTAGCCCAGCCCACTCACAGTTAGAACACGCCTAGGGAACACAGTTAACCCCTTCCCTGCCCCCTGCAGGGTAACCCCTTCACTGCCAATGGCATTTACACAGTAATCAGTGCATTTTTATAGCACTGATCGCTGTATAAATGCCAATGGTCCCAAAAAAGTGTCAAAATGGTCCAACATGTCCGCCGCAATATCGCAGGTCCGCTAAAAATCGCAGATCGCCGCCATTACTAGTAAAAAAAAAATAAAATAAATAAAAACCCCAGAAATGAATTCTCATCATCCATAAACGTGACAACTTTTGCACAAACCAATCAATAAACGCAGATTGCAATTTTTTTTATTTTTTATTTTTTTACCAAAAATTTGAGAAGAATATAAATCAGCCAAAACCGATGAATAAATTTGTTTTTTTATATTTTTCTTTTTGGATTTGTATTTTAGCAAAAAGTTAGAAAGACCGTTTTTTTTTTTTTTTTTTTCAAAATTATCGCTCTTTGTTTATAGCGGCGATCAGAAATGACACAGCGGTGACCAAATACCACCGAAAGAAAGCTCTATTTGTGGGGGAAAAAAGGACGCAGATTTTGTTTGGGTACAACGTTGCACAACCGCGCAATTGTCAGTTAAAGCAACGCATTGCCTGGTACACACTAGTATAGTAGTCTGAGCCTTTTCATACTCTGTCCAAAACTAAATAAAGAGTTTTGCCTTTAGAGGAAGGAAATGAGGTAATTATATTGAACATATTAAATATGTGAAATAATCAATGTTGTCCAAATCAAAGACCGATTATATTCATTGTTTTAGCTTTGCTGCGTATTGATTCTGAATATACATTTTTTCATTTAGAAACCACACAGATAGAAGATCCACGTAAGCTATGGAGGAACGAACAGGAACGAATGCTAAAGGACTATCTCATGGTGGCACAAGATGCCCTAAGCACTCAGAAAGAGCTTTATCATGTGAAGGAACAAAGATTGGCACTTGCCCTGGATGAATATGTGAGACTAAATGATGCCTACAAAGAAAAGTCTAGCTCACGTACAAGCTGTAAGTATCTTAAGGCATTACCTGAATGGGAAAAGGGAGCCATGTGTATTTTTCTCTGTAAAAGCTTTTCTGTATAGCTCCTCATGTAAAATTAGGAGAATAAAATCCCCATGAAAACACGACAGGACATTTTAAGGGGTGTGTACGAGAGCTTTCTTCTGACCTACAGTGAAGTTAGTGTTTGCATTTAGCAGTGAGAAATGTTTCTCATTGTTTCTTGCCTTATATTCAAGTATCCAAGCATACCCTATTCACATAGAATGATTTTTATTTTCAGTGATGAAGCGCACTCATGTGAAGGAGTAGCTGCATTTTCCAGTCGTTTTGGTGTAACTAAAGAAGTAACACAGCATTTATGAAAGTGTCACAAGCTGCCACTGTCTCTCTGAAACCCAGATATCTTAGACAGATCGCTTTATTCGGTAAAGCAGGATAACTCTCAGCAACCAATTAAAATCTGTCTACTATAGTGGGACTACATTAAAAGCAGAGCTCCTCCCACCCAAAAGGAGACGTTCTGCTGTAAGGCTCCTCTTCACTAAATTACACTTTTTTTGGGGGGGGTACCTGATTCTGAAGTTCTTCTCTCCCCCTCCTCTCTGCAGTCTTCTTTGACAGGTTACATGTCCCAGAGGTCTGCAGAACCATTAACAAGGCACAGCACGGCTCACGCATGTGCAAGAGGCGGCCGGCTGTGAAGCCGCAAGCTGCCCACAGTTAAGATGACGGCGTGGGGGGCAGAGCAGTGAGGGAAGGAATGGATAGGGTGAGCCCATTGCTTAACCACTTCAGCCCCGGAAGGATTTCCAGCTTTAGGACCGGAGCCCTTTTTGCAATTTGGCACTTCGCCGCTTCAAATGGTAATTGCGCGGTCATGCAATGCAGTAGCCAAACGAAATTTGCGTCCTTTTTTTCCCACAAATAGAGCTTTCTTTTGGTGGTATTTGTTCACCACTGCGCTTTTTAATTTTTGCGATATAAATAAAAATATAACGGAAATTTTGAAAAAAAATGATATTTTCAACTTTATGTGATTACAAAAATACAATAAACTAAATTTTAGTCATAAATTTTTGCCAAAATGCATTCAGCCACATGTCTCGGGTAAAAAAAAAGCAAAATCGCGTATATTTATTGCTTTGCGCAAAAGTTATAGCGTCTACAAACTAGGGTACATTTTCTGGAATTTCCGCAGCTTTTATTTTATGATTTAAAT
>BLSH010335836.1:1112052-1127752 GCA_018402905.1 Glandirana rugosa
GAGTTTTCCTTCTGTTTGGACAGCCGTTCACGAACCGACCCTCACGAAAACTGTCTGTTCTCCAGGAGAAGTGAAGAGGACCTCTTGTCTGTCAAAAGCACTCCCAGCCAAGCACTTGCCGACAGGTTTGTCTTCCTTTTGAGCAGGCTCTGCTCCTGTACAGGATCCTTGGCCTATTGTACATGGCAGGCTTAAAGCACCTGATATTTTACATCTTGAAAAAGAAAGTGCCAGCTATTCTCTTTTTTAGCCAGAAAACCCTCTATCGTGCGCCCCTCTGAAACTGGTTTCACTTTATTATTAACTGTTTAACTTCCTTGACTAAGCCTCACCCATGCGTATTCTCCTGTTCAGTGAAAATTCCCTTACTAGCTACCGATGCATTGTCATTGAACAAGGTGATGAAAGGTAGGTGAGGCTTATTCCAAACTCAGGAAGGCCATGTAAAGCTAGTAACAAAATGACACGTAGAAAAGGCTATTTTGGCTCACCGAGTTAACAGTAGACGCATTAAGATGCCAGCTCCTAGACAAGACTTTCAGTTTAATGTAAGCCCAGGTTCACACTGACAGCGGGATTGAAATCGTGCTGAACTTTCACAATTTCATACCCGCACGTCAGTCCGACTTCGGGGGACGATTTCAGAGACAATTGTGCAGGTTGCTGCATGGATGTCTATACCAATCGCACCCTGAAGTCGCCAAAAGTGGTGCAGGAACTACTTTTGGGAATTGGTGCTGCACCACAAATGTGGCGTCACACCGATTCAGACGGTGCCATTGCCACCAATTTGGCATGCGATCAAATCGCATCAATGTGAACCTAGGCTAAATGTCTAACTGGTTTGCTCCTCTGTTAATGCAGTCTCTGATGGCCTTTTTAAGCCAGGTGTGTTGGGACAATGCCACTCAGCCTTGTGCAGTCCCAATAGAAGACAAGGCAAAAATACTTTTTTCCCCCTATTAGGCCAGTTTGCACCATTGTCTTGCTGTGTTCTGCCCTGAAACAAAGAATAGCATGTATTACTTTTTTTTTTTTTTTTTTTTTTTTTTTTAGCACAGTTCAGTATGACACAGTCCACTGCATCGCAACGCACTGTGACTTATACAATTCAATGAAATGTCTTTGTAACATTTTAATGAAGTTTGCACAAAAAAAGAAAGTAAACAATGTAATGTGCTTTTTACAGCGCATCAGCGTTGTTGTCACACCATACACCAGCAGCTGCTAGTTTGAACGGGCTCTGACAGGATTTATAGATGTCGCTTTTTTTTTTTGTTTGGCTTTGCTTTTATTCTACATTGTGTATTGGCTGCCCATCAATCTGTTCTGCTGGGCTAATGTCTATTCTAGTCTAGATAGCTGACTAGCGCTTGTACATTTCCATTTAACGTTTCTAAAACAATGCTTTGCTAAACAAAAGCTAATAAAAGCAGTTGGCCAATATTTATGAATACTTTTTAACTTTTTTGGAATATGCTTTTCGTTATGCTTAGGCCCCTTTCACATGCAGCGGATCAATCGGGACCGACTGTCAGTTTTTCAGGCCGGCCGATCAGACCCTTCCACGATCCTCTATGGAGCAGCGGATGTAAATGGACATGTGCATTTAAACCCACTGACATCCGTTACGATCCGATCCTCTAAAAACAGACGGGTGGAGATCGTTCCCCTCTGTCTAATGGATCAGATCGGATGGCAGATCGGGTGTAAATGGACAGGTGATCTGTTCACATCCAACTGCCCATTGAGGAGAGTGGGCTGTGTCTGTGTCCGCTCTGCATGAGCAGACACAGACCAGCCATCCGCCTGCTCAGCGGGGATCAGCAGACAGATTCTCTGCTGAGCAGGCGGGGGCCTTGATTATACAGAGGAATAGTTTTGAACATGTACCTATGTTAGTTTTTTTTTTTTTCCTCTTGGCGTGGGGGGAAATGTTAACATTATACATGCTAGATATAATTAGCAATTTTCTGAAAGCAAATATTCTGAAATAAATATTAGTTAATTTTATTTTATGTGCACTAGCATTAGAGAAATGTAGAATATTATATTTCCCTTTGTTTCCTTGTTAATCCCTAAATAGGCCTAAAAGTAAGCACATATTTTGATAATTGCACTAACATCAGAAAACTTAGTATTTCTAATCTTATCCTTCTCTTTTAAAGAAATCATGTACAAAGCATGCTGTATAAAACAATTGCAACTTGCTAAATAATTTGAATAGTACAAATGATTGAAGTGTCTTTTCAAAAGCCAAGCACAATAGGCTTTTAAATAAACCTAAAAAAGAATGTGAGATTATTTTTTAATGGAATGTGCCTATTGACTCAGGTTGAAAGTTCAAGAGAAAAAGAAGGAGTTGGTAAAAAAGCTGGAAGAGACAACAAAACTCGCCACATACCTGCATTCAGAGCTGAAAAGGTAAGTTCTGACTTCTGGCCTCTGCAGTTTAATCACCAGCTTGTCCTTAAACTTTTATGAGAATTTCAGCAGGAGATATGTACGTATCTAACACAAAAATAGAAATATTTTAATAACTTTGGGACTTTTATTTTCAATAAGGTTTATCTAATTCCAAGAGAAAACATTTAATATATTTTCCAGTCCTTAGAAGTGATGGCTGCATTAGTTTTCAATTTTCAGGCTAAGAACTTCTTCTGCACTTGCACAAAAAAAAAAAATACCTGTCGACCCTTGTCGCTCCCTGTGCACTAAACCAGGGCTCGACAAATCCCAGGTGCCAGTTCGCCATGACGACTAGAAATTGTGCCCTGGGCCTGGGCTTTTGTCAGCCCATTCATTGTTGGTACCAGGTGCAGGGATGCACAATTCCTATCGCCTGATGCCCGGGACATGTAGTTCTGGCCACTGTCAGGTAGTATTCTTTAACATTTAGCCCTATTGTGGGCAAGCAGCAGGGTTTACGTGTCGGGTGCAAGCATTCGAGCGGCTGTCATGCCACCTGAATGTTTTCACACTCCCTGCACGCATCCATCCCCCCCATGTATCACGGGCTTCGCTTGCCCATTAGCAGCCAGGGGACCGGCATAGCGGGTGCTGCCGGGTGGGAGGGAGGGAGGAGAGTGGACACACATCTGCTTTCTTCCCCTTCTTGTTGCTGACCCAGAAGTGACGTTGTATGATGTCCCTTCCCGGGTCCCCGTTGACAGTTTCCCCGAGCCAGGGAAGAATGTAATGCAGTGTGATTTGCATTGCATTACATTCAGTGGAGCATGGAAGAGACATCCAGGGTCTTTTAGACCCTGGATGTCTCATTAAGTGAAGCTGTCGCCAAAAAAAAAATCATCACATGGGGGAATTTTTGTCCCCTATGTGATGGAAAGAAAAAAAATTAGGTGAAAACAAAAATGCTTGTTTTTAATTGTAAAGAATTAGCTACACCCAGCACATAACCCCCCCCCAAAAAAAAAAAAAAAATCAAGGACCCCCCCACCCCCACATATACACAAGTACAGACTTGTGACACAAGTACAGATTTTAATTTATTACAATTTTTAAAAAAATCTGCACGTGTCAGTGCACCTACACCTGAAAACGATACACATGTCGATTGCGATACACATCTTGCATATCGTCACGTACGCTGGAATGACCGCAACAATTCTAGCACCAGTCCTCCTTCGTAACGCTAAAAAAAAAAAAACCTGGCTTCTATCTTTTTTTTTTTCTTTAGCTGGCCCCTAGATTCAAAGCAAATTTGCCAAGCGCTGCACTAAACTGAAATCTCATGTTACATCAGCCTTCTAAGTTCTTATCTATGAACTACAGAACAACTCCCCCATATGTAATGCAGATAAAAGGGGAAGACATACTCCATATTAGGAGAGTAGCCTATGGCGACAATGGTGTTCTTCAGTAGATGTACAGTGAGTTAGTGTTGTCAGGTGTTACGGACAGAATCAGCAGATAAAAATAAATGAAGAAATGCTTGAAAAAAGAAACCAATACAGCCGCCACATCTTAATACTGGTAGGCTGCTATATTACAGCTTTATTTTTAGTTTTGGATACTCTTTAATCTGCCCAAATGAAATGGTTAACAAGCGAAAGTTTCTGATTATACCGTATAGTTTAATACAAGGTTACAAAATCTAAACATTATAAATTTAGGCTAAAGCCCTTGTTTGATATAGATTCCATTTTAGCATTTAGCGTTTTCTTTTTTATAATTAATAAAATAATCAGATGAGTTGTGTTAGAGGTGGCTTTGCATTTATCCTTATTTAACTAATCATTTAGGTGTCTTTTGATTTTCCCTTTGTTTATACTTCATTTAGCTCTGAACAGAAGTATCTATTATAATTAATATCCTGTATTAATTGAATAATACTCACCAGTACTTTACGCCTTTTCTTGTACACAGCAAAATAAACACATTGATAATGTTTGAAGAACTAATTAGGTTTGACAAACATCTTCATTACACATTGGATAATCACTAAAGCCTTGTCAATAAGACATGCTTCATCTTGCTAAGCGTTCCTTACAGCCAAAGCGGGCAAACGTGCATCACAGCTAAAATGCGCAATGTTGTACTCAAAATGTGAAAATCCTTCTCCTTCATGTTATAAATAATTTAACTCTTTAAAGGAAACTTTGCCTTCAAAGATATCTAAATGTATTTTTAGTTAACAGTGGGCATAAAAGTTTATATACTTTTTGCTAATCTGCCTAAATATTATTCCAGAATAGAGACTGAACTTTATTTGTAACATCAAAACATAATATATTTAGATTGCATGTGAACTTATGTCCACAGCTCCAAAATGCCCTGTTCACCAAATAAATGGCCCCATTAATTAGTGTACATGCGCTTGTAGACTAACTCTCACCAGAAGTTTAAAGGCTTGTAAATCTCCCAGGGGACTAATGGCACATAATACTTTACTATTAAAATCTTTGTTGTGGTTTATAAATAAAACAGTTTTTCCCTCTGTCATCGCTATCTGTAGCTCCACCCCAGGCAAAGCCCAATTTATGGGAATTCCTTTGGGCGAAGGTGCAGCCGCCTCCTGCAGCCCTCCTTGTGCCCCCCATCTCCTATTCAGCTTCAACAAGCTCCTGCAGCCACCAGCTTCAGGGGAGATTACTACAGTGGTAGCTTGTGTTGTGAATAAAGGCAGCTGGAGCAGAGTTGTCATTCACAATGCTGTCATGATGCAACACAAGCTGACAGCAACACAAACCTGCAGCTACTACTTTAGTCTCTCTCAGACAAATATTTTAGCCAATGCCTTGTGTTTTTTTGATTGACAGAGCTCTACTCCAGCTTCCATCATTTACACAACACAAGCTGCCATGTATTACTGTAGTAATCTCTTCTTCTCACAGTGCAAAAGCACCGGGGGTGGGGGCGACTCCAGAGGAAGTGGAGGCTGTCCGCTGTCAGTCAAATTCCATCTCCTTGCTCCAGTGTTGAATCTAATCTAACAGTACTGCTTCTCATCCTCTGCACATATATTAACAGGGACAAGTTTTATGTGCACTGGGTCCATTGGTGGATTTTACAAGTTTTTTTTTAACTTCTGGGGAGACTTCTTCTTTAAAGCAGCCTTTCCCTCAGTCTTGCGCACTTATATAGTCTCCCTCTCTCCCTCTCCCTCCCTCGCTCCCTCCCTCCCCTCCCTCTCTCTCCCTCCCTCGCTCCCTCCCTCTCTCCCCCTCCCTCTCTCTCCCTCCCTCTCTCCCTCCCTCTCCCCTCCCTCTCCCCCTCCCTCCCTCTCCCTCCCAACCCCTCCCTCTCTCCCTCACATCCCCCCCCCCCATTTATCATCATGATTATGCACTAGAGACAAATTTTGATCTGCTTTGACGAATTCTATAAATTTGGTTAACCTGCTTAATCTGTTTTTATAAACGGTGAGGTCAACCAGACCATTTGTACTCCTCTGTATTCAGATGCCACTGATCACTTCTGACCATTTGAAAGGCTGGGGCAAGAAAATGCTACTACGTGTGACGTGACTGATTTGGGGTTTTGTACTTCTGGAGGACACAACACTGGGGGTTAGTCACTAAAACTAGAGAGTGCAAAACCGGGTGCGCCTCTGCATAGAAACCAATTGGCTTCCAGGTTTAATTGAACGAGTTAAAGTTAGAAGCTGATCTGTACCAGATTCTGAGTATACCAGTTTTAGTAAATCTCCCCCACTGTGTAGGTGGTAGGCAGTCAAACAAAAGTACTGTAAACTTTATTTTCTAGTCATATCATCTGTTTACTTTTTTACATTTTTTTTTGGAGACTTTAAGGAAGTATTTTAGATTTTACAATAAACTTCCCCTGTAACTGTCTGTAACTTGGCTTCTGTTTTTTTAGTTTGGAGAATTATTTACCTTTTGTATTTTAGGGTGACATTCTCCTGTGTTTCTTTTCCAGCCTCTCTGCCAGCACACTGTCTGTTTCATCAGGAAGCAGCCTTGGCTCTTTAGCATCCAGTCGAGGGTCCTTAAACACCTCTAGCCGAGGCTCTCTGAATTCTCTGAGCTCTACAGACCTCTATTATAACCAGGGTGACCTTGCGTCAGACTTGGACTATCAGTATAAGCTGGACTTCATGCTGCAGGAGAAGAGCAGTTACATTCCATCTGGGCCAATTACTACAATTCACGAAAACGAGATTGTCCACTGCCATGGCAGCTCCGACTATAGCAATCTAACAACTGCTCGAGAAGACCCACAAGAATCCAAACCTCCAAAGTCTGTGACCTCATTGTCTTCTCTGTCATCACTTTCATCCCTGTCCCCACCAGGCTCTCCCCCTATACTGGAAGGAGCATTCTCCTTACCTACTCAGGACTCTCTTGGTACAGATTTTGAAAGTTGTGAGCTTCCTGGGATATTCTCTGAAATGAGCATCTGTGAAAATCAGCATTTGTTGGACTCTATTACAGAGCCATCTCCACCCCTCTTTGAGGAAAAGAGTATAAGGCATCGGGAGAATACTGTATTACATGAAGAAAGTAGAGGTGAGTCCTTCCTTCATTCTGTGTGCAAGGAGGAGGTACTATTTTAGCTATCGGTTTTGGCAATGTGCTAGCTTGTCTTTTATACAATTGTTAACACAACCTAGTGTATCTTGAGCTAAACTTTTTTTTTCCTCTTTGACTAGTAGTATTTAAGTGTTTGAATCTCTTTGATTTTTATTGTTGTGAGATTATCTCTCTGTATTTGACATCTGACTCCTTTCAACTCTATTCTAAACTTAGGAAAGAAAAAAATAAACACCCCCTTATCTGTTAAACCTAAAATCAAACCTTAGATGCAGCATGGTCCCATGCTACATTGCCCAGCTCTCCACTGCATGAGCATTATTTATATTTTTTTGGACACCTGTGTTCCACTGTGACTACAAGCTCTCTGGAGATGAATAGAATTGCCAAGTTGGCCTCTCTTATAGTTTCAGTTATCTCTTTGAGACTCTGTTGCTTTAGTTTAGGGGTCTCAAACTGCCAGCCCTCCAGCTGTTGCAAAACTACAAGTCCCATGAGGCATTGCAAGGCTGACAGTTACAAGTATGACTCCCACAGGCAGAGGCATTATAGGACTTGCAGTTTCACAACAGCTGGAGGGTCACAAGTTTGAGACCCCTGCTTTAGTTGTTGTTTGTTGGTATATTTTTTTTAGATTGCAGAGAATGCAGCACGAGGTGTTGGTTTTTAGAGCTGACAGTCATCTTTCTTTGTCCCCCGCCCCCTCCTGCCACCTTCCATGATTTTCTCGGGTTCTCCCATCCCACTGGGAGACCTGATAGACCAGCCGCTGCTTACACCAGCTGATCATATAGGCAAACAGAGCTCTGTTTTCCTCTGTGTTTTAAGAAACTGAAAGCCATGACTGTACATCACTTCCAGTTTCCCCAAGTGTAAACAGCACCATTTTTAAAAATGAAAAGCATCTGATCACACCGATCTTGGTGTGATCAAATGCTTTTAAGGGTAGACGAGGAATCTGGGGTCTAATAGACCTCAGATCTCTCCAAAGAGTACCTGTCACTGCCTATTGCTATCACAGGGAATATTTATATTCCATGGAAAACAATGACTGTGATCAAAAAAAAAGTTAAAACGACAGTTTAAAAATGTAAAATAAATAAATACTTAAAAAATAAAAAAATAACGTGCCCTTGATTCCGACCCTTCTGCTGTAAAAAAATATATAATGTTTTGGGGTTTTAAGTAATTTTCTAGCAAAAAATACAGATTTTTACATGTAAACTAAAAGTGCCAGAAAAGGCATGGTCTTCAAGTGGCTAGATAAAGTATCTTTAGAGTTACATTGCCTAACTTTAACAATAATAATGTGTTCAGTACTGGATAAGCGCCTTAAGCTACTGAGCTCTATAAACTACAGGATGTTTCACAAGCAGTTTAGAAGAAACTAGAAAATGTGAAATGCAACATAAAGCTCCTACTGCTGCCTGAATTTTAACTTTCAGGATATTAATTTGCAGTATCTCATATTTACCCAACTAAAAAAAAACAGAAACTACATTTTATTTTTTAGTCTTGACAATAAAAAAGAAAGTATACTTAAAACTGCCGTATAGTCCCTTCAAACACAAATGACGTGGGGACAAACATTTTATGAAAGTAGGTGGGTGATGCATCCAGCGAGTGCTATCCACGGCACTTCAGTTAGGCAAAGGAGCAGGGATTTTAAATATTTTTTTTATAAATTGTATATTTAGGGGGAATCAATAAAATAGGTTTGAGGCCAACTTTGATCTGGAATGTGGTGGATCAGCTTTTCATTTTCTAAGCCGTGTGCAAAAACAAAAAGATAGAAGCGGAATTGTTGCTATGGACAATAGCGTCATTTGAGATAAAACTTGTCTCAGACGCTTGTTATTTCCCCCTTAGTGTCTGATTTTAGCAGTTGTAGTGACATCCAAGGGAATTGTCTTAAAAGCTTGCCACACATATTGCAATCAAATTGTACATTCTGAGTTTAGAATTCAACAGAACTGTATAGATGTATGGGCTCACATAAAATCCAATGTATCCATGAAATTTAAAAGAGGTTTTATGGAGCCCCTGAACCTTTCAGACTACAGAAGGCCTCTCATCCACCGCTGTATTTGCCACATGGGTAAAGGCAAGAAGGGCTAGAGAGCAGCACCGAACCACAAAATGTACAAGTTGTTATAACCATTTTTTTCTTTTTTTCCTTCTCTTCTCTAAATTTCTGGACTTTTGTGGTAAAATTCAGCAGGATAACTGGTCATGTACAGGTCATATAAAGAGAAGCCAGAAGGCTCTTTACAGTTCAGGAAACATAAATACCCTCTCTTCTTTTGATTGCTGGTTTGTACAACTAAAAAGTAGTTCTGTGTAAAGCAGTCATCATACTTTTTTGAGTGTTGCGTTTTGAGTGTTTTTTTCAGCATTTTAGGCCCTTTTTTTACGCTGTTTTTAAACGTTGTTTCACTTTGGCATTTTTTATTAGCCAATGGAGAAAATATTATCTGTTACTTTATTTGTTGCTGTGTTTTTCAGCTTTTTCATCCACTTTTAGGTACTATTTATTTATATTCACTTTAATTATTTTTTGTTAGGGGTATTGGGTTAGGGCTATGGGCTGGCATAAGGGTGTAATTAATTCATTCATTCATTTTATTTATTATTATATTATATATTTAACCACTTCCAGCCTAGCCTATAGCAGATTGACAACGGGGAAGTGGTTCCGTTATCCTGACCGGACGTCATATGATGTCCAGCAGGATAACAAGCAGGTGCGTGCCTGCGGAGGAACGAGGCGATCGGTGGTGCGGTGTGTTGCTCTGACACACAGCATCTCCAATCTTGGTAAAGAGCCTCTAACGGAGGCTCTTTACCACGTAATCAGCTGTGTCCAATCACAGCTGATCACAGTGTAAACAGGTAAAGCCGTGTATCAGCTTTTCCTCTACTCATGCTGACAGACGCAAGTAGAGGAGAGCCGATCGGCTGCTCTCCTGACGGGGGTTGGGTGATCTGCACTGATTGATTATCAGTGCAGCCCCCTCAAGGATGCCCACCCAGGACCTCCAGGGATGCCCACCCAGGACCACCAGGTATGGCAATCAATGCACAATATGGATGTGCAGCAGTGATCCCTGGCAGTGCCTCCTGATCAGTGCTGCCTAACAGTGCCACCCATCAGTGCCGCATATCAGTGCCACCTATCACTGCCCGTCAGTGCTGCTTATCAGTGCCGCCCATCAGTGCCCATCAGTGCTGCATATAAGTGCCTCATCATCAGTGCCCATCAGCGCAGCTTCATCAGTGGCCATCAGTGAAGGAAAAAGCATACTTTTTTACAAAGTTTTGTAACAGAAACAAAGAAAAACTTTTTTCTCTTTCGTTCATTGAGGGGCACAGCAGCTTCATGGAAAAGTAGGTTATACTGCCCTCTCTTCAGGAGTAACTAGGCAGAACTGGCAGTTCTAACAGCAAAAGAACAACAGACAGACACAGCCCCTGTAAAACGCGTTAGCTGGGTCCAGTAGTTCGTCTGTGAACTGTGTGTACTTTTCATTTAATAAAGCATTGGAATCGGATTTTTGAGTGCGGCTATCCAACCTTTATCTTTATCAGAAGATTCCTTGGCCAGTCGGATCACAGGAACTCCTTCCTGATTGGCCGGGAGGAGAGTCAGGAAGACAATAGCAGATATTCATCGCACAACTGGGTGGGCTTGGGGCGCATTGCTTTTTTAAAGCCAATTAGAGCCTCCGGCTCTAATCACGTGCTTCAAAAAAAAACATTGGCATTATTGCATCCAGCGCCCTGCATGTAGACTAGGGGCCGGGCGCATGGGTTAGATTGGCGGCGCCCCTGTGCACCTAATGAAGTGGCCACCACTGAGTTAAGGGCAATTACAGGGCAGTGATCATGTTGACATGCCCAACTTTATAAAGCCACAAGACGTTTGTATTGCAGAAAATGTGCTTCAAGCTTCCCAAAAAGGCTAAGATAATGTTTTGTTTTTTGCAGTAATTATGCATTTTTGAGGGTTCCATGAATTTTAGATCTTGGAGAGGAATTCTCATTAGATAGTAAAAGATTGTTCAGTATTTGATATGAAAGAAGAACATTTTTAGAACATCAGAGGTCATTGGGATTCCATGTGGTTAGAGTATACAATTTGGACTTCCTATTTTCCCCTATTATTGGCCCTGGGCTGTATGGTAGGAGAATATTCTGCACATTTCAATATGCCTGTAATTACCGGAATAAAAACAAAAAGATGGAGAGGACTTTTCCATATTGTTTCTCATCCTGTTGCCACCCCGGATCATGAGATTTAGATGACCAGTCTTTTGGTAAAAAGTGAAGCTAAAAATATACTTCTGCATTTATTCCTTGCCCATCCACAGATCTGCTTTGAAGACTTTTATTACACGTGTTTTAAAAACATGTCATTGTTAATGCTATGGAGCCTGAATCGTCAGACATTTGTGTTTTGCAGAATGTCCACTTTGAGTTTTCTAATGTTTCCCCCCATGGCTCTGCAGTGGCCTCCTTTCAGTGCCCTAAAGTGCTGTGCAGTTTGAACTTGAATGCTGCTTTCCCTGTAGATTCTAAGATCACATAGGTCTGTCATTTAAATGTGCCCATCTAATGATCCAATTAAAGTGGCTATAGCTGAGGATATGCGGTGTTATGCAAATACAAACAAAAGCGAACCTGGCTACTGATGGCTGTTAGTGTTTCTTGCCTGCTAAGCAGCAGTTTTCAAAACCTGTATCACTTTGAGACAAAAAACGTAGCATGATTTCTCATTGAATAGACCCCCTACTGCATGGAAACAGTGTGAATTTAATACTTCAGCTTATTTGGGGTAATTTGTGTCTCTACAAAAAAAAAAGGAAGGAATGTAGCAATGCAGTTATTTGCTGTGCTGCTCTGCCATCTTGTGGTCAATATGTTTATTGACATTTATTAGCATAAGCTGTTGTATTCAGTTTCAGCTTTCTATACAGAGAAATGTATGCATCTCAGCATGCATGAATAGATTATTAATGTATAAACAGTATTGATTAATTTGTTTAAAAAGATCAGTTTATACCTTTTGTAGCATTTATGTATATGGAAAGGGGGTGGAGAAAGTCAGAGATAGAGCACTGCTGGGATTCTATGTGGATTGATACCTGCTGTTGTAACCTTTTATACTCTGGAGGCATCTCGTAAGAATCCTGGCAGTGGTGGTTATACAACGGTGGAATTAAAGTGAAGTTTCACAGCACCAGACTATCTGGGAATATATGAACTTTGGTGGACTTTATATTAATTTGAAGGACAGGATATGAGCACTTTTGGTTATTGTAAGATTTTATTATTGTTAACACTTTGTTTTTTAAATATGAATTACAAATTGGAAGGAGTCATCATTTTTATATGCATTTGATGCATCATTTCTGCTATGAATTTAGCACCCATTTAACTGTGCTTGAGTACTTTTTATTTTTCTTAAAGGGACAGCGCAGCTTCTTTTGGTAAATGCCTGGCAGCACTAGGGGGCGCCAGTTCAAATCCCAACTATGACACTACCAGCCTGGAGTTTACTTGTGCTCCCTGTGCCTGCGTGGGTTTCCTCCAGGTGCTCCGTTTCCTCCCACACGCCAAAGATAGATTGTAAGCTCCTTGAGGGCAGGGACTGACGTGAATATGCATATAAGTGAATCGCTGCATATATTGACGGAGCTATACAAGTACCTGTAATAAAATAATATATACTGTATATATATGTTGACCAAAAAATTGACCACTCCACCATACATGGACTCCACTAGACCTTTGAAGGTATACTGTGCTGTTTGGCACCAAACCATCAGTAGCAGATCCTTTAACCACTTCAGCACCGGAAGGATTTACCCCCTTCCTGACCAGAGCACTTTTTGCGATACGGCCCTGCGTTGCTATAACTGACAAGTTGCAGTAGTGCAACGCTTTACCCAAACAAATAGAGCTTTCTTTTGGTGGTATTTGATCACCTCTGCGGTTTTTATTTTTTGAGCTACAAACCTAGAAAAAAAAAAAAAAAAAAAAACTTTTTTTGCTTTTTGCTATAATAAATATCCAACAAAAATTATAAAAAAACAAATATGTATTCTACATATTTTTGGTAAAAAAAAAATTGCAGTAGGCCTTTAACGATTGGATTGCGCAAAAGTTGTCGCATTTACAATCAATGGGAATAGATTTATGACATTTTTATTATTTTTTTTTGTTACTAGTAATGGCGGTGATCTGTGATTTTTAGCGGGACTGCGACATTGCCGCGGACGAATTGGATCAGCGATCAGAACTAAACATAGCCACCGATTACTGTATAAATGTCACTGGCAGTGAAGGGGTTAACACTAGGGGGCGATCAAAGAGTTAAGTGTTCCCTAGGTAGGTGTTTCTAACTGTGGGGGGAGTGTAGTGACTGGGGGAGGAGAGAGAAAGCTGCTCCCGATCACTGGGAACAGCAGATCTCTCTCCACTTCCCTGACAGAACGGGGATCTGTTTGTTTACATCAACAGAACCCTGTTATGGCTCTGTGAAGAGCAAACGCGAGTGGCCGGCGGACATTGCGCCCGCTGGCCAAGCGCATCGACTCCAGAGATGTGTGGCGGGCGCGTCACTTACAGCGCCGTCGTACAGTTACAGCGATTTGCGCAATAGAGGCGACCTGTCGCCGTCAAACGCTGGCGGCTGGTCCGCAAGTGGTTAAATCCTGTAAGTTGCAAGGTGGGGCCTCCATGGCTTAGACTTGTTTTTCTAGCACATCCCACAGATTCACAAGATCTAGAGAATTTGGAGGCAAGTCAACACCTCAAATGTGTTGTGTTCCTCAAAACATTCTTGAATTCAACAAACCAGGCCACCTTCTTCTCTTGCTCCGTGATCCAGTTCTGATGCTCACGTGACCATTGTAGGTGCTTTTGGCTGTGAACACAGATCAGCATGGGCACCCTGACCAGTCTGCGACTATGCAGCCTCATACACAACAAACTGCGATGCACTGTGTCTCCTGACACCTTTCTATCAGAAACAGCAATAAATTGTTCAGCACTTTGAGCTACAGCAGCTCTCCTATTGGTTTGGACTAAATGGGCACATGTGCATTAATAAGCCTTGGCTGCCCATGACACCACTGCCAGTTTACTGGTTTGCCGTTTTTCCTTCCCTGTATTACTTTTGACGGGTCCTGACCCCTGCAGACTGGGAACATCAACTTCATGGACAACATGTTCACTTGCTCCCTAATATATCTGACCCACTTTCAGATACCATTGTAATGAGATCATCAATGTTATGCACTTTACCTGTCAGTGGTCATAATGTTATGGCTGATTTGGTGTATGTGTCATTCATATACATGGCCTCATATTCATGGTTTCTGTTCAAAAGAAGAATTGCAGTTCAAATAAGGTGACCGAGTGCCCCGCTCAGCCTAAGCATCAGTCCTCTACGCCCTTTAAAGAGAAACCCTGTGACTGTGGAAGACATTTAAAACTTGGGTGGGGGGGCTTGAGAGAATGTATTTGGTTTCCATAGTAACCATTCAGATGATTGGGGTGCTAACCTGTACTACAGAAATATCGGCTAGAATCTGGGCAGCTGCTGTGGCTAAGGCAGAGCCTTTTATCCAGACTTTGATGTGTGCAGTCGATTTATGAGTGTTATGTTTAGATTAACTTGTGGCAGGTCTCATCAAGTTTGCCAACATTATATGATCGTTTGAAGCTAGGCTAATGACTCTGACGTTTTCATCCACACTGGTATCAGTAAGAACCAGAAATAACTAGATTCCCCCTTATATCTTTGAAAAATATAGATTTTTGTATATAAAACGTTGATAATAAATATTAATGTAAATAGCCAAAGGAGTGTGAATATTTACTTAAATAGTGCTGGCTATACTACCCAAGGGGAACATTGCACTGTAAACATTAGTTCCTGTCTCTGAAAAGCTATCCACACTGGTTATAAGCTGATTGTACAATCTGTTACATTTGTGTCACGTGCCTGACGGTGGAGTCTGTCTTGTGCAGGGAACAACCGCTCTTGCGCACCCGATTCAAGGACCCCTGGTAGTGGAGACAGAGGCCCAAGAGTGCAGGATGGCACGAGGGCTGGAGGGTCACCGATGATGTAGCGATGCTCCAGGAGACGTGCAGGTCGAAGGATGGTCGTTCAGGCAACAGGCAGGCAGGAAGGTACAAAGGATCAGGCAAAAGAGTAGTCAAAGTCCAAGCAAGGTTCGTTAACGGGCGGGCAGCAGAGGTACAAGGGAGCAGACAATCGGATGGTCGTGGGTAGCCGGGGTCGGTGCAGGTAGCAGACAGCAGGTCAGGACAAGCCGGGTCAACAGGAGGCAAAACAGCACAGGAACAGATATCAGGAGCCGAGGCTTACAGGTCGGGAACGCTGTAGAGCGAGCAGCACTTGCTCTCAGAAATCTCCAGGCTTAAATAGGCCCATTTGGCGCTGTTTCCGGCGTGTGCGCACCACCATGGAAATGCCAGAATTTGGCCAGTAATTGTTCCTTTCCTAACATTGCCCCCCCCCCAAGGGGCGGCCTCCGGATGCCTCACCGGGTACCACCACCCTGGCGATTTTTCCTGAAGGCCTGGATCAGTCCGGGGGCGTGGATGTTCTCCTCAGGCTCCCAGGAGTTCTCCTCCGGACTGATCCAGGCCTT
>BLSH010335836.1:1156513-1166741 GCA_018402905.1 Glandirana rugosa
GCGTCTGTCAGTGAACGGAAGAGAAAAATTGATTTTTTTGTATAACTTACCGTAAAATCCTTTTCTCTGAGTTCACTGACAGACGCAGCACCCACCCCTCTGCGTTGGTTTTGTACGGCTTGTTACGAACTGATGTGCTGTACAGGGCAGGGGGATTATATGCTGAGGTGAGGACGGCCCCCTGGGAGGGGCCAACCTACGCTTTTGTTTGTTTTTGCCTAGTCTACTCCTAGTAGGATGAGCATAACCCCCATGTGTCATAAGAAGGCTGCGTCTGTCAGTGAACTCCAGAGAAAAGGATTTTACGGTAAGTTATACAAAAAATCCATTTTTTGTCAGAGGCACTGAGCTTAATGGACAGCTTGCAGTCTTATCCAATGGTAAAGCACCATTGGCCCAAGCTGTCCAATAAAAATGCTGCAGTGGAGGCACGCCTCACTGCAGTGTTATAGAAGGGGGCATGTGTCTAAAGGACAAATACTCCCTTCCAGCCTAGCCCTCTTAACTACAAGGAAATAGGTGGGTTTATGTGTATAAGATTTACCCACAATCCCATGTTTTTCTCACATAGTTAAGAGGGAGAATTATAATCTGCTGCTGATGAAAAGGTACAAGCTAAATCATGTAGCTATATGTTATAAGATAATCATTTATTATTTATCTATTTACTGAGAACTTCAGTAATTTGTCCATTAAGCCACTTGCTTGAGTACAGTTTTTGAAAATATAGTAAATTACCTTAAAAATAATATATAATAATTATTTTTATATTACTTACTTATGGTAATTAACCCCTTGCCACCCAGGCTGATTCTGACACTTCTCTCCTACATGTAATAATCATCATTTTTTGGCTAGAAAATTACTCAGAACCCCAAACATTATATATATTGTTTTAGCAGACACCCTAGGCCTAGGGAATAAAATGGCAGTTGTTGCAACTTTTTATGTTACACAGTATTTGCGCAACAATTTTTCAAACGCCTTTTTTTTAAAGAAACTGTTTCATGAATTAAAAAAAAAAGTAAAGTTAGCCCGATTTTTTTTTTTAGATAATTTGAAAGGTGATGTCACGCCGAGTAAATAGATACCTAACATGTCACGCTTTAAAATTGCGCACACTTGTGGAATGGCACCAAACTTCAGTACTTAAGAATCTCCATAAATTGCACTTTAAAAATTTTTAGAGGTTACATGTTTAGAGTTACAGATGAGGTCTAATGCTAGAATTATTGCTCTCGCTCTAACGTTCATGGCATATGTAACCTGTGTGTATATGGATCTGATACTAGCCAGTGCCTCACCAGCCACTCACCTCATCACACGTCTCTGGTGCTAGGGTTCCCCCCTATCAGCTATCTGTGATCTTGCTTATTGATTAAAGTTGTAGCTGTCCAGTTCCAGTTTGTTACCTGTCACTGTGGCTGAAATGAAAGCTTCTACGGCAAACCCCACCCCTCAGTGCCCTATGGACAGAGGGGGATTTATACAATCGTCTGTTTCTGAGAAACAAATGTAAATTTTAACTGCTTAATCTAAATAAAATTTTTATAGTTTAACTTTTATGTACATTGGTGTACATAGTTCCACATTGACAATATCGAACATAGTCTAAGGTTACTTCATGGGATGAAGAGTGGCTCTTTGGTAAGTCACTGCTGATAATGACTCTGGCACCAGTGTAATGGATAGTTTGCCTCTCACTGACTGCAATTTCAGGGCTGTTGGCCCTACAACTGATTACCAATAATATTGATTTTTTTTGTCCTCTGAACACTAAGATTGGGGCACTTTTTCTTCCCTTTCTCAGCATTGTAAATCATACTATGTTACATATTTCTGACCACGGAACTCTGTAAGCTGGTGTATACATTTACATCTAACCCTCGCATTTACACTGTGTTGAATGTTACACATTTCTGAACTCTGCACTCTTTCATATGTACTCCTGACCTCTGCATCCTATAAGCTAGCTTATATGTTACATACTTACGATTTCCTGATATTCCTGATCCCAGCACTATATGCAGTGTGTTGTATGTTTCATTGCCTTGATCGCTGCACTTTCTTCTTTAAGGTAGGCTAAGGTAAAGTTTTAGATGCCTGTCAGCTTGTGCACCCTGAAAAGTCACGTAGGCCAGATACACAGGGAGCAAATAGGAAGTTCATTGCTGCCAATGATAATCATGACTCCACCCCACGTGACATGCAGGAGTGTCACATAGGACAGTAGCTGTAGAGGGAGTAGGAAGCTTAGGGCAGCATTACTCTGAAAATTGGCATTCTCAGACAGGTGGATCAGCTTGAATTACATTGCCACTCAGAATAGGGAACTATGATAAAATGTTAAAAATTAACATGTATTTATTAAATAAACAAGACAGAAAAAGGCCCCCCTAAGTGCAGCATTAAAAGGGACTTATAATGGTACAATGTGGGGAGATGGTAGTCCGGCATCAGGGTGGTCCCGGTGGTGGAGGTCCCAGATGTAGTCCAATCTGAAACTAAAAGTCCCAGCCTGGCCAGCAGAGGGAAGCCGCAGCATTAGAGACTCCCAAGGAATCAGTCGCGCTGACCGAGATTAGCGTGGACCGGAAGTGATGTCAGCCGGTGGAGAGCAGCAACCAGCTTGGACCATAAACTGGAAGTGAGGTAATGGAGGCGGGAAACGTTTTCAGAACTGCTGATTGGTTCCTTCTTCATGTCCATAACTAGAAGCTAGAGGATGTGGCTTCTTCTATTCTAAAGGCAAGGCTGTAGGCGGGCTGGGGGCAGAGGAAAGGGAGGAAACAGCCTGAGTATTGCATGTGCTGTTACTGCACTGAGACCATAGAAAGGGAAAAAACAATGGGAATTGTGTGGCAGACAACAGCAGGAAGACAAATAAGCTCCAAAGAAACACAATAAACATATATGAGGGTACACCGACTGTGTACACACATATACACATGCAAACCTCTATCTGTGCATATGTCTATGCATACAGTCATTCAGAGCGCCCCAAACACTCTATCTCTGGTTTATCGCTTGAAGCAATGGAGAGGTTGCTGCAGCAATGGACAAACTGACTAACTGACCGTTCAGTACAGTCATTCAGAGCGCCCTACACACACTTTTTTATCTTAATATTAAATAGGACTTTAAATTTAAAAAAAACATCAGCTCACATAGTGAGATAATGGGACATTTAAATGAAAAATTTTGGGTTTATTGACACCTTAAAGTGATATTAAAGTCTTGTTTTTTTTTTTTTTTCTTTTAAAGCAAAAAAAAACCCTCGTACTGAACTTTTTTATTCTTTTAAAAAATGTATGCACTGTGGGCAGATTTTTAGGTCCTGGGGGCTATTTTTTTAAACCCACTTCCTTGCCAGGATGAACCGTTTTAAGTGAAACCCATAAAAAACATCAATGGTTATACCTCTTCTGCATGCTATAGACCTGCATCTTTTATTTGCTGTTGGCCCCTGCTTCTGTTGAAACACCCCATCACATCATACCAACTTTTCGAATTTGTGGTCCATTTCATTTATTGCCAATGGCCCCTATTTTGTCTAAAACTGGCCCTGAAGAAAAGCAGATGCAAAAGTAAATATACATACACTCTCCTTTTACTCCTCCATTAATTTTAGATGACAGTCTTCAGTTAGTTTCACAACCCCAAAACATCAGATATTATTGCACATGGAGTACCCTTGAAAAAGTCATAGTTGACTGGAGGTGGAACCAAGTCATATAGGCAGGGGGCAAAGACAGGTAAGTTGACATCCACAAACTGCTGACTGGTTAGTAGGCAGGACTAGACAGGGCTGCTGGAGTGCCTATGTGATCATTGCCCATGGCATTTAAGATCGTGCTTGTATGCACTTTTTTAATGTGAGTTTTCTGTATGATTTGTTTTCAGCTTAAACTAAAAGATTTTACAGGATTAGTGCTTTTTCTGCTTTGATCTTACTTGGCGTATAAATAGAGGAAGTCTATTAACACTAAGAACTGTATTTGGATGGGGAGTTATTGCCACAGGAATATACCTAAGCTGTGTTTGCTTTTCCATGATTGAAAGGTAAACTAAATTTTCCAATCTGAGGTGGATGGTTTGAATTTACACGTTGAGATTTAAAGATATACGGTTGAGAAAACAATGTTTAGGACTTTTTGTAATAGTGGGACTTTGTGTCACGAATTATGAATCACCAGCTCACTCTGTTTTATTGATTGTGGGTCTATAATGGATATGTATAAGTCTTATTTGCCTTTATATTCAATAAATATATTTTTAGAGATCAGCCTAAATGATGTATGTTTTTATATATAATTATGTTTGTCAAGAGTATTCTAAAAATTATGTATGTAGCAGCTATAGTTGGGTTGTGGTTTCTGTGGTGTTTTTTTTTTTTTTGGTAAGTACAGAAGATATCATTTTAATTTATTAGATATAGTGTAAGTTCCCTTTTTTCTCAGCAACCTTCAGAAAAAGAGTTCCCTTCATGAGCAAAGTTGAAGGAAAAATTCCTCTCAAGTACTAAGTGCTTTGTGATGCACTGGATATACAAGTTCAAAGGGTAGAAAGCATATACAATGGAGACTGCTGTTTTGGTTGATGTCTGATTTATCTCTTTCATCTTGCTTTGCCTTTTCTGATTGCAACTACACAGGGATTTTTCCTTTTTTTTTTTTTTTTTCTTGGGGGATTAAAAGTCTCGTAACCACTTTCAACCATATAAAACTAATAGTAACAGAAAATGGCAAGTATATTTCTTAACTATGTCTTTGCTTTTTTGGCTGGAGAAATATGTCTAGAATACTTGGATACTTGAATGACCAGTGGCATTTTGCTCCTTTTGTTTATCTGCTTATTAGGACTTCTTTAAAGAGAGATATGTGGGTTAGAATTGAACTGTCACTGGTGAATTGGTTTTAAAGGTGCAGTACCTGGAACTCCCATTTTCATCCTTGCTTAACTAGCCTTTCTCAGCTAGGCTTTTGTGGAATCCTCAGGTTCCTCCAGAGGTTGCTAGGGGTTCCTTGATTGGTGTCAACAACCACTGACACCAATCCTATTTTTAGCTCTCTGTTAGAAGAGGATTCTTCAAACTGACCACAAATGTAAGAAATGTTCTTTTCACTGACCATCATGCTAATGCAATGTGATCTGTAGATATATTAAGTATCGTCAGGGGTTATTTGAGACCAGAATGTTATTTTAGGGGTTCCTCAGTGTTACGGTTTAGAAAGGCTGGCCTAATGAGTTACTTACCCAGAATAATTGTAATAATGATAAATTGAAATTCACAAACCACATATCTTTTTGATCAGTGACTTAATACGTAGCAAAGCAAGGATGAGTATGACATCACTAGGCACTGTAAAAACAGAGAGGCAATGGACACTGACATATTCTGGTCCTGCTAGGTTTCCTTTTATAAAGCAATGAACAGTGTGCATTGGGCAGTATCCAATGGCAAGCAATCAGTAAACCTCTTTGAAGCAGACCTTGCAGCACATAATTAACTGTTACTCTAGAAGTAGCTCCCTATCTGCAATGCAAACTGCTGCCTGAATTGACACTAAATAATAAATACAAATGTTTTTAACATATAGAGAACCATTTTTGGACTCTGCCCTGTCTAGGCAGTCAGTGGTGAAATGTGCCCTGCCTTCTGCAACCTCCAGGGAAGGTCATATAACTAGATGTTGGAGACAGACCTTGAATGCTTTTCCCAAATCTTGTGAAAATTTGCTCTGGCACAAATTACATTGGCATACATCATCTGCTTGCTTATAAAGGGATCTGGCATGCACTTCATTAGTGGGCTGGTTAAAAGAAATGGCAAAAAAGACTACCTTTGTTGACATGCTTTAGAAACTGATACCAACTCCCGACTGGTGAGAAATTTTTGGTAAAGTGTACAAAAACCCAAAATCTTTTTTTCCATTTGTTTGGATTTAAAACCAATTATTTAAACCTGGATTCTTCACTGGCTTTCCAAATATGCAAACACAAATCAAAAACGAATGAGCACAATACACGTCTATTCAATAAATCAGAAGTCACTGTGAAGTGACATGGTATTTACTGATTAGCTTTCTGCTGGTCTTTTCAAACTGCTGTACAGACATTATCATAACTAGACAAGTAAATAACGTTATCAGTGAGTGTAGTCTTTCTGCGTCAGTATCAAACAGCATAGGCTGCTTATAACCACAAAGTAGGCCATTTTACATCTAATCTGCCCTCCTTAATAAAGTAGAAAAACATCTACTGGAATAAGCCTGGAGGAATACCTGGCCATACAATCCCCTATCTGTCTGTGAATTCCACGGCTGTTTCTGGCACAGATTGCCCAGATCTTGCCAGTTTGGCTATATGCTCACACTTTCTGATCACTTTGGATATTGTGTTTCACAGGTACATTAGCTTATTTTTTAATATGAAAATGTAAAATGATTGTTGGACCCAGATTCAACCTGATAACTTTTTTTTTTTTTTTGCTTTCAGTTTTTTTGCAGGTTGTGTTGTACGTCCAAAAACACTGGTATGCACGAGGTCTTTTTTCAGTAAAGCAGTAAACAAAAACCGTTCCAATACAAGAGGGCTATTTACAACACGCCAAGCATAAAACAAACAAAACATATGCTTGTTCGAGCCACTGACTAAACTCAGGTCGGTTTCTGGCCATAAACGGGGGGCGTGGCTGGAATGTGAGCCCAGCAGCACATGTGCGGAGCTCCACTCCAATCTGATCCTGGTCATATCCTTCGCTTTGTGGTTCTGCTCTATTTACCCACCTTGCTCTTGGTCTCCTTGCCGCTTCTCTGGTGATTGTGTTGCAGTGTCTCCCTATGTCCCCGGGCAAGCCTAAGCTGCTTAAACCTCCGGCGGGTTCTTCCCGCACCCCACCGCCATGGGCCATCTTGAACACAAGGTTTCCTCTTACTGCAGTCTCAGCAGGCATGCAGATATGGAGGTGGCCAGCCCAACCACTACAGACCTTCTCATTGCCATCACCTCCTGCAAGGTAGCCCTCACCTCAAAAATTTACATGGTTTCCACAGATATCATCCTCATCCATCATGATATGGAGAAGTACCGCATATCCACCATGGAGGACACTGTTCAGGTGGACTCCAGGGAGCTCCATGCGCTTTAACGGCAGGTATAAGCCCTCCAGGAGAAGTCTGTGGATATGGAAAACCAGCTCGGCCACAATAACCTAAAGGTGGTGGGGATCCCTGAACGGCGGAAGGCTCTAAACCTGCTTCATTTGCTGAGCAATTTCTAGTCAATCTATTCGACCTACTCGATCTACCTAGTTGAGAATGCCCACAGAGTTCCTCCTGCTCCAACGATTCCTTATGCTCAACTACCGGCACCGTGACATGCTCCTGGTGGCTGCAAGGAACAAACAATAGCTGGTCTACGAAAACACCAGGAGCTCTATTTTCCCAGATTACTCACCTGGAGTGCAACAATGCAGACGCTCCTTTACCGACATCCACTAATGTCTTCAAAATCGTGGCCTCAAGTACAGTTTGCTTTATCCTAGCCGCCTCTGGGTTCTGGAAGATGGTACAACCCAATTCTTCGACACGCCGGCTGTGGTGGAGAGCTGTTTATAAAACCGGTGACTTTCCACCTTGCTTTACAATGCATCTGTAAGTCTTTTACCCTTTCCTATAACACACAGGCACTTTGGCTTTACTTCTCTACTTTTGCTTGCCATCTTTGGACTCTCTGGCCTGTTTTACACAGACTTCCTCCTGCTTATCCTTGTCCAATCCTAGGCAGGGAGCGTCACATTCCCAGCAATGTTTTCTTCACACCGCTACTACATCTGTCTCTCGTGGGAGTCGCTAGATCTGTCTGAGGCACTAAAGGCCTTTTGTTATTTTCCTTTTTTGCATTTCATCTTTCTTTTTTCTTTGTGCCACGTGTGCCTGACATGCCCATCTCTGCCTGTTTCAGAAGTTCTCCATAACGGCTTGTTTTGATTGGCTTTAGCTCCAGGTTGGGAGTTTTTTTGTTTTTTTTCATCAGGAATGTTAAAAGTTTTAGTATAGTACTTTTTTATGGTGCATTGGCTCGTAAATGTTTTGCTACCCGTTAGAGACTCCCGTGTCTCCTCTCTCACTATCCTGGATTGGTCATGTTCTTTATTTCACCATGGCTACTAAACCTGTGAACCACATCTCTGTCCTCTCCTGGAATGTACGTGGCCTTAATTCTAAATATAAACCTGTTACAAGAACCACATCTGATGGGCAGAAAAATACTTGCTTTGAGATGACCCTGGATACAAAAGGTGTTTCATGCCACATACTCTTCCATTTCCAGAGAGGTTTCTGTTTTAATTAGCAGATCTCTCTCTTGAGTGGTAGGAGATGTTATCACTGATCCCCAGAGGAAAATTATTCTGTTGATACTATATATAACCAAATAAATATCATTGTGAATGTGTATTTACCGCCACCCTTTAAAGAGGTTGTAAACCGCTGCAGTTAAAAAAAAAAAACTTTCCCCTGTAAGACAATTGCATAATTGCTAGTATGCCTCTCATACTAGCGCATTATGAAATACTTACCTAAGAAGGAAGCCCTCCAGTGGCGCACTGTCACTGCTGAGAGGGCTTCCATCTTCCCCTGGTCAACTGCCTAGATATAAACTCTCTACTCTTATCAGACCTACCTCGCAAGGTGGACTGGCTATGCCTGATCATTCTGGCACATTGGTGAGTGCAGCCTGTCTGTATTAATTCCTCTACTTTATTGGAGGCCGCCATTCTCAATTCAGTGGAAGCCCGCCAATGTTTACGATTTAGAGGCCCAAAAGCCCCTTACAAGTTTACCCGGTCTGTGTACCACCTTGAAGGTCTGGAAAATGAGGTTTCATTTGAGACACAAACAAGCTGCTCATGCCTTCACTGCTCAATTTCTGGGTCGCCAGCTTGATCTCTCCTACTCGGAGCTGGAGTCCGTGTTGCAAGTGCCTGTGTTGGAGACGCACACCTTAGTTACGTCGTTACCTTATAATGGCAGCTATTCCTGAGTTATATTCATTTAAGCAGAAGTGGAGAACTGATGTCCCTGAGATGAAGACTGGTCTGAGTTATGGGAGTTCCCCTTCACTCATCTGGTGTTCATTAAGGATAAGTAGAACCAATTTAAAACTATTCACAGAGCCTGTTTTACCCCGTACAGGCTTCATAAGATGGATCCCAGTATTTCTTCATCTTGCTGGAAATGCTCTTACCGAGTGGGAGATTTCATACATATATTCTTATTATGCCCTGCAATAGCTTTCTATTGGCAGAAAGTTCTTGATGTTATCACTTCTGTGGTACATATTCCTATTGCTTTAACACCTAGATTTTGTCTTCTAGGCCTGGTCGAAGAGTTGGCCCATAAGAAGGCACTGTGAACTCTTTTAAGCCTACTACTTTTTTATGCCAGGAAAGCCATTATCCTTAATTGGAAGAAGTCTTCCCCTTCCTTTTTCTGCTTTTGGATGAAGCTGGTTAATTCCAATTTGTCCTTGTATCAAGATAGTTATCATAATAGAGGTTGTCCGACTACGTTTAATAGACTCTGGTGGTTGGATAACTCATCAACTGCCAATCCACTAGTTTCCTAAAAGTCCACAAGGCATTATCTTAAAGTGGATGTAAACCCGAAATTCATGAAATTTGAGCTGGGCATATATGTCTGCAGTGTTTTCTTATCTCTCTTCAAATAGCTATGTCCCGTAGCTGTCTCTTCTTCCGTAGATCTGTTATCAGCCTGACAAGTTCTCACTCGTTCTGGGAGACGGGACAGAGAATTTAGAGACGAAGGAGGTTGCTAAACATAGATTAGCACGTTGCTAAACTATACACAGACAAGCTCTGCATGTGTGGGGAGGGGGTATGTGCCTTTCATCCGATATATGGGTTACTGCACTTGTCGGAGTCTACTATGTGTTTCTACTGTGTTTGGAGGGATATTTAGAATGTATATATAGAAGACAGAAGTGAAACTATATGACAAATCTTTCACGTGTAAGACAAACTAAAAGGTGAAGGAGGAAGGGTACATCCTCCTCTACTAACGATCTGCGACACTCTGTGACGCTCTTTCGACTAACCTACTTTCCGTGTATGGGGGAGGGGTGTGTACGTCTCGAACAGACACATATCAAATCGTTGCACGATTAGATACAAATCGTTGGAGGAAGCAGAGATTTAAGAGACAGG
>BLSH010335836.1:1202261-1222183 GCA_018402905.1 Glandirana rugosa
TATTTATTACTTGTACAATAGGCTAAAACTGAGGTCCTCATATATTACAAACCGTTAAGATTTCTTTATTACGTAATTTTAAATCTATTTGTGTAATATAAAATTAGTTGATTTTACATGACCTCTAAAATCAACTGATTTTACGCTGATTTTGATTTTACCGTAAAATCAGTTTTCTGATATTGATTTTCATTTGGTTTTAAACTACAGTTTTAATTGTGACGACCATTGGGATGTTTATTGTGTGACAGAGACCCACCGATGGGAATGTGCCATTTTAGTTTTAGTCGCATTTTAGTCAACTAAAATCTCCAGTACATTTTAGTTGATTAAAATATAATGTGTTTATCTAAATTTTAATGCATTATTTCTTTAGAATTGCCAAACATTATATACTCCTGGAGTCAAAATCGGATAACATGTTCATTATTTATGATATTAAGGTTTGAATATGCACTACAGACACATATTTATTTATTGTGGTATAAATTCAATTTAGTTTTAGCCATAGTTTTTTGACTAAAATGCCATTTTAGTTTTAGTCGTATTTTAGTCTTTTGACTAAAATGTCATTTTAGTCATCTGAATTGTTATTAGTTTTAGTCGTATGTTAGTCTACTAAAATAGTATTAATTTAGTCAATGCAATTAACACTGGTTACCAGGTGGCAATAAGAACTAAACGAGAACTAAAGCAGCCACCAACATCTAAGAAGTGCAATATATTCAATTTATATTGTTCTGTTTTTATATGCTGTAGCATGCTAACGTGCACTAAAAAGTTTTCTCTCTCAGAGAGTAGAAATTAGATGCTATAGATGGTCTTTAAATGCACCCTTTTCATCATCTTCTTTTTATATAACTGAGATATTTTTTTGCAGTTGAATCGAAGTGACAGTGACAGCTCAACTCTTGCGAAGAAGTCCCCTTTTGTTAGGAATGCAACAGAACGACGCAGTCTGCGAGTAAAGAGGGTATGTATCAAGTTATTTTATAAGCACCAAACAAATACAAGTACATGGCTGTATGAAAATAATTGCTCCTAGAATATCCGCTGATGTAAACTCTTTCATGATTAATTGTAAATTGCAAACATAATAAATGTAACCTAAATACAATGTGACAGTGTAATGACACCCCAAGGCTTATTTTAAGCCAGTGTGTATCATTTGTAATCGTGTGTAAAACAAATGTGAAGTGCATTTATGTTAAGGCGTTGCACCTTTTTCAGCATTCCACCCCCCCCCCCTTTATTTTTATTTTTTTGTTAATGAAAGCTCCACCAAAAAACAATACTTTAATAGGCAATATGTCAGTAATGTTTTTTTTAACCATTGCATTTCTAAGGTCCTCTGCATATTTCCACTGGATGCTTCTGCTTCTTGGGCTTACAGAACTTTGTGCTGAATTCTGGTCTTATGGACTTCAGCAGAATATGTTCTGAGACACTGACCTGCAGAACAAACAGATAAGATGACAAATGTAATTCACGGCTGTTCTAGAATATTATGATTTTGCTGTTTATATTTATATTTGTACAATACAAAATGATAGCAGGCACAAAAAAATAACCAACAATCTACAATATCTACATAGACTTTTATAAAAGGCAGTTTAAGATCGTCACAACAAAGGGGAAACACAACCTTTGCCTTGTCCTCTGTTTAGGCCAATTGTAAGAATAAGGCCTCATACACACGGATGTTTCTAAAAAAATAAACAAAATGTCGGGCCCGACGTCAAGGAAAAAAAGTCGGCGTTTTTCGGCGTTATGCATCGGCGTTTTTGAGCGTTAGCGAGCGTCGGCGTCAATAGGCGTTTTTTAAAAAAAAATCATCCCTCTATTTTTCAACCTAAAAACGTTGGCGTCAAACGCTGGAAAACGCTGGTATAATATTAGGTGGCGTTTGTTGGCATATTGTGGCGTCTGCGTCAAAAAATGCCAAAACGTTACAGCCTCAGAACGCGATGGCTGTGGGTTCTAGTTTCAGCTCACTAACGCCGACGTCATCTACAGCTCAAAAACGCCGACGTTTTTATGGGGCCATTGACTAACATGGAGAGCTGCAAAAAACGCCAGAAAACGTCGGCGTCAAAAAACGTCCGTGTGTATGAGGCCTTAAAGTGTATTTTCACTTACATGTTTCCCATTTGCAAAGCATAACGTAAAAAAAAAAAAAAAAAAATGCCTTGTTTAGATGCTGTTTTCTGGAAACTGCTGCACTGAAAAAATACTATTTAGGCCGGCCATAGACCGTTCGAATCTCGGCCAGTTCAGCAGGGATTAGCCGAGATTCCAATCATGTATGGGCAGTCTGAATGTACCAAGTTGATCCATCAATAAACTTGGGCACAACTAGCCTGCTAGAGTTTACTTGCTATTATCAATAATCACTGTCTTCTGCCGGCGGGGATGGCTTCCCCTGCTGGGAGAATACATTGGCTCGGAGAGGGGGATTCCCCTGTCGACACTGTCCATAGTTGCAGGAAAGAAATTTACATTGTGTATGGTCTACCTTACTGTAGTTCTCTTTGTTTATGAGGGGACCGAGAAGCTGCGATTGCTATAGATAACCCTGTCTGTACTGTGCTAGCAGATCCCATATCATCAGTTGTAAACTAGATTTTATCACTGTTTCACCTTAAGCCTGGTACACACTAACAGTTTTCTTTTTTTTTCGTTCATCCTAGCTGGTTGAACAGAAAAAAATGGACTACTCCGGTCAGAGCCACTGTACTCCGCCAAAACACTCCGATCATTGCTTTCAGCCATTGGCTGAGAGTGCTTATTGGGAGTCGGTCAGCTGCTGGTTTTACCAGTGTTTCGTGCGGCGCACCAAAATAGATTTAAAAGTTTTCCCGGCACACCTGAAAAGATTTTACAATTTTTGTGGTGAAGAACGTATTATTTTTACAGATATATATATATATATATATATATATATATATATTTGATTTTAAATTTAATGTGAAAGATGTGCCTGCTTTTGAGAGCAAATCAGATTGAAGCGATTGTAATCTTTGTACTTTCGCTTGCTTCCTTGCTTTTCATTTAACAGTTTCTCTTTCAGAGTTCCAGACTTGATTAAGTATTTCTCCATCGCTAAACAATGAACAAACTTTATTTATAAGCATCAATGTTGGAATGGAATGGTCTCTATTATTATAGTCTTCATCCTCGTCTAAAATATTATAGTGTAATATAATGAGAGAGATCGAGTTCTCCCAAGATCTCGCACAAGTCTCGTGTTACGAAAGGGACCAAAGAATGACAGACTGACAGAGATTGTGTTTTTTATATATGTTACTTTTTTAACTTTTATGACCTTGATTTACCATTGAATTTTTCGATATGTTCAAGGTTTCAAAACGCTAGCAATTTTAAATATTTTTCTGAACTCCCACGGCACACCTGCAAATCTCACAAGGCACACAGTTTGAGAATCACTGATCTAAACATAAGAAATATGGGTCCTTTTAGGTATGCTGTGTGAATGCGAACAAATAAACACATAGCAGGGTTTTCTCAAATTTGACTGCAGAAATGGAAATACACTTTAAAATAGACCTACCCAGTGAACAAAAGCCTGTTTGAGGCTGTGTTCACTTTTAAAGAGGAAGTAAACCCTGATGGGTTTTACTTTCTCTTCGTTGCACTGAATGACCCTCCAATGTAAAAGCATAATAGGCTAGTATGCAACGCATATATAGCCTATTATGTGAAACTTACCTGCATTGGAAGCCCATGCTGTCCCCACTCCAAGCTGCGTCCATCTTCTGCCCCTCTTCCTTCCAGGGCCATGGACTCTGCAGCATGCGCATGGGAGCCGCCAATCGCAGCACGATGTCAGTGAAGGAACGGCCGTTTCTTCACTGCGCATGTGCCGGATGACATGGGCACATCACAGTACACTGCATATCTCCTAAGCCGTGCAGGTTTAGGAGATATGCAGGGAACCTACAGGTAAGCCTTGTTATAGTCTGATGGAAAAAAGCGTGTTTTGCCTGTGGGTGCGGAAATGTGTGCAATTTATATACATTCCTGCACCTGTATAAGTGTAACCCTAGCCTTACAATGCCCGCTCCAACCTAAATAATTTACTTTGTAATATTTATCTTACCTCCAGCTTAGGGCATGTTCTGCATACATATCTCAGTCCCCTTAAGCAGGCCATACACTGATCAAAACGTGGCCAGTCCAGCAGCATTTGATGTGGACACCCCCGCCCAACAGAAGTCAAAGGGACATATGAAAAAAATTCCAACAATCAGCGGCTGCAGCTAATCAGCTCCATCCACTAATCAGTGTATTCTGACAGCAACAGGTGCTGTTATCAGACTACAATGTCCCAGTTAAGGGATTTCTCCAACCACCTCATTTATGCGGATGGAGAAATCTGTGTTTATTTTTTTTTTTTTTTATCAGCCAGCGCGTTCTTTGGAAAAAAAAATACTTAACTATGTATGGCCAGCCTTACTCCTGATACTAGGTAATTGGAGGGATATAGTAGTCGGGAAAATATAATCATTACAGTGAGAATTTTCTGATAATTAGATTAAAGAGCAGGGGGTGATGTACAACATGTTCGCTTTTTGTTGTGCTGGAAATTTTGTGTTACTAAAAAAGGAATATTTAATACCTAATTTTTTGGAGATCTTTTTAAAAGAACAATTATTCATTGTTGGGAAATTCTTGAATGGTATTGCCAAGTTTATGTTTAACAATAGCTGGATTTCACTTTTTAACACTGTGTTTTATGCAATTTGTGCAATGTATAAAAGCAGAATATGCAGAATATGACCCCAAAATTTTTTACCTATGAGGAACATGGTGCAATTCATCTTTAGCTTTTATAACAGGCGTACTTAGTAAGTTGAGAGCCTTCAGAAATATAGCAAAGTACATGGAATAGAAAAATTATGTTACTTTTCATTATTCCCTTTAATGATGCATTGTATGTCTATTATTAGCCTGTATGTCCAACAATGACACGAAGAGCAATGCATGAATGTCGCGAAAGAACCTCTCTAGACTTGGAGCTGGATCTGCAAGCATCGAGGACTAGACAGAGCAGACTTAATGATGAGCTTCAGTCCCTAAGAGACTTAAAGCAAAGATTAGAAGGGATGAAAGCCAATGGGGAGACTGAACTACCACCATATGTCCTGGAGGATGAACGCTTCCAGAAGTTGCTGAAACAAGCAGAAAAAAAGGTAATAATACCTTGCTATGAACAGAATTACAAGAAATATAATTTAGAAAACTCCCTTTTGTTTCAGGCAGAATCTGTTGATCTGCCAATCACATTCTTGTTTTGTTTTTTTTTTCCATATTGAGAAAGGTAAATCTTGATTGCTGTGTGATGACAAAGACTGACACAGTGCCAAGTACTTTAATAGGTAAAACCCAGTGTGCTGGATTCTGGTTCTCCTTGGTATGATGATGTACAGTGGCTAGACACAAAGTACAGTTTGCACTGAGAACTATGCATGTGGGACCTTCACTGTACAATGAATGCATCCGTCTCGGCTTTGGAACTTTACAATGACTGTACTAGTTTGATCAGATACAAGATTGCAGTCAGTATATTGGAGCATATATGTGTATGTAACTGAGAAGATGTCTGTGTGGGATGGCCTCACTCACAATAGCTCTGTAACTTGATAAACTGTGCATGTCAGCAGTACCCAGAGTGGTTCAGGCAGACACGGGGATAGAATTATACAATGAATGTCAGTTTGATCAGATGCAAGATTGCATTTAGTATATTGGAGCATATATATGTGAATGAGGGGATTTCTGCTCTGTGTGCATAGGCTCTTCTCCCTCATAACAGCTGCGATACAAAATTATACACTGTGCACGTGAGCATGTACTGCAGCTTATATGGATCAATGCCCAAACCTATTGCTCAAAGAAGGATGAGCCGAATGTCGATGCACTGTACTGACATTATCTGTCTTATCTTTCACACATGTTATACTATATTGTCTAATATCTGCCGATTATCAGTGCAAGCATAAAGACCTTTCTGTAGTCTAGCGGATTTTACCGTGATTTGTCATTACATTCAAATTCCTGTTGCCAATCCATCTACAACTAGAACACATATTGCATTATTACCACACATTGCTATAATGGTGTTTTGCACACCAGTAAGGCATTGAATCAAATTACGAAATGAGAATATACCATTTATCAAGACCCACCCTTGGACCGTTTTTATACAATGATTATTATTAAACTAATGGAGATGCATGGTGTTGTATGTTTTTAGATGCATTTATTACACTTTGGATTTTATGTATAGCTTGCTCTCCCTTAGAGCACTACTAATCTCAAGTTATTACTACTCAAGGGTTAAAGCTGAATTGCGGGCACAAAAACTTTAAATATATTTCCCAATAGCCGCAAAGGATATAAATCCATGTTGTGAGCATCAAATCCCTTTTGCAAGCCCAGTTATCACCTTGGAAAGGTAGCGGTGACATCATCACTGTACTGCACATAGTCTATGCATAGAGCAGAGGTGTGAGAGGGGCCCAGAAGGATCACCCACGGCAGGCTGCCTGCCGAAAACTACAGTGGGGGGTGGATACAAGAGCAGTTAGCCCTGTACAAGGAGACAGAGGAGCAGTGATTGGTATTTATTAGAGGAGTTTCACAATGGATTACTGCACAGATTTGGAACAAAAGCACACTAAGATTCAAGTAAGAATTCTCATGGCTCTTGTTTAGACAATTTTTGTTTATCCCGAAGTTCAGCTTTAGGGCCAATTCACACTATGGGCGGTGACAGACCTTTTAGTGCAATTGTTTCCTATGTGTCCTATTCACACTGCAACACAGCCTAGCACTGCAATAAAATGCAGACATGCTGCATTTTATCGCAGCACACCTGCCCGAATCTCACTGCAATGTCAGGCAGCGTACATTACAGTGAATGAACTGTATGATTTGGTCACTTGAAATGAAGCTTGTACATGTAGTCTGCTAAATCGTGCACCACAGTGCCTTCTAGCCAGCCACCAATGCAGAGTGGCCAGAGTATTGAATTACTCTGGCTGTCTTGCGACCATGTGTGATTTTGCCTGTAAAAAGGTTGTAAACCCTTACATATACCCAGTGAAGTGATTGGCCTCCGGTAATACACAGAGATGAAACAAATCCTCCTACATAAGTTGTACATGTTTATCTGCAGCTTCTCTTCTCTACATCTGTTCAAATTGCTGAATTTATAAGCTTGTCCAAGCTGTCTGATATAAGGGGGCGGAGAGCTGAAGTTACACTCTGCAGAGCTCAGTGAAAAGAGCTCCGAGACCTCATTGGTGGGAAGGGACAGAGCTGAGGCTCAATAAGCTGAAGCTCCCTCCCCTGTCACCTTTTTCCTCTTGGTGTCAGGTAAAATGTTAGCTGTGGTTTATGCTAATAGCAGAGGAAGGAAGTAGCAGACAGAAATGGCACTTGGTGCTCTGCATTGAGACAATTACACACTATAGAGGGGTATGCTTTGTTCATATTTCATGTCTGAGCTTTACAACCACTTCAAGGAATGTACAAATTCCCACTGAGTTCCACTCAGCTCAGTCAGAAAGCAGTTGGCAAATGTAATGGTCTTAAAAGGTGTATTTTCTGTGGGGTGGGTGGGGGTTGATTTAGCTCAGAGTCAGTGATGTTCCTATAAAAGTAAACCTTAGTCAGGATTTGAGGCATTTAGTGCAGTGATGGCGAACCTTGGCACCGCAGATGTTTTGGAACTACATTTCCCCACGATGCTTGACTACACTGCAGAGTGCATGAGCATCTTGGAATATGTAGTTCCAAAACATCTGGGGTGCCAAGGTTCGCCATCACTGCATTAGTTTGTCAGTAATGCTGCATCTATCTAGCCAGTTGAACTGCAACATATATGGAAAAGGATCTGAGAATAGAAGATGCCTGATTGAGTATTATAAGCGGTCAGCACTCGATAAAGTGGATGCATTAGCAAAAAATATTTGTGGGGTTAAAAAGATGGTTCAAACTGTATGGAAACTAAAGGTGTGTGCCCTATTACACAATGTTATGTTGCCTGCTCTTTAGCTCAATGTGACCTGCCTATAAAATAGTTACTTTCCAATACTATAACCCCCCCTTAATTGAAGTTATGCAATGCATCCTAGCAAATGGTGCCTCAGAAGTACATGACAGATTGTGGTTTTATTTGTCTGAAGGCTGAACAATCAAAGGAGGAACAAAAGCAAGGACTTAGCGCTGAAAAATTAATGAGAAAAGCCTCCAAGGATGTGTGCAGACTGCGGGAGCAGAGCCAGAAAGTGCCTCTACAAGTACAATCTTTCAGGTGAGAGTCAGAAACTTCACACAGCATTGCAGCACTGCCATATAAACGTGAGACTCTCTTCTTCCCACCTGTGTCTATAGGATCATACACTTTACCAGTGAATTAGGCCATGTAGATGTCCCGCGAGAAAAGGAAGTGGTAAGATATTTGTCCATCCACAGATTCCTGTGCTATCAGGACCTGCCTGACTTTCGCTCAAGGCTTGGCGGGGGAATGCAGCACACTTGAATACTCAATTTTTTTTTTCCCGAAAAGGGAACAATCATAGCCAGATTTATTTGAGATTTCCCAGGTGTAATAACAAGACCTTTGAACTGTTGGAAGCCCTTATTACTGTCCCACTGGGAAACATGTAAAGCATTCAGTATTAGAAGAGCAGAGCTAATATTGTTCTGCTTGTGTAAGGATAACAGACTGAGTTCTTTACACACCATTACAATTCGACTTTCTTTTGTTTATAATATAAAGCAAGCACCCAATAGATCAGTGTTTCTCAACCTTTTTTCAGTAAAGACACCCTTTAAAAATCAGGTTTTGAGGCACCCCATTCAAATATATAAAAAACAGAACTAATAGTGTTACATAATTCAGCAACATCCACACACATAGGACACCCAACATTAGAGGTTGTATTCTTTCAAAGCAAACACACCTTTGCACACTGATACTGACTAGTATACCAATGTTTCTTTTCTCCCTTAGGTTCTCTTCTTCATTCAGCCAATGTGACCCCAGTGGCGATGGAGAGGGGCTGGGGAGGGGCAGACAAGGATGCTGTGCAGGCGCCCGACATCATTGGTTTACCAGTGTTAATTTTGGCAGAAAATTTCGATTTTGTTTTAGTGTTATTCTTTTGACTAAAATGGCATTTTAGTTTTAGTCACCTGTAATTGTTTTAGTTTTAGTCACATTTAGTCAACTAAATCTGTGGTACATTTTAAAGAGGAAGTAAACCCAGATTGGGTTTACTTCCTCCACATACCCCTGTAAATTAGAAGCATAATGGGCTACTATGCATCGCAAAGTAGCCCATTATGTGCCACTTACCTGCAAAGGGAGCCAGCGACATCCAGCGCTGTCCCCTGTGCTGGCGGCGTCCATCTTCAGCCCCTCTTCCTTCCGGGGGCCGCGATCTCCGGCTCTGTGACTGGACAGAGTCGCGTGTTGTCACTCCCGCGCATGCGTGCGGGAGCCGCCAGTCACGGCGCGGTCTCAGTGGATAAACGGCACAGAGCCGAAATGGCACATGCAGAACACTGCATATCTCCTAAACCGTGCAGTTTTGGGAGATATGCAGGGCACCTACAGGCAAGCCTATTCTAGGCTTACCTGTAGGTTAAAGTGAGGAAAAGGTGAACAGCTCCAGAACACCCGGCTCTCCCAGCAGTATCACAGTCCCAGAGGGTGCAGGTTCAAGATGCTTGATCAGATATGCAGAAAGAAACTCCGGACGACCGCACTCCTTTGCAATAATTTAATAAATCCAAATCCATGTGTACAGACAATAGCTATGAGTAAGCGCCTCTAGGTTGGCGTGAAACGCGTTAGCGATTCTTCTCTTGTCTGTACACATGGATTTGGATTTATTAAATTATTGCAAAGGAGTGCGGTCGTCCGGAGTTTCTTTCTGCATATCTGTAGGTTAAAGTGGTTGTCACAGGTTGACAACCACTTTAATTGACTAAAACACCCTTCATTTTAGGCAACTAAAATGTCCTATTTTTTAGTCGACTAAAATTTAATGTGTTTAGTTAAATTGTAATGTATTATTTAAGCATTTCTCTAGAATTTAAAAAAAACGTATTATATACTCCTGGAGTAAAAAATGGTAATATGCTATTTATGGTATTAAGGTTTGAACAAGCTCACATATACAGATTCAACCTCTCTGGATAGTCTGAGAAGGCCTGGAATGCACACAGTGCTTTGGATGGTGTTCTGAGAGGTCTGTAATGCTGCACAGTGCTCTGGACAGTGGTCTCAAGGGGCCTGCAATGCTGCACAGTGCTCTGGGCGGTGGTATATGAGGCCTGTAATGCTGCATAGTGCTCTGGATTGTGGTCTGAGGGGAGGTCTGCAATGCAGTGTTCTGGGATGGTGGTCTGAGAGGCCTGTAATGCTCCACAGTGCTTTGGATGGTGGTCTGAGGAGGCCTGTAATGCACATAGTGCTCTGAACGGTGGTCTGAGAGGGCTGTAATGCTGCACAGTGCTCTGGACAGTGGTCTCAGGAGGCCTGTAATGCACAGTACTCTGTATGTCGGTGGTAAGAGGAGTGCTGTAATGCACACAGTGCTTTGGATGGTGTTCTGAGGAGGCCTGTAATGCACATAGTGCTCTGGATGGTGGTCTTAGAGGGCTGTAATGCTGCACAGTACTCTGAACAGTGGTCTCAGGAGGTCTGTAATGCTGCACAGTGCTCTGGATGGTGATCTGAGGGGAGGCCTGTAATGCAGAGTGGTCTGAGAGGCCTGTAAATGCTGCACCGTGCTGGATGGTGGTCTGAGAGGAGGCCTGTTATGCACAGTGCTCTGGATGCCGGTGGTAAGAGGAGGCTTATAATATACACACAGTGCTCCAAATGGTGGTCTGAGGGGAGGCCTGTAATGCACAAAGTGCTCTAGATGGTTGTCTGAAGGGAGGCCTGTAATGTACGCACTCACAGTGCTCTGCTCTGGATGGTTGTGAGTCGGGACTCTTGTTGGGAGGCCCGTAAAGCACAGTGCTGCTCTGGACGGTCCTTTGAGGAGGCCTGTGATGCTGCACAGTGCTAAGCATGGAGCTCCTTGGAAACCGGAAGTTCACAAGGGTAAACGTCCCTCCCTCACATTTTCATTTCGTTTTAGTTAATGAAAACTGAATTCATTTTCGACATAGTTTTCATCAGTGGAGGAAAACGTGGTGTACTTTTCATTTAGTTTTTGTGACTAAAAAGGCTGCTGACGAAAATTTTGCCGAAAATGTTTTTGTTGACTAAATTAACACTGGTTACTACGACACCAGTTTCTAGAAGATTATGGTGTCTGATTATAAAGCAGTGTAAAAAATCCACTGCACAGTTCTCCGGCATTCACAGAGGAGATTGTTCTCCCCTGGGTGCCTGTTTATTAAGCGGTGTAGATCCCTTCACAGTTTGTGAAGTGAAGTGATCTTCAAACAGTGGAGAACGTCCTAATCTCGTGAGACATTACGAGATTACGGCACCCGAAATTCACAGAAACTCAGAGATGTCAGTTTATTAAGCAGTGATAAATTATAACTGCTCAGTAACGGACATTCTCAGAGGAGCCCGCCCAAATAGTTAATTAAATTATTAGCCCCCCTACACTATATATGTATATATAAGCATATACACACATTATACATATATATATACATACATACATTATATATACGCGTATATGTATATGTGTGTATATATATATATATATATATATATATATATATATATATATATATATATACATACACACACACATCATATACATGTATATGCATATACTGTGTAGACATATACTGGGCAGGGGGGCATGGCTAATGTGTTGGGGGGTCTGAAAGAGGCAGGAGGAAGTCTATAATCTTCCTCCTTCGCCGGGATTCCCTCCTCACCCCCCCCCCCCAATTGTCCACCTCTGAGCTGGTGAATCGGGGAGGGTGAATTCTGACCCAGATCACCAGTGAAGTGCGGAGATCGCAGCTTCATAAACTGGCCATTTCTGTGTCAGTGAATGACAGTTCTCCAGTGTGGAGATAATCAGTGGAGAACATGTTCTCTCCCGATTATCTCTGCTTTATAAACCGAAAATGAACTGTGACCAAGGATCACGGCTGATCACAGTTTTATAAAAGGACACCTATAATAGTGCACAATGAAAGCCTGTGACTTTGTGTAGCAAAAGGCAGGCTTGATCCACCCACTGGTTTGTATACAATTTTTGGGTTATATTTAAGCATTTTGCAAAGGCACCCCTGAAAAGAAACCTGAAGGGTGCCCAGGCACCCTGGGTGAAAAGGGCTGCTATAGAGAATGAGCAGTGGCTAAAGTTCTGCAATATTCAGAACATTTGGTACTAAATTGTTATAATTCTGCAGATGTGGGTGTGCACGTGCCTCCGTGTTTATGAGGTCAGGTATTTAGGAAAGCAGCAGCTGTCAGTTTTAACCCCCAGGAGGTCATGCCCAGACTGACTAAGCTAAATAAAAGGCCATATAATAACAAGAGAATATAAATATGTCATGTGTAATCCTGCATTTTTTTAGCTTTGGTAACCATTCGTGACTGGTTTTCTTTAGTGTCCTTGAGAACTCTGAAACAGTGGATGCAAACACCAGCTTGGAGAAGGAAAGTTATCAACTGCCATGCGTCCTCCTTCACATTATTACTGGTCAATTAGGCAACCCAGAATGTCAAAAGACTCATAGTTGGGTGCCAGAGTCAGGAGGATAGGCCATGGCTTCAGCATATTAGGATGCCCCAGGTTTCTGGACTTCCAGAGGCTCAAGGTGACACTGAAAGGCATATGCATGGAAAAACTTCCTTTTAACATGCTGTCCCTGCTACCTCACACAGCTAGTGTTAGAGGACAAGACTGTTATTTATTTGTACATATATTCGCATCATACCTCCAAATACAAAAAAAAAAATCAGTGCCCTGATCTTGGCATACTTTTTATCTTCGTGTATTCAAACTTTTCTTGTGATATAAACAGTGGCTGGTGTTACAGTTCAATAAAACTTACCCAAAGCAAAGAAGTATACAGATCTTTTCTTACAGGGTTAGATAGAATAGATTTAGAATGGGGGTGCGAGTAGGTTTCACCTTAGCTAGCTATTGAGTGAACTTCCACTTTAAGCCTAAGTTCACACATATGCGATGCAGGAACCAGATCGTATGGGTGAGAACACCCATGCGATCCAATTCCTGTGCGGGGGAAAAAAAGTCCCTGCACAACTGTATGGGTGAACTCGCATGGCACAGAAATCGCATGTGATCGGCACCGCAGTGCAGGTGCGAATCACATATGATGTCTGACATCGCACAAGTGTGAACCCGGGCTAAATAAAAAAATTAGAAAAAGAAAAAGTGTAAAAAAAAATTAAAAGCACCCCTTGTCTCCCGGTGCTCACATGCAAATGTACATGTAGGTCTAGCACACATACACTATATTACCAAAAGTATTGGGATGCCTACCTTTACACCCAATATATTGAGTTGGCCCACTATTTGTAGCTATAACAGCTTCAACTCTTCTGGGAAGCCTGTCCACAAGGTTTAGGAGTGTCTATGGGAATATTTGACCATTCTTCTAGAAGCACATTTGTGTGGTCCGGCACTGATGTTGGACAAGAAGGCCCGGCTTACAATCTCTGTTCTATTTCATCCCAAAGGTGTTCTATTGGGTTGAGATCAGGCCTCTGTGCAGGCCAGTCAAGTTCCTCCACCCCAAACCCGTTCATCCATGTCTTTATGGACCTTACTTTGTGCACTGGTCCAAATCATTTGGTGGAGGGGGGATTATGGTGTGGGGTTGTTTTTCAGGGGTTGTGCTTGGCCCCTTAGTTCCAGTGAAGGAAACTCTTATGGCGTCAGCATAGCAAGACGTTTGGACAATCTTATGCTCCCAACTTTGTGGGGTGGCCCCTTCCTGTTCCAATATGACTGCGCACCAGTGTACAAAGCATGCTCAGAAGAGTTGAAGCTTTTATAGCTGCAAAGGGTGGGTCAACGCAATATTGAACCCTACGGACTAAGACTGGGATGCCATTAAAGTTCATGTGCATGTAAAGGCAGGCGTCCCAATACTTTTGGTAATATAGTGTATGTAAACAAGGATTGCACTACACATATGTGATATCACTGCAAACTTCCAAGTTGGAGCAATCATTTCTAGCACTGTAGCCCACATTTATCTCCAAACTGATAACCTGTAAAGGCCTTTAAAGTGTCGCCTATGGACAATTTTAGGTAACGTTGTTTGGAGCCATTTCACAGGCATGCAGAATTTTAAATCTTGACATGTTAGGTATATATATGCTTGACACAAAATCATATTTTATATTTAAATTGGATATTCTATTCTGTATGTATGCACTAAAGTTCCTTTATGTGTATTAATTTTCTAGCAAAAAATGCAGATTTCAAAATGTATGTGAAAAGTTGTATTAAAGCTTTTGTTTTTTTTTTTTGTTTTTTTTTTAATTAACAAATGTTATACTTACCTGCTCCATGCAGTTGTTTTGCACAGACCAGCTCTAAGCCTGTTCTTTTCGAGTCCCCTGGCTCCTCCCTCTCGAGCAGTGCCCCCAGAGAAAGCGGTTTGCCCTGGGGGCACTGCTGCATGCTCGCTTCCGAGCCGCTGCTCTATAAGACACATAGAGCTGTGGCTCCCCCCCCCCCCTTTCCACTCTCTCCTGATTGGCTCACTGGCTTTGATTAACAGCTCTGGAAGCCAATGGGCTGCAGCTGCTATCTCAGCCAATGAGGAGGGAGAGTCCTGGGACAGCCAAGGCTATTGTGAACATTGCTGGATCAGAGAGAGCTTGGGTAAGGTTAGCTACCTTCATGCATAGAATGCATGAAGGTAAAAAATCCTTCTGCCTTTAGAACCACTTTAACTCTCCCAAAAAAAAAAGTTTGAGCCCCCATATACACCCACACATGTACAGGGTGGGCCATTTATATGGATACACCTTAATAAAATGGGAATGGTTAGTGATATTAACTTCCTGTTTGTGGCACATTAGTATATGTGAGGGGGGAAACTTTTCAAGATGGGCGGTGACCATGGCGGCCATTTTGAAGTCGGCCATTTTGAATCCAACTTTTGTTTTTTCAATAGGAAGAGGGTCATGTGACACATCAGACTTATTGGGAATTTCACAAGAAAAACAATGGTGTGCTTGGTTTTAATGTAACTTTATTCTTTCATGAGTTATTTACAAGTTTCTGACCACTTGTAAAATGTGTTCAATGTGCTGCCCATTGTGTTGGATTGTCAATGCAACCCTCAATTCCCCTATGTCCATGTATTCATTCACCTAGCTTGTCCCTATTCGCTAAAGGGACGGGCAACTTCTTGTTCCAGGAACAAATCAATACCTTACCATTTCCTTTGTGTTGTATCTCATGTATGGGAGTCGTAATGTGATGAAAGACTGCATAGCGATCTCTCTGGTAAATGTTTTGCCTGCTTGTGTCTGTATCAGATCTAATTAGAACACTAGACTGAAAGACCCAGGCATTGTGATATATGTAGTTTCTTCACAGGAAGTGCCAGTTCTCAGACTACAGCAGGTCATGTATTAACCTATACAGTGCCATGTTACATGCCTCATGTTTGAACACAGATAGTAGAATGTGATGATTTACTCTACTACAGGCTGTGCATATAGGGAAACAAACTACACTATGAAACTACACGAATGCACATCTTATGCAGGTGAAAATGTACTTCTTTACTTATTTTCTCTGTCATTTCCATTCATTTCCACAGCAGAAAAAAGTGAGAGCATCTGAATTGTTCACATTCATTGTGGCATGTCTCAGTAGTGTCCTATTTTAGTTACTGTTCTATATATAGAATAAAACTCAGTAGCCTCCTATTGTAGTTTCTGTTTAATAATAATAATAAAAAAAGTCTCATGTTTCTACCAGTGTTCATATGACAGTCTGGGCAGTATGTCTTTTGAACAAAATTTGAAAAAAAGAATTGGGTGTGGACCACTTCCACTACACTAATTTTCCGTTCCTATTGTCATAAATATTGTCCCAAATTTCATGCCATCAAGTATTCTAGTGAATCTTTGTTCCTATTCAAAGCCAGAAGATTATATTCTCATTACTTGCACCAATATATAATGTTAACTACCATTCTCTGTGCTGTGCTACATTTTTTGTAAACTTGGAATACATCCAGAGAAATAAAACCATAGACTGGATGGTTTAATCACTGAGTGATTATAATATTTGTTTTATTTAAAGAGGAAATAAACTATTGTGCATATATCGTATATAATAAGGCTTACCTATAGGTACTGTAAATATTTCCTAAGCGTGTGCTGTTTAGGAGACATTCACTGTATACTGCACCAATTAAGTCATTGGCGCATGTGCTCTGAAGGAACACCCGTCCGCGTTGTTTCTTCAGAAGCTTGTGCTGTGCTGTGACGTCACGCGGCTGCAGCCAGTCACACAGCCGGAGTCCGCAGACCCGGAAGAAAGATGGCTGAAAATGCATGCGGCCTCCAGCGGGACGACGAGGGCTTAGTTTGCAGGTGTGATGCATACTACCACATTTATTTATTTATTTATTTCAGGTACTTATATAGCGCTGTCAATTTACGCAGCGCTTTACATATACAGTACATTCACATCAGTCCCTACCCTCAAGGAGCTTACAATCTAAGGTCCCTAACTCACATTCATACATATGCATACTAGGGCCAATTTAGACAGGATCTAATTTACCTACCACATTATGCATTTACTTTGCAGGTATTAAAAAAAAGAAGAAAAAAACAGCATTTACTTCCCCTTTAAATGTGTTGTAATAAGATATCAAAATCTTGATATATTTTTTTTTTTTACAATCAGTAATTAAAGCAGTAGTAAACCACGGCAAAAAAAAATTGGGCCCCCTGCAGCGTTATGCCATAATGCACCACATACTAGCACATTATGACAGACTTGCCTGCACACAGAGCCCTCCAGTGCAGCACTGTCATGGCTTCCCAGCGCTTCCATCTTCACCCAGGCTTCCTTCTGGGTTTGTGGGCTCTGGCTATATGAATGGCCAGAGATGCAATGATGTCATTCCCCATCACGGAGCTCTGAAGGAGTGGCAGGGGTATGCTGTCCCTTCAGAGCACATGTGTCGGTGAGGCCACTGCATCCCGTGTGAATATCGTCTAAACAGTGCAAGTTTAGGGGATATTCACTGTACCTACAGGTAAGCCTTATTATAGGTTTACTTGCAGGTACAAGTTACAAAGTGGACTTTACTTGCACTTTAAAGCACGTTGAATATCTCACTACAAAGTATCATCAATTATACATCATATAACAACCCTGTGTACTGCAGCTCTTTACCAAAAAAATAGTTAATGTACCGACCGGTTCTGTATGCAGTCAAACAAAAATAACCCTAAGGCACTGATCACATCTCGCGATTTCGGATCGCGGGCAGAATCATTGCACTTTAACAATCGTTTTTTTATTTAAGGTTCGTGCCTGGTGCCATAATCCTCTTGCCTCTTCTCACATGCTGCTTTGGCCTTATTAATAACGTTCAGACCTGGCATAGACCCAGAATGCACTGATCCCGTAACCTATAAGTCTGTTTATGTCATGATTCACTTAAGAAGAAAATTATGCTATGCTAGAGAAGGGGAGGGTGGGTATGGGAGGGAAAGGGTGGCAAACACTTTATAGAGTACACCAAAAAGTGCTGGCAAATGTGCATTTTATTGTCGGAAGTCCATCAGTGCTTGAAGATGGGAAAAAAAGGCTACATTGGTTCAGTTGTATGTCAATTGCATTTATCCTTCCTAAAGGTTAACTAGCTTTTGGGATAAGGTGGTTATCAAAAAGCAAAATCACAATTGGCATAATTCCTGTCCATTAAGAACATCTGCCTGTTCTCAGCCTAAAATAGACGATAATCTAGAAAAAAAAATACACCAAACACTACATAAAATAGCTGTTTAGTCAAATTATGTGTACTTTTGCCCTGTTTCTATTATTTTTGGTTTTTATTAGTCCATTATATCATAGGCAAATGTTGACCTTGCTTAAATGAAACTGAGGATTCTAGCTCTGTAAGTCACTCTGCTCTTGTTTATAGAAGAAAGCGGCTTCAGTGGGACATCACCCCTAGTGTTCCAGATGAAGATGGGAGCACAACTCTGCGTCTTTGTATGACACTGAAAGAATAGCTCTCTGGTTCTCCATAACATGTATTTTTCTTAGAAGGAGTAATATCTCATTATATAGTTTTCTCTGTGAGCCAAGCTGCACTAAGTACATTATAGCAGGCTGTTTTCTCCTGTTATTAGCAATCTTCTAAGAATCATGAAGGGAAGCTGGCGCCACACTGCTCAGTGTCCTTTGTCTTTAGGTTGGCTGTTTGAATATACAGATAATTACTTATTTGCAGACGCGAATCGATCTGAGCATTTCTCTGTATGTACTAAAAACAGATTAGAACTACAGACTCATGTTGCTTTTCTTTCTTGCAGGGAGAAGATAGCTTATTTCACCAGAGCCAAGATCAGCATCCCTTCTCTCTCTGCTGATGATGTATAATTTTATTATTTTTTTTTTTTATTTCACAGCTGTATTTTTCCAATCGCCCATCTTTTTAGATGAACTGTTTTTTGTAGCATAGCTCTTGCTTTTATCCTAAAACAGAGTATTTTTTTACATTTAGCCTTTAATTTGTAATATATCTTGTGCTGAATTAATGACTAGAGGGAGATGTAAAACACCAAAAAAACACACAAAAAAAAGAGAAAAAAACCAAAGTAGAGTAATTTGGTACACTGATGGTAATTTTGTACAGTTTGTATGTGTCACACATGTATTCGTAATGTTTTGTAAAGTTGGAGCAAAGAGACGGTGACAGTATGTATTCTTGTTGAGCTGCACTGTGCTCAATCACTTTTTTTTCCCAATGGACTGGTTTAACAATTCATGTAAGCTGACTGTGAAAATGGCTGACAAGCCAAGAAATTGACTTTTGCACCATAGACTTTTTTTGGGAGTCAACATAATTTTCCAGAACTTCAAGGCTGCCTCATGAACCAGGTGCTTCAATGACCCCTAGAGGGTGCCATTGCTACCGTTGGTAATCACCATGTACAAAAACAGAATTGTGGGAGGTTGTATGTTGTCACAGCTGTACAGCTGCACACTCAGTTATAAGCTTGGTCAGAGTTACGGTAACGGAGAATTAAGTTACTTTATTAGTAAACCACCCAGTAAGCTGGTAAGTGTGCTACATTAACATTTAGGAGAAAGCATGATGCCTTAAATTAGTTTTGAGTACCAGGATACCCATCTGCATATACATCTTCTCAAAAAGAGTATTAAAATACTTTTTTAAAGTTATGGAAAAGGACCCCCCCCCATGTCCTCCCACATTTGTTACTTTAATCAAAAACTCAGTATTTCTTTCCTGGCTTTTGTTGTTATGGTCTGTATACTCTTTGGAAGGTTTTTTGGGTGGACAGTGTTGGCTTATGTGTACCCAGCACTCTCACATATCCAGCGTTTCATGTGGTTTCATTTTGCACATGCATTACTTACAAAGCCTATAGAAGCATAAGAGAGCAAGGCAGGGAATTATGAATATTTCCAAATTTTAATGTTTTCATGCCTTGGTTTACAATATCATCTTTGAGCGTCCTTCACACCAGGTAGGTAGGCACTAATAAAAAAAGTACAGCATGCAGTACTTTTCTCGGCACACTGCGACCAATAGAACTTAATGAAATCTTATGATTTTTCAAAAAAGTTCTGGCAAAAAAAGGTAAACCATGCAGTATCCTATGACGTACCAAATGGAAAAAAACGGTCTTGAAA
>BLSH010335836.1:1229784-1240958 GCA_018402905.1 Glandirana rugosa
AATTAAATGGTCACGTGACTAAATCCACCACATGAATTACACTATAAGCCAGGATTATTTTATATGAAAAAGCCAATGGCAGCTTTGATAAAATCAATAAAATAACTTATCCATGTGTACACCACCTAAATCAGTGCACTGGTAAATTAAATGGAGTGAACATGTAGAGGAGAACTGATGCATTGGTGTCAATTTGCATGGAGAGATTCTTTTTTTTCATCTGATATATAATCCTTCTACACCAGGGGTCTTCAAACATTCGAAACAAAGGGCCAGTTTACTGCCCTTCAAATATTAGGGGAGCCGGACTGTGGCCAATGGGAGTAGAAAATGTCCTGGCATCGGTGGGAGTAAAAAAATACCATACACTTACTGGTCAATGGGAGTAAAAAAATTACATCATTGGTGTCCGTGAGAGGAATAGTGCCCCATAATTGGTGTCAGTGAGAGAACTAGTTCCCTGTCTCTGGTGTGAGTGGGCGATATAGTGCCCAATAAATGGTGTCAGTGGGAGAATTAGTTCCCTGTCTCTGGTGTCAGTGGGAGAACTAGTTTACTGTTTCTGGTGTCAGTGGGAGAACTAGTTTATTGTCTCTGGTGTCAGTGGGAGAACTAGTTTCCTGTTTCTGGTGTCAGTGGGATGAATAGTGCCCCATAATTGGTGTCAGTGGGAGAACTAGATTCCTGTCTCTGGTGTCAGTGGGAGGAATAGTGCCCCACAATTGGTGTCAGTGGGAGAACTAGATTCATGTCTCTGGTGTCAGTGGGAGGAATAGTGCCCCATAATTGGTGTCAGTGGGAGAACTAGTTCCCTGTCTCTGGTGTCAGTGGGAGGAATAGTACCTCGTCTTTGGTGTCAGATGAAGGAATAGTGCCTCGTATCAGTGGAAGGAATAGTGCACCAAGAGCCAGATAAAGGCAAACAAAGGGCCACCCGTGGGCTGCAGTTTGGAGACCCTTGATCTGCACTGATAAGGCAGAGACATTTCTCCTAGTTATTGACTCATAGCTATAGTGGCAAAATAACCTAACTCACACCGAATATTCAATGTGTAAATGGAGTGATAGAAGCTTGTCCAAAGTTCTGACTGTTTGAACCTGAACAATTATATTTCCCTATTTGCAAACAGATTCATCTGACTGCTTGTAACTGCTTTGTACTGTTCAAGATCAGAACCTATTGACCCCTTTGCAAAGTCATATCTGGCCTATAATTCTGGGGAATGCATATTTAGACGAGCACAATATCGGATGCCTTTTGACAATGGGAAAATACATTGGTGCATACATTATTTGAGATTTTTGCGAAGTTTTCCTGTAAATGCCACAATGGAGCTAGGTTGCATGGATTATAATAGAATTTTGCAATTTTTTTTCAGTATAAAGCATATTTATGCTGAAGGAGTATTGAAAAAGAGAATAGGGAAATAAAACATAACCTCTACTATACAGGCTTGTGATTCCAAAGAGTTCTGTCATTTCTGAGCTACAGCATTTAGCCTTTCAGCATCCATGTGACATGAAGCATAACATTTCCTTTACTACAATGTTGCTAACTCCTAGAGAATTATCAAGTAACAGTGTCACTAAAATAGAACAACTGCCACCACCATGTGGTGACAGGTACACTTTAATGCTCACTGACATAAAATCAGTGCACTGTGTGATGCTTTTAAGCTACTACAGCCACTTACAGCCACTAGCAGTTGTAAAGCTACAAATCCAAGATGATCTTCAGACCTTATGTATCCAATTCATTTTATAAGTTGCATTTAAGTATTGGCAGCTGGAGTATGATTGGCAGCTGTGGGTGGCAGAGAGGCTTTAGACCCTTAGGTAATATTCCAGCTCTTGGTTGGATGGTTTAGTTACACAATTAGTGGGTCACAAGTCTACTTTATGTATACTTTTCACAATTATAATAGTATGAAAATATTTACTTGGTAAAATATATTTAGTATTCATTTTTAGCTATTTTTGCTATGCTTCTAATCAAAGTATTACAGCCACATGTCAGAAAGATACTTAGCCAAATGAACAAAGTTTTAGCATGCTGGTGAAGTCCAATGTTTTGTTTTTTTCCTGTTTATAACTTTAATTTCTTTATAAAATATGAAATGCTCAGAACTGAACTGAACTAAATATGTAATCAGGATAAATTGTGTATGTGTTTATGTTCCTCATTATGTCCCTGTCAGTAATACAATGGAAACGCTACCATCACCTAGATTAACGATTTCTCTGCACTTTCCATGTGTCTCAGTGATTTGCATAAAATGTTTTTTTTAACAAAAATGCTGTTGCCATGTTTTTTCTTACTGTTTTTTGTCTAATTTTCAACATATATTTTATGCACACTGATGCCTTAACCAACGTAAAACCAGCTTTAATATAATAAGTAGAGGTTTCACAATATAAAGTCTTGCCTGTCTGCCTCCCACTCCAGTGTGTTTCACCCCAGAAAGTGCTTAAAGAGGAGGTCCGGGCTAAAAAAAAAAATTAAAAGTCAGCAGCTACACATACAGTAGCTGCTGACTTTTAATATTAGGACACTTACCTGTCCTGGACTCCAGCGATGTCTGCACCCGCCGCCGATCTTCGGATCGGGGGACGGGTGCAGCCGCCTCCATCGCGGGTAAGGGAACCCGGACGTGTAAGCAGTACAGCTTCACGCCGGGCACCTTACCGCGCATGCGCGAGCTCTGCCACGCTCTGCTACTGGCCAGGCGGCCAGTAGCAGAGGGAGGAGGGAGCCGGCTTCTGACGTCAGCGGCCGCGTCCGCCGGCCAGAACTCCCGGAAGTGTGGAAAAGGACACCTGTCTAAAGACAGGTGTCCTCTTCCCCCTCCCCCCCGAAAGGTGCCAAATGTGACACCTGAGGGGGGGAGGAATCCAACCAGCGGAAGTTCCACTTTAGGGTGGAACTCCGCTTTAATTACAGAGATTAAAGTAGAACTAAAGGCGGAACTTTTTGATAGAGTGGAGATGGATTAAAACACCTGTCAGTTGTTATTGCTGTCTGTTCCCTTGTTCCCCTCTCTATTTCTCCTGTTTACCATTATCATTAAAAGTGAAAGTAAAGGTAATCAGAAATGTTGGGTTGCCCCCAGAAAAGTAATAGAGGGGAAATCTTCCAATGGGAACACTAATTCTGTTGACCCCCAAAGCATTCCCTTACTTTGTAAGGATTTCCTCTGACTTTCTGTTTGGCTATGGGTCAGGAAGTGAAGGGAAATCTCTGTAATGGAACACAGATGGCGAAACAAAATCGGACAGGTTTTAATCCTCCTTTACTCTATTCAAAATAATAACAAAAAAGTTTTAAAGTTTTGCCTATAGTTCTACTTTAAGTTATAATGTGGCTCTCCGCTCCATTCATCATTCATTTTGGCATCCTCTCAGCAAGTCTTCAGTATGCAAATATGTATGCACTCTCTATAGTACAGGGTCATATAGGCACCTATGGGCTTATTCAGTGAGTAATTGCAAAAAGCAGTAACTCATAGTCACCAGTAATCAGCTAAATGATTAATTCTGATTGTTACAGTTTCCTTAACCACTTCAGCCCCAGATGGATTTCTCACATTAGGACCAGAGCACTTTTTGTGATTCGGTACTGACAATTGCGCAGTTGTGCGACGTTGTAACCAAATGAAATTGGCGTCCTTTTTTCCCCACAAATAGAGCTTTCTTCTGGTGCTATTTGATCACCTCTGCGTCACTTCTGATCACTGCTATAAACAAAAAAAAAATGACAATTTTGCAAAAAACCCAATATTTCTTACTTTTTGATAAAATACATATCCAAAAAATTTTATAAAAAACTAATTTATTCATCAGTTTTGGCCGATATATATTCTTCTACATATTTGTGGTAAAAAAAATCGCAATCGCTTGTTTTGCGCAAAATTTGCCGCATTTACAAACCATGAGAATTAATTTATGGCGTTTTTTAAATTTTTTTTTTTTACTAGTAATGGCGGTGATCTGCGTTTTTATCAGAACTGCGATATTGGGGCGGACATGTCAGACATTTTTGACACTTTTTTTTTTGGACGATTGACATCTATACAGCTATCAGAAATTTAAATAGACACTGATTACTGTATAAATGTCATTGGCAGTGAAGGGGTTAACCTGCAGGGGGCAATCAAGGTGTTAACCTAGGCATGTTCTAACTGTGTGGGGGTTGGGCTGCCAGGGGCATAAGAGATCTAACTGATCCCAAGTACAGAGTTCAGTAGATCTCTGTCATGCCGTCTGTTTACATTGGCGGTTCCCCGCTTTTTTTCCTCTAACAGACGATCGCGGGTTGCTGACGGACATAGAGTCCGCCCGACCTGCAGGCCCACTCGGGGAGCGCGTAGCGGGCACGAGAGTACGCCGCCGCGTGCTCGCCCCCTAGCTTCCGTGCACGGATTGCACTTTATATATTAAGCGGTTAATGAATAAGCCCATGCATCTGCCATTTTGAAAATCTTAATGCACATTTTGAATAGTGTTTCTCCAGATGGTGCTCCATGTTTCTGTGTACAGTGAACCCAGAACGTATTCACAGTACTTCACTTTTTCCACATTTTGTTATGTTACAGTCTTATTCTAAAATGGATTAAATTTTATATTTTCCTCAAAATTCTACAAATAATACCCCATAATGACAGCATGAAAGAAGTTTGTTTGGAATCTTTGCAAATGTATTAAAAATAATCAATCACATATACATACATACACATGTAAGTATTCACAGCCTTTGCCCTATACTTTGATGAAGTACCTTTGGCACCAATTAGTCTCATGTCTTTTTGAGTATGATACTACAAGCTTGGCACACATATTTTTGGGCAGTTTCTCCCATTATTCTTTGCAGGACCTCTCAAACTCCATCGGGTTGGATGGGGATTGTCGGTGCACAGCCATTTTTAGATCTCTCCAGAGATGTTCAATCAGGTTCAACTCTGAGCTCTGGCTGGGCCACTCAAGGACATTCACAGAGTTGTCCTGTAGCCACTCCTCCCGGTTCCTGCTGCTAAAAAAACATCCCCACAGCATGATACTGCCACCACCATGCTTTACTGTAGGGATGTTATTGGCCAGGTGATGAGTGGTGCCTTGTTTCCTCCAGAAATGACACTTACCATTCAGACCAAAGAGTTCAATCTTTCCTTCATCAGACCAGGGAATGTTGTTTTTCATGGTCTGAGAGTCATTCAGATGCCTTTTGGCAAACTCTAGGCGGGCTGTCATGTGCCTTTTACAGAGGAGTGGCTTTTGCCTGGCCACTCTACCATACAGACCTGATTGGTGGAATGCTGCAGAGATAGTAGTTCTTCTGGAAGGTTCTCCACAGAGAAACGCTGGAGCTCTGTCAGAGCAACCATCGGGTTCTTGGTCACCTCCTTGACTAAGGCCCTTCTCCCCTGATTGCTCAGTTTGGGGGTTCCAAACTTCTTTTCCATTTACGGATGATGGAGGCCACTGTGCTCATATGGACCTTCAATGCTGCAGAAATTTTTCTGTACCCTTCCCCAGATCTGTGCCTTGATACAATTCATTTCTCTGAGGTCTACAGATAATTCCTTGAACTTCATGGCTTGGTTTGTGCTCTGACATGCACTGTTAACTGTGGGACTTTATATAGAAAGATGTGTGCCTTTCCAAATCATGCCCAATCAACTGAATTTACCATAGGTGGACTCCAATCAAGTTGTATAAACATCTCAAGGAAGATCAGTGGAAACAGGATGCGCCTGAGCTCAATTTTGAGTGGCATGGCAAAGGCTGTGAATACTTATGTACATGTGTTGCTTTTTTTGTTTTTTACTTTTAAGAAATTTGCAAAGATTTTAAACAAACTTCTTTCACATTATCATTATGGGCTATTGTTTGTATAATTTTGAGGAAAATAATGAATTTGAATCTATTTTAGAATAAGGCTGTGACATAACAAAATGTGGAAAAAGTGAAGTGCTGTGAATACTTTCCGGATGCACCGTATGTGAAGTCAAAACGTTTCTTTTAGTTTTGAAAAGAATGTAGAAGGGTTGGAACATCCATCAGGTTTTTATTGCTGTTTGTGTCCTTACTGGGGATACTAACTCGCTGGTGACCATGGTCTTCTATAGAGAAAAGAAAAAATCTTGCTAAAAAGGACACTAGAAAAAGGCATGCTGAGAGTGGTGAAAGAGGGGTTATACAGGACTGCTCTTACAGCCTTGTTTTGCCAGTGTCCAATCTTCTGCAAGTAGGAAAATAACCAAATGTACCCAAGTCCTGTAATGTTTAATGAATAAGGTTAACATGTTACACCCTTATCCAGAGTGTAATGTGTTACTGATGCAGCAGCCCCTGCACCCCCCCCCAGTCCTCATTGTGACAGCGAGCCAGGGATCTTCTCCCCACTCCCGCTGTCACAATTTAAAAAAAGAATTATGTGAATGGGGGAACTACAACTACAGTCACCCACTGCGGCCGACAGCTTGTAGTTCTCAATGAACTACCCGGGCGCTCTAGGTAGTTCATTGATGCTTCATGTCATTCAGTAACTGCCTGCCCGCATGAGGTACAGGCAGACAGCTACACTGACAGTCTGCAGGAGCCTGAGATTGCACCCAGGATCTGCTGATCATGGGTGTAATGCTCTGCAGGCTCCTAATAAAAAAAATGAATGCACTTTTTTTTACTTGCAAAAAGATATGCATTTATTTATTTTTACAAAGGTGTGAACTTATCCATTAAAAAAGTGACTACTTGATGATTGGTGTGGGATGGAAGGGTATTCTCATATTATATAAAGTATATGAAAGGATGTCCTGGAACTGGAAAGGGTTCAGAGAAGGGCAACAGAGCTAATTAAGGGACTGGAGGACCTTGGCTAGGAGGAAAGATTACGAGAACTGAACTTATTCTTTCTGGAGAAGAGACGCTTGAGAGGGGATATGATTTCAATGTACAAATACTGTACTGGTGACCCCACAATAGGGACAAAACTCTTCCGCGTAAGGGAATATAAAAAGGCACGCGGCGATTCACTAAAATTAGAAGAAAGATGGTTTAACCTTAGACTGCATAGAGGGTTCTTTACGGTAAGAGCAGTGAGAATGTGGAATTCTCTTCCACAAACAGTGGTTTCAGCTGGAAGCATAGATAATTTCAAGAAGCTATTAGATGGGCATCTAAGGGACCACAACATTGAGGGATATACATTGTAGATTGACTAAAAGCACACACATAGGTTGGGCTTGATGGACTTGTGTCTTTTTTTCAACCTCACAAACTATGTAACCTGGCCTGTACTTGGACATCACAGCCTAGCATGCTGACATACTGTATAAAGCATGGAGAGGGAGTAGAACACCTGTCAGGTTTTTATTGCTGGCTGTGCTACTGACTCTATTTGTCCTGTTTACCATTATCACAAAGAGTGAAATAAAATCCCAAATCTTGGGTTTTCAGCAGAACAGAATTAGAGGGGAAATCATTTAGAAACTGTGTGTGTGTGTGTGTGTGTGTGTGTGTGTATATATATATATATATATATATATATACACACTGTATATATCTCTAACATATTGTCAAACGTATTGGGATACCTGCCTTTACACGCACATGAACCTTAATGGCATCATAGTCTTGGTCTGTAGGGTTCAATGTTGAGTTAGCCCAATGCCTTTGGCAATATATTTCATGTGCGTGTAAAAGCAGGCATTCCAATACTTTTGACAATATAGTGTGTGTGTATATATATATATAAATATATATATAAATGCAGTATCTCACAAAAGTGAGTACACCCCTCACATTTTGTAACTATTTTATTATATCTTTTCATGTGATAACACTGAAGAAATTACACTTTGCTACAATGTAAAGTAGTGAGTGTACAGATTGTATAACAGTGTAAATGTTCTGTCCCCTCAAAATAACTCAACACACATTAATATCTAAACCACTGGCAACAAAAGTGAGTACACCCCTAAGTGAAAATGTCCAAATTGGGCCCAAAAGAGTCAATATTTTGCGTGGCCACCATTATTTCCAGCACTGCCTTAACCCTCTTGGGCATGGAGTTCACCAGAGCTTCACGGGTTGCCACTGGAGTCCTCTTCCAGTCTTCCATGACGACATCACGGAGCTGGTGAATGTTAGAGACCTTAAGCTCCACCTTCCGTTTGAGGATGCCCTACAGATGCTCAATAGGGTTTAGGTCTGGAGACATGCTTGGCCAGTCCATCACCTTTACCCTCAGCTTCTTTAGCAAGGCAGTGGTCATCTTAGAGGTGTGTTTGGGGTCGTTATGTTGGAATACTGCCCTGCGGCCCAGTCTCCGAAGGGAGGGGAGCCTGCTCTGCTTCAGTATGTTACAGTGCATGTTGGCATTCATGGTTCCCTCAATGAACTGTAGTTCCCCAGTGCTGGCAGCACTCATGCAGCCCCAGACCATGACACTCCCACCACCATGCTTGACTGTAGGCAAGACACACTTGTCTTTGTACTCCTCACCTGGTTGCTGCAACACACGCTTGATACCATCTGAACCAAATAAGTTTATCTTTGTCTCATCAGACCACAGGACATGGTACCATTAATCCATGACCTTTGTCTGCTTGTCTTCAGAAAACTATTTGTGGGCTTTTTTGTGCATCATCTTTAGGAGAGGCTTCCTTCTGGAAAGACAGCCATGCAGACCAATTTGATACAGTGTGTGAAGTATGGTCTGAGCACTGACAGGCTGACCCCCCACCCCTTCAACCTCTGCAGCAATGCTGGCAGCACTCATACGTCTATTTCCTAAAGACAACCTCTGTATATGACACTGAGCACGTGCAGTCAACTTCTTTGGTCGACCATGGCGAAGCCTGTTCTGAGTGAAACCTGTCCTATTAAACCACTGTATGGTCTTGGCCACCATGCTGCAGCTCAGTTTCATGGTCTTGGCAATCTTCTTATAGCCTAGGCCATCTTTATGTAGGTCAACAATTCTTTTTTTTCAGATTCTCAGAGTTCTTTGCCATGAGGTGCCATGTTGAACTTCCAGTGACCAGTATGAGAGAGTGAGAGCGATAACACCAAATTTAACACACCTGTTCCCCATTCACACCCGAGACCTTGTAACACAAACGAGTCACATGACACCGGGGAGGAAAAATGGCTAATTGGGCCCAATTTGGACATTTTTACTTAGGGGTGTATTCACTTTTGTTGCCAGCGGTTTAGACATTAATGGCTGTGTGTTGAATTATTTTGAGGGGACAGCAAATTTACACTGTTCTATAAGCTGTACACTCACTACTTTACATTGTAGCAAAGTGTAATTTCATCAGTTTTGTCACATGAAAAGATAGAATAAAATATTTACAAAAATGTGCGGGGTGTACTCACTTTTGTGAGATACTGTGTGTGTGTGTGTGTGTGTGTATGTTTGTATATATATATATATATATATATATATATATATATATATATATATATATCCACTCCACCCTAATTGCCTCAGTAGCTTCAACAAACACTAGTTGTATCACCTTATGGAGATTCTGGTATGCAACATTCACTAAACAAGCTAAATTTCCATCAACCATAAATAAATACATAGATATAAAGTGCCTTTTACTTTGCTTGATCTGTGCAATACATCAATAAAGTGCAAACCTAATACTTTTCAATTAATTAAATAAATAATCCTCATCATTTCATATTGCAATACTCCCTAGTGTCCAACGCAAATAAAGATCATTCCAAATTCCAATTCCTTCAAAAATAAATAAAGGTAAAATATGCATCAATTCATACTAAAATCCTCTACAGTGTCCAGTGTAAATAAAGTTTATTTCAGAAATGTGTGTTTTGTGTCCTTTTTCCAAACCGTGAATTTTCACAAAAGATTGCTCAGTACCTTTAATTTTGCCATTTCATCTCCAGTGTCTCCACAGCAAAGTTTTAAAAGTTTTACTCAGTCACCGGTGATCATGCACCCACCTCCACCCCCCGGCAAGAACTCACCAGCTGAAATTGCCCCCTTTTGTTATTCAAGTGGGTAAACACATGCTTTTTTTTCCCAAATAGGCAAGTATGCCTCTTGACACTTTTGCTTTTCTCCTCTCTGGATCACCATCTTACACTCCACTCCACAATGCTATTATATGAACCACAGGGAAGATACTGAAATTCCTTTTGTTTTTATTAAAAAGCAATCCGCTTTAAAACAATTCTGCTAAAAACCACATTGCTCACATTCTGTTCCGTGACTGCACTCCTCTATCAGCGTTATACAATACTGTACTGGCTCTATTGTGTCACTGTCCACGCTCAGTACTTCTGGTGGAAGTGACTTCAGCGCATGCTAGCAACGCCCCAATCTTTCGGTGTCCTCAGAGAAGTGATACATGTGCCGATGGTTCCACTCCACATTTATACCTGAGGTAACCTTTTTTCAGCCAGGTTGTTTACTTGCTAATAGCACTTTACTCAGCTCCATTATTTCTAAGGGAAAAGTCTGTGGGTGGAGTGAAACGCGTTGGAGGCATGGCCTGGGAGCCTGGGCTGAGACTGTCATACACCTTCTTACAGGGTTTTGTAGAGATGTGCAAGATACAGGACATTTGTCTTTAACATTTGATGTCTAGAGCTGGGACGAGCTCTCTCCATGTCTGCATTCCAAGCCGTTGCTACGTAAGAAGACCTGGTGGAGCCGTGAGTGGCACATGTAAATTTGGTTTGGGTCCATTATTTCTAATTATGCTCTCTTGTCTCCCATATTAACACTATACTTTAATAAACTCAAAAATAGTTGAGCTGTGTTTAAACCACTTCCCGCCGGTAGGACGTCCATGGACGTCCTAGACTTTGAGTGGTAATATCTGAATGGTGCCAGCAGCTAGAGGCACCATTCAGATATCATTTTTTTCAGCAGGATTACCTGGGTTTGGTTTAAATGTACACGGTGAGTGCCGAGGTGGTCCAGAAGAATGCATCGTTGCCGAACCTTACGTCTGTACCTCTCTCGAGCAGGGTCGAGATCTGTAGTTTACAATTTCTGTTTACAGGACATAGAACGTGTAGAGATGTTTTGGGACATTCTTCCACATACTGTCAGAGTCGGGTCCGAGGGTCCGGTACGGAGGTTGCGCAAAGTGAGGTGGGTGTCTGAAAAGGGAATCTTTATTACCTCGACTCAT
>BLSH010335836.1:1240968-1253504 GCA_018402905.1 Glandirana rugosa
ACAGTGTAAAAATAAAAAAATAAAAGTAAAATGAATAATAATAACAAAAAAAAAAAAATTAAAGTCCCCCCGTCCCCGCGAGCTCGCACGCAGAAGCGAACGTATACGTAAGCCCCGCCCACATATGTAACCGGTGTTCAAACCACACATGTGAGGTATCGCCGCGTACGTTAGAGCGAGAGCAATAATTCTAGCACTAGACCTCCTCTGTAACTCTAAACATGTAACCTGTAAAAAATTTTAAAGCGTCGCCTATGGAGATTTTTAAGTACCAAAGTTTGGCGCAATTCCACGAGTGTTCGCAATGTTAAAGCATGACATGTTGGGTATCAATTTACTCGGCGTAACATCCTCTTTTACAACATACAAAAAAATTGGGCTAACTTTACTGTTTTGTATTTTTTTAATTCACTAAACTGTTTCTTTTCCAAAAAAAACGCGTTTGAAAAATTCCTGCGCAAATATCGTGTGCTATAAAAAGTTGCAATGATTGCCATTTTATTCCCTGGAGTCCCTGCTAAAAAAACATATATAATGTTTGGGGGTTCTGAGTATTTTTCTAGCAAAAAGATGATGATTTTTACATGTAGGAGAGGAGTGTCAGAAATGGCCCGGTAAGGAAGTGGTTAACAAATCAATACAACAAATGGTATGGCCTAGTATGGCATGAAACTGCATGAGTCTTGACACCATACTAGACCTCCTATAATTTGGGATCCTATGACTCGGTAAGAGGCTGTCTGTTTAGCGGTGGTGAGTTAAATTGTCACCCGATTGTCAAATATCAGTGGAATCCACGGACATGATTTTTAGGGGTTGCAAGACACTTCTCATTCACATACGGAATTTATATACAGGGTGGGCAATTTATATGGATACACCTTAATAAAATGGGAATGGTTGGTGATATTAACTTCCTGTTTGTGGCACATTAGTATATGTGAGGGGGGAAACTTTTCAAGATGGGTGGTGACCATGGTGGCCATTTTGAAGTCTGCCATTTTCAATCCAACTTTTGTTTTTTCAATAGGAAGAGGGTCATGTGACACATCAAACTTATTGGGAATTTCACAAGAAAAACAATGGTGTGCTTGGTTTTAACGTAACTGTATTCTTTCATGAGTTATTTACAAGTTTCTGACCACTTATAAAATGTGTTCAATGTGCTGCCCATTGTGTTGGATTGTCAATGCAACCCTCTTCTCCCACTCTTCACACACTGATAGCAACACCACAGGAGAAATGCTAGCACAGGCTTCCAGTATCCATAGTTTCAGGTGCTGAAGCCATTTATTATCAATAAACTGTGTTGACTCTTTTTAAATCATAATGACAACAGAAACTTCCCATATGACCCTGATCAAAAGTTTACATACCCCAGTTCTTAATACTGTGTATTGCCCCCTTTAACATCAATGACAGCTTGAAAATCTTTTGTAGCATTTGTGGATGAGGCTCTTTACCTTCTCAGATGGTAAATCTGCCCATTTCTCTTGGCAGAACACCTCCCAGTTCCTGGAAATTCTTGGGCTGTCTTGCATGAACTACACGTTTGAGATCTCCCCAGAGTGGCTCAATGCTATTGAGGTCAGGAGACTGAGATGGCCACTCCAGAACCTTCACTTTATTCTGCTGTAGCCAATGACAGGACGACTTGGTCTTGTGCCCTATTGGAAGATTTCCCCTCTATTACTTTTCTAGGGACAACCCAAAATTTGGGATTTTCATTTACTTTCACTTTCAGTGATAATGGTAAACAGGACAAATGGTGAGGATGAGCATCCCTAAGGCTCCATTCACACGAATGCGGTTTTTTATGCATTTTGCAGAAATGCAGGGAATTTTTTTAACATGGGTTCCTATGGAACATGTTCACATCAATGCATTTTTGGAAAGAGTTGGGGACTTTTTTCATGCAAAATGCAGCATTTTACATGTAATAGACTTCAATGGGCATGCAAGAAAAACGCAAGTGCTGCATTTTTACCGCGTTTTTACCACGATTTTGCCGCAATTTGCATTTTGCATTTTTAAATCTGCCTAGCAACAAAATTTCCACCCCCAAAAAAAAAAATTGTAAAAAACAAAACGCAAATTGTGGTAAAAAAAACACAGAAAGCACAGCAAAAAGCACTGCAAAAGCGCTGAAAAGCAAAATGCATAGATGTGAATCGAGCCTAATGGGATCTCAGACAGAGATAAAAATTGGCAAGCATTCTAATCCCTCTGCACTCCATCAAAAACGAAAGAAAAAGTTTTTCCTTTAGTTATTATTATTATACAGGATTTATATAACGTCAACAACAGTAAGGCTCCATTTACACGGGATGCATTATCAACCTCCCCTGAACGATTTTTTTTTGACAGCTAGAAGCCAGTGTCTAAAACGGCTGTTTTGCCACGTTTTGCATGCCGCGTTTAGCTGCGTTTTGCCACGTTTGCGTCTAGGAGCGTTTTTAAAAAAATATATATATATATTTTTTTTTTTTTGAATGGAAACGCCTGTAAATGAAACAGTTCTAGACGCGAGTTACCGCGTTTAGTGGCATTTACAAACTGTTTGGCAGTTCAAATGCCTCTGAACTGGCGTCTGAACCCATTTTTTTTACATTCCAAAAAAAACTTTAAACTCAACTGCCTGGAAACAACCTTAAACGACCCTGTGTAAATGTACTGATAAGATAACATACAGGAAAGTTCAGGGGCAGCTGAAAAAATGCCCAAATGCCTCAAAACCTCAGTTTACCAGCAGCAGTGTAAATGAGGCCTAATACTTTGATTCCACAGCACTCAAAGACATTTTAGGCAATTGTATGCTTCCAAGCTTTTTGAGTCCTCAAACACATGATTTGACAAGTTTTGGTGTGGAAGAATTTGAGCGCGCTGCCATACTTGAACACCTTTTGAGATTAATTGGAATGCCAATTGTGAGCCAGCCCCTCACAAATGCTTTTAGTTGAAGGCCCACTAATTACACACACACACTCCAACATCTATTGGAAGATTCTGTTTTTTTTTTAATGGGATGTCACCAAGCTCATTTACTGAAGGTGTGATGATCAGGTATGCAAAAACTTCTGGTCATATATCTGTATCTGTAGTGTTCAGTAAAAGATATAGAAGTTGCTGCAAGACTAAGGCAAGTGTTATAAATACAGAATACAAAGAAAGATAGAGAAAAGTAAGCATTGCATTTCCTGTTATCCTGTATATTCTTTATCTGGCAAAGAATGTAAAAATTGACATGTGGAAAAGTTTGTTACTGATTTATTTAACAATCCATTGTTGCTTTGTAATGATTCTAAAACTCAGAGATAAAACTTCAAGAAAGGTCAAACAGGTTCATTTTAAACTTCTCAACTGTGAATAGAAAATTCGATGTTCCTTGAGGTCAGCTGTTTGGCATTTTCACCACGTAGAACACATTTTTGTGTGTGCTTATTGTAATAATTTTCTTTGTTTAAGTAACATGAAACATTTGTTGTAAAGGTTCAGAATCATGGTGCTGTATTGTGTGCCATCATACAAATGTAGCACTAAGTAATGCTCTTATTGAAGTATTTAAAGTAGATATCCAAGTGACTATGAACAAGGCTCCAACGCCGATACGCGTTAGCCTATCGCTGTAATTGCACATGGCGGAGAAGAAATAAGTTGGAATATTCATCTTTACACAGTGGTGCCGACTCTTCATTTGACTTTGCTTCTATGGATATACTAAGTGAGTGGAGGGCACTCTGAGTCAGAGCACCTGTGTGGAGAAGGTTTGTGCATTTAAGAACTTTTTTATCTAATGCTGCACTGATCTGAGTGGTGTTTGCACCTCTTTGATGAACAGGTATCCAAGAAAAATGGAAGTCCCCCCATTGTCAGGAACCATGAATCAGACGGAGACAGAAAATGCAGTTAAAATCACACCTTTTAATATAATGGTAAAAATGGTACAAAAAGTAAACATAATCAAAGCATAGCCAGGGTACGTTAGCCAAAGTGTGTAGTCAGAACAAGCCAGTAAATCAGGAAGCCAGAAATCAGCATAGTCAGAGGCTGCAGACAGGATCAGGAACTAGAAGAGACGTCAGCCAGGCAAGTCTTCAACAGGAACACAGTAGAGAGTCTCCAGATATGTTTTACCAAGGCGAAGGCACGGAAGGAATGAACCAGGCAGTTTAAATAGCCAGAGGGTGTTGCCTGTAGGCTGGGCTGATGAGCAGGAAATGATCACCAGGTGAGCCACTGTGGAACGATAAGTGCTGGTAATTAACCTACAGCTGAGCACTGAGAAGGGAGGGCTGAGAGCCCAGCCCTGACAACCATATACTGTAGTTCACAGATGAGATGGCGAGGTCTGTTCAACCTTTTGAGTCCAGATCAGTAAAAAAAAAAGACCCATTCATACTAAACGTGCAGCTTAGCCAGGAAGAGCATGTAGTACTTAATATTTTTGTTGCAGAGCCTACCCTTGACAGCATTGAAGGATTGTCATTGACACTCGGTATCCATGGTGTAATCCGGACATATCAGCAGCTGCACATTGTCATGGCAGAGATCTCCTTTAAGCCTTACTTTCTGATGAACAAGTTCCCTGTCTCTGAAGTTGAGAAGTTTGAGAATAAAGGAGCAGGGGGGAGCTCCAAGAGGGCTCCACTGTGGTGGCATAGGACAGGCCCTCTCAACAGAAAAGTTCTTGGAGAACTCAGCAGTAGGAAATAATGATCTGAGTAGCTGCTCAGCAAAAACAAGGGCCACGACCTTCAGTTCCCACAGGGAGGCCCATGAAGTGTAAATTGTTCTGCGATTTCTGTTTTCAGCTTCCTCAGCCCTGCTCTCAAGAGATTTCTCTTTAGTAGTGATCCTGTCTAATAAGACCCACATCTGACTGTGGATGATTAATTTTGGTAGTGAGCATAGGCGCGCACACAGAGTGTGCCAGGTGTGCCTGGGCACACCCTAATCACCCTGTGCTGGGCAGATTGCACCTGTTGCTTGGCTGCAGAGAAAGGGATAGGGGAATATCTGTCCTCAGTCCCTTTTTCTGTCTCAGTGAGACATCAGGGATCTGTTTAGATGCCTGATATTTCACCAAAGCCGCCCAATAGGGCTCCTAAAAAAATGTAAAAAAAAACAATAAAAAGTTATTGTAAAAATGTTTTTTATAACAAATAATACAATTGTAAAAAAGTAATAATAAAAAATAAACTACTGACACCAACCCCTGCCCTACTGACGTCATCCACTATCCACTGCTCTACCGACACTGTTCATTGCCCTACTGCTATTAATATATATATATATATATATATATATATATATATATATATATATATATATATATATACCCACACGCATGTGTGTTTGAGCTTTGGAGTGCACACCTTAATGCAATAGGCTGTGCACACCTATGATAGTAAGAGTAGCTTGGCAGGTATAGATTGCTGTCATTAGTGCCGAAAATGAGTCTTGTGGTACATCTGGAGCTAGGGAAGTTGTTTGCGTTGCCATGTTGCATGTGGAAACTGGTGGACTAGGAGATAGTTTTGCAGATCTTGTAGTGCCGAGGGAGCATGCTCACAGGACATTTGCCTTTTCTTATGAGTGTGAGACAACTGCAGAGTTAGCTGAGTGTTGCAAGGTGCTAGAACAGATAGATGAACAGAAAGAAATTGAAAAGCACTCAATGCTCTGCGGTCCCCTTAAGTTGGAGCTAGAGGAGTGCAGGCCAGAGGATAATCCCAGCAATGTGGAGGCAGCAGGATCAGGAAAGGCATTAGCAGAGCAGTATCCCTAGACATGTAGGGGAGTAGTGATGGGTGTCTTTGTGCTGCTGTCCAACTCATGAGAGGGCAGGGAGGAGTCCAGGAAAGAAAGTTTTTTTTCTCTGGTGATCCACATATCCTATATGGGACATCACAGATGTCTGGTCAAGCCACATGCCGAAAGCTAAGTCAACTGGCAACTAGTCTTCTCTCCTAAACATAAGCATATAAAGGGAGTACCCTATGGCACCATTCTCTGTGCTGTTGTTTTTTTATGTGGTTATTTCTGTGGTTAAGGTTCCAAGCATGTGAAGAAAGGCACGGTTGAACCTTTGTCTGCGAATCCCCTTGTGGATGATAGGGGGTCATTCTGGACTTTTTTTTTTTTTGTAATTCCTTTATTTAGCCAGCAGTTCCATTATACAAATAAAGATATAAGTAAGGCAAGTTATAGTGACATACGCATGCTAAAAACAAATAATGAATATCCGCATTAGCTTCAAGGGCAACTCAAAGCATGATTGAGTTTAAAAGAATGGAAGCAGACTTAGCTGTTCCTGGACTTTTAAGGTGCCAGTAATACACATGCAGAGACAGTTTAATAAAATATATACAGATTTTATTTAATGCATATGTTAAAATAGTTGTATAAAAACATAGAATCACTTATTGTATGCTCTGGTGTCCCTGCTCAACATGTTTCGCCCAAACTGGCTTCTTCAGGAGACTTGTGGGGAATGTACCAAAGTCAAGAATACTACAACAAAAATATAAACAGAATAAGTTTAACCACATAGTGCAGTTGAACAAAATAAATGCACACTGCAGAAAGCAAAAAAAGGAACTTTATAGTTCGGTACATACATAAATTGTTATGACCACAGCAATAGTCAATCGCTGTGCCAACATACCTAATCAGGTGAAAAAGGGGCATTCAAGTGTGCAGGAGTGCCTTCTCCAGCCAACTATCCTCCTGGCTCACAAACCCAGATCCCCATAGAAGAAAGGACAGTAATATATCTGTATAAATCAGATAATCATGAATAGTAATACATAGACAGAGATGTAGAGAAGCAATGTAAGAGGCATCAATAGGTGCCTCATAACAGATTAATGGGTAGCCTACTAGAGTAAGGTAAATACCTGTTCGTTGTAATTAGGGTAGGACCAAAGGATAATTTACTGGATAATAGTCCAGGGATGGATAGACATCCATTGCTTTCCCTCCTAGACCAGAAATGGTAACCCCTAAGGTTCAACGGGCTGGGCTAAAAGCACTGAATCCTGGTGAAATCTAACCACTGATGAAAATCAATGGTGGGGTAGTGGTCAGTGCGGTCTAAAAGATAGATGTGAATATGTAGTATTAATTAAAATTTATAGAATTAACAAAATTAACACAATGGGGGGAAGAAGGCCAGATCCCACTGGCCTCGATGGATCCACTAGCAGGACCGGATAGACCAGGTCCTGAGTCATTACATCACAAGCCGGTGATAAAGTGGCCCATCAAAATCCCCCATTGGTACAAGTGGATATTATGCTGAAGAGATATCTCAAAATTAGCCATAATTACCTGTCCAAACTGATTAGAAGAATGTATGGGGGAGAGGGGAGAACGGAACCCTCCGAAGTTCCTCTCCAGCAATCCTGTCAGAGGATAGAGGCGCATGGCGCCTTCTTATCCTCCTTCCACTCAGATGGCGTCTGACGTCGCCGCCTAATGAGAGGCGGAAGTTAGGGACCGCATCGCGTCACTTCCGGCGGACCTAGGGTGGAAATGACACAGCACTGATGGCGCCGAAGCCATGACCGCCATGTTGGATAGGGTCATCTCCGAACCAGCCATTCAGGCTGAAACAGCTGAAAGGACTGGAAGGGGAGATGACGGTCCAAGGGTGTGAGTTAGTGGGGGCATAGTGCTTGCCCCCACATCTCAAACCACAGCTGGAGAGGGAGCACCGGTTGCCCGAGATTGGCCAACAGGGGCGGCACAGAGGTGCCCCGGGCACCCATATGGGAGATCACTGGCAGAGCCAGGGAAAAAAGGGGGGAGAGAGTAATGGCACTTGTGCATATGATAAATAGTAATACTCAGGGGGGCCATGTTTAGCAAACAAGCATTAAATGGGCCATCCCATAAGGTGATTATAATATTTAGGAAAAATAAAGAAATCCCAGGGGGAACCATAGTCCACATGGGAATCAAAGAAGCATAGAAATTACCTGTTGGCACTCGCGATTGACCTGTAAAACTATACAGTAAACAATTTTAATTAACATTATATTTCAGAACTCCATTGAAAACAATAGCCACTCAACATTAGCCATACTTAAATATATTATTGAGTATGGAGATTCACATCTAATTCAGCTATGATATATGAAATATACCTGGACAGAGCAGTCAACATATTGGTCCTATATCATTTCCTAAGACATTAAGACTAAGGGGGATCATGCATCACTTGTATTAAAAAAAAAAAAGATAGAGACACCCATAAGTAGACATGTGGGTCTCTTCCATCATTTTGATAGTTCATGTATGCACTTCTTTGCTCTTGAACATGTTCCCTCCATGCAAAGAGGAGGGGACTATGATAAACTCCTTTAACAGCGTGAGACCCGTTGGATTCAAAGCCTGGGGGTCCTCAAATACCCAGGTCTAAACGATGCATTATCCTATAAATCCTTTCTATAATTATAAGAACCCACTGATGCGCTTGGAGCCTGCCTTCTTGGTCTTAATGTCTAAGGAAATGATATAGGACCAATATGTTGACTGCTCTGTTCAGGTATATTTCATATATCATAGCTGAATTAGATGTGAATCTCCACACTCAATAATATATTTAAGTATGGCTAATGTTGAGTGGCTATTGTTTTTAATGGTGTTCTGAAATATAATGTTAATTAAAATTGTTTACTGTATAGTTTTACAGGTCAATTGCGAGTGCCAACGGGTAATTTCTATGCTTCTTTGATTCCCATGTGGACAATGGTTCCCCCCTGGGATTTCTTTTTTTTCCTAAATATTATAATCCCCTGGGTATTACTATTTATCATATGCACAAGTGCAATTACTCTCTCCCCCCTTTTTTCCCTGGCTCTGTCATTGATCTCCCATATGGGCGCCCGGCGCACCTCTGTGCCGCCCCTGTTGGCCAATCTCGGGTGGCCGGGGGAGCCCTGAGGATCGGCGGTGCTCCCTCTCCGGATGTGGTTTGAGATGTGGGGGCAAGCACTATGCCCCCACTATCTCCCACCCTTGGACCGTCATCTCCCCTTCCAGTCCTTTGGGCTGTTTCAGCCTGAATGGCTGGTTCGGAGATGACCCTATCCAACATTGTGGTCATGGCTTCAGCGCCATCAGCGCTGTGTCATTCTCACCCTAGGTCCGCCAGAAGTGACGCGCCGCGGTCCCGAACTTCTGCCCGCGCTTAGGCGGCGACATCAGACGCCGTCTGAGTGGAAGGAAGATAAGAATGTGCCATGTGCCTTTATCCTCTGACAGAGGACTGCTGGAGAGGAACCTCGGAGGGTTCTGTTCTCCCCTCTCCCCCATATATTCTTCTACTCAGTTTGGACAGGTAATTATGGCTAATTTTGGGATGTCTCTTCAGCATAATATCCACTTGTACCAATGGGGGAATTCGATGGGCCACTTCATCACCGGCTTGTGATGTAGTGACTCAGGACCTGGTCTATCCGGTCCTGCTAGCGGATCCATCGAGGCCAGTGGGATCTGGCCTTCTTCCCCCCATTGTGTTAATTTTGTTAATTCTATAAATTTTAATTAATCCTCCTAATCATCTTAAAAACAATGAGATCACATCAATGACAGAAATAAAAAAGTGACCGATACACAGCTGAGAAAAAAACAATAAAATTAAACAGAAATACAAAAAATACAAAAGAAAAAAACAAACAAAAAGAAAAATAATTATTCAAGAAATCCAGTCCAGAAGTTGTAGACTGGCTCCACTGAGAAAAAATAATGAAAATGGAAAAAATGCAAGGAATCTTTTCGTAGAGAAAAACGAAATGGTGAAAAAGTAAAAAAAAAATTATAGATAAAGAGAAATCTTATAGATATGAAAAGAAAATATATACTATTATAACTCAAATGAAAAACAGTAAGGAGTAATAGACAATATATGTAACCTCTACGTGGACACAACCCAAAAAACACTCATGGAAAGATCATCAAAACATCAACAAACATATATAAAGAAAATGTATACCTGCACATATATGTGCAAGATGCATATATCATACCTCAAGGGTTATACCAAATGACCCCTATTACAGATGGAATAAAAAATGTGGACAAAAGACCATATGGCTAAATGACCGTGTATTGCTGCAAAAGACTGCACACCAAAACGAATCAGTCATAAATATTTATAGAAAAAAAGTGCTAGAGAAACGGTGCACAGAAGTGCAAGAACACACAGTACATAGACACAGCATATGAGCGCAGGGAGAGTCGTAATTAGTACAAGATATACACATTGAAGTGTATCAGACACATAGGTGTGTGCAGCCTATTGCATTGGGGCGTGCACCACAAAAGATAGGTGCCAGTAGTTTATTTTTATTTTTACAATTTTGTTTTTTTATCATTTTTTTACATAATATTTTTTTTTCATTTTTTTAGGATCCCTGCTGGGGGGCTTTGGTAAAATATCAGGGGTCTAAACAGACCCCTGATGTCTCACTTTCGAGACAGAGGACAGAGATTCCCCAGCCCCTTTCTCTGTAGCCAGACAGCAGGGGGAATCAGCACAGTACAGGGTGATTAGGGTGTCCACCTGCCACCTTATGTGCGCACGCCTATGATCAGACATGATGTTATTCATAAAAGTGACTCACATCCCATTCAATATTCAAGCCCATGGGAATGCGTATCTGTAAATGAAATATCCAAAACATCTCCCTCCTGCATAGTTCTAAAAGGCATCACCTCCCCTGTTAGGCACTCTAATCCTGTCTATAACCTGGACCTGTCTCCCCCACCCCCCCTTCATGGTGGTGGTTGAAATGTTTTGCAACATTGGTTGATTTGTTTTTATTAATGTTGAGCACATGTTCGTAGAATCTTTCCCATAGGTGCCTTGTGGCCCTCCCTACATACTGTACCTTACAAGAACTACAGGTAATGAGCTGGTATTACAATTGTAGGAGTCTATATTGAACTCCTTTCCATTGACCATAGAATGAAATTTGTTGCCTCCCAGGATATGCGCACAGCACGGACACTCCATGGCACCACACCTAAAGTTCCCCTTACAGTTTAGCCAAGTAAGGGATTTGATGGGCTTCCTATGGAAGAAACTGGGGGCAGATACCATCCTAGGGTGGGTGTCCAGAGGGGCACTACATTTATCCCTGCTTTCAGTATTTCAGTGCAGATAATGTCTACGTACAATATTGGTAAATACTTGTAAATGGTCTTCTTTATAGAGTTAAATTCTGCACTGAAGGGGGTAGTGATGGCGAGTCTATTATCCCATGCTAGTTTTTTCTGACTGTGGGCATTTCTATGACTATTAGTGTTTGACAATAAGTAGTGTTGAGCGAACCCGGACTGTAACGTTCGGGTCCGTACAGAACTTTCGGGTGTCCGTGGCCCGGACCCGGACATTTCAAAAATCGTTCGGGTTCGGTCCGGGGTTCTGCTATTTTACTCCACGTGTTGAGAAACTGCAGGGCAGCCAATCAACCAAGCGTTTCACTGGTTTGCCCTTAGAAGCCATCACAGCCATGCCTACTAATGGCATGGCTGTGATTGGCCAGTGCATCATGTGACCCAGCCTCTTTATAAGCTGGAGTGACAGTGCTGCAGTCACATGCTCCTTGGGTTAGTGTAGGGAAAGGAAGCTGAAAGCTTGAGGGACAGATTTGAGATATTTTAAGACCTGATCCTGCATCCTGAGATAGATTACTTTACTACTGCTGTCTGTGCTGTTGCTCTGAGGACAGATAGCAGAAATTAGAGATTTTACATACCGCTGCTTTGAGTTGCAGATCAAGCTCTGCATAAAACAACGATCGCTACGATCGTGCTCAACGATCAGATTGTTGGGGGAATTTGAGATTTCTGAGATTTCAAATACCGCTGCTTTGAGTTGCAGATCTAACTCTGCATAAAACAACGATCGCCACGATCGTGCTAAACGATTAGATTGTTGGGGGAATTTGAGATTTCAAATACTGCTGCTTAGAGTTGGAGATTGCAGATTAAACTCTGTCTAACGAAACGATCGTACGTTCGTACACAACGATCAGATTGTGGGATCGTACACAATGATCAGATTGTGGGAGTAATTTGAGATTTCACATACTGCTGCTTAGAGTGATCTGACTGCACTAGGTAGAGGCTTCTGCTTAGAGGGACAGATTCTTGTTCCAAAACCATTGCCTACTCCTATAGGGCCAGCTGTTGCTGTAAGTGACACATTATTTTTCAAAAAACATCGCCATATCCTAGTTCAAAAGGGAGAGTTCCCAGGTGTTGCTTAGAGGGACAGATTCTTGTTCCAAAACCATTGCCTACTCCTATAGGGCCAGCTGTTGATGTAAGTGACACATTATTGTTCAAAAATCAGTTCCTAGTCCAAAGGGGAGGGTTTCCAGGTGTTGCTTAGAGGGACAGATTCTTGTTCCAAACCCATTGCCTACTCCTATAGGGCCAGCTGTTGATGTAAGTGACACATTATTGTTCAAAATCCTCTACTAAAACTTGTTATTACACAGTGAATGTAGTTGTCGACCGGG
>BLSH010335836.1:1258522-1303266 GCA_018402905.1 Glandirana rugosa
CTAGTCAACCTCTAGGCTCCTACTCCACATCCACCCCCCCTTCCCATTTTTTTATTTGATTTTAATTTATTTTCCCTATCCCCATTTATTTGTAGGGCACTTGCCCTAGTTTGAAGATGATTTTAGAACAGTTATATGGCTTCTACTGTTAATTAATACTTTTCAGACACAGTTTGAAGATGATCCACATTCACCTCCATTTTTGCTTTTTTTATGTTTTTATTTTTTTAAAAATATTTAAAGTTATTTCCCTGTCCCCATTTTTTTGTAGGGCACTTGCCCTACCCTTACCCCCATTTTACTTCCTTTTGCAGCCCTCTAGGGCTTTCCAGGACTTTGTTACAGCCATTTTTGTGCCTAAAAGTACGGGTCCCCATTGATTTCAATGGGGTTCGTTGTCCGTGCGATCATTCGGGTTCCGTCCGGACCCGGACTTTGTCCCGAAGTTCGGCCGGACCAGCAGAACCCGAACTTCCAGAGGTTCGCTCAACTCTAACAATAAGTCCTGTCTATTTTTCCCTTTTTTAGCTATAGACAGCGCTCTTTCCATCATCCACCTTGGATAACCCCTGTCTTGGAAACGTCTATATAGGGAAGATGCCTCAAGTTCCAAGGCAGCATCACTGCTGCATATCTGTCTCCCTCTAAGAAAATGGCCCACAGGGATTCATTTGATGGTATGCCTTGGGTGAAAAGAAGCGTGTTACCCGATAAAGGTTTTCCATAATGGGTATGTAGTGATTACTTTTGAATCTCTCCCAGTCAGTTTGACATCAAGGTAGCAAATATTCCTATTATCAGCCTGACCTGTAAAATACAGATTATAGTTGCAGTTTAAAAAATCAAGGAAAGAACCAAGGCATGCTACACCATCTATCATGACGGTCAACAGAGCGTCTGTATATCTAAGGTACAGTTTGTCCTGAAGGGGTTCTCTGTCACAAAGATGCGGGACTGCTTACACCAACCCATGTATAGGTTGGCGAGAGAGGGCGAAAATGTTGCCCCCTTCCCCCCATCGCAGCCCCGCATCCCTGGAGGTAGAAAACACCATCAAAACAAAAATATTATGGGATATAAGATATTTCAAAGTCTCCAGGAGATACAGGCGATGTTCAACAGGTAAATTAGTCATACGTTGTAAATAGAACGAGACTGCCTCCAGGGCTAATTGGTGAGGTATTGAGGAATATAGACTAGATACATTGCATGTCAACCAGGAGAGATTGTCTACCCATTCAAAATCCTTAACTATATGTAACAAATGATTAGTGTCCTTTAGGTACCCAGGTAACTGTACTACCAAGGGCTGTCGCTGTTTGTCCAGACACTGCCCAAGTCTTTCATTAACCACTACAGCCCCGGAAGGATTTCACACTTTAGGACCAGAGCACTTTTTGCGATTCAGCACTGCGTCACTTTAACTGACAATTGCACAGTCGTGCGACGTCGTACCCAAATGACATTTGCGTCCTTTTTTTCCTACAAATAGACCTTTCTTTTGGTGGTATTTGATCACCTCTGCGTCATTTCTGATCGCCGCTATAAACAAAAGAAAAGCGACAATTTTGCAAAAAAAAACAAATTTCTTACTTTTTGCTAAGATACAAATCCAAAAAAAAATATTTTTTCCATCGGTTTTGGCCGATTTATATTCTTCCTCATATTTTTGGTGAAAAAAATCGCAATCTGCGTTTATTGATTGGTTTGCACAAAAGTTGCCGCTTTTACGGACGATGAGAATTAATTTCTGGGGTTTTTATTTATTTATTTTTTTTTACTAGTAATGGTGGCGATCTGCGATTTTTAGCGGTACTGCGATATTTCAGCGGACATGCCGGACCATTTTGACACTTTTTTGGGACCACTGGCATTTATACAGCGATCAGTGCTATAAAAATGCACTGATCACTATGTAAATGCCATTGGCAGTGAAGGGGTTAACCTGCAGGGGGAGCTCTAAGGGTTAACTGTGTTCCCTGGGCGTGTTCTAACTGTGTGTGGGCTGCCCTGGCTGGGGAAAGGGGATGATCACGACTCCAGTTCAGCCCAACTGCTGAACTTTCCCGCAAGTGTCACCCCTTGCTATCTTGCTGGGTCCCTAGCTTGACTTCCGCTAAGGTTTCCCCAACTTCTACACCGTCCTGGTCAGTAAAGAAGGCTGCTCTGGTACTCTCTCTCAGACTCTGAACTCTGGCCTCTGATAACAGGAGCGTTGTCCTATGAGGGTGACAGTTTCCCCTTTACTTCTGACCCTGGTTCATGCTTTGTCTCTGGCGACAGAAATGGTTGTCCTCCGCAACTCTGTCCCTTCACCTCCGACAAAGAGGGGTTCTCCGGCCAGCAGAACCCGTGCAACTTGGCTAGGCTTCTGACATAAAGCCCCAAGCCTCTTCTTCTGCTTCTTGTCCTGGCTAGGCCTCAGACAGCCTAGCAACCAGGAACTCCTGGATAGGCCTCAGGCTTCTGGCCTAGCAGCCGGGAGCTTTCAACACACGTCCACCCAGACAGCCATCCAGGTGGCACAAATCACAGATCACCTGACTCCTCCCAAATAAATAGGCTCTCCCAGCAGGTTATGGGGCACAAGAAAACCCCTGCTAATTGGCTAGAGCAACCTATCCATTCATATTGCAGGTTCATATGCACCTTATCATACCAATGTCATAAGTAGCAGTGCCTCCCATTGACAGAGGAGAGAGGTGCATCGAACTCAGAGTTAGGAAAAGAATCAGGAGACCCCCTAACAATTAACCAGGCCAGTTGCCACCTAGCAAACTAGATTTTTGTTTCAAGACCAGGGTGCTACATATATATCAAGACATTGCTTGTTTATCAAGTCAAAATTTATACAATATATATATATATATATATATATATACATATATATATATACAGTATATGCAGCATCTCACAAAAGTGAGTACATGAGAATCTGAAAGAAATAATTCTTCCTCTACATAAAGATGGCCTAGGCTATAAGAAGTTTGCCCAGACTCTGAAACTGAGCTGCAGCATGGTGGCCAAGCCCATACAGAGCAGCTTAACATGACAGGTTCCACTCAGAACAGGCCTTACCATGGTCAACCTAAGAAGTTGGGTGCACGTGCTCCGCGTCATATCCAGGGGTTGTCTTTGGGAAATAGACATAAGAGTGCTGAAGGGCTGGGGGGGGTCAGCCTGTCAGTGCTCAGACTATATGCCACACACTGCATCAAGTTGGTCTGCATGGCTGTCGTCCCAGAAGGAAGCCTCTTCTAAAGATGCCCAAAAAAGTTTGCTGAAGACAAGCACACTAAAGACATGGGTTACTGGAACCATGTCCTGTGGTCTGAGGAGACCTAGATTAACTTATTTGGTTCAGATGGTGTCAAGCATGTGTGACGGCAACCAGGTGAGGAGTACAAAGACAAGCTCTGGCCATGCCCAAGAAGGTTAAGTCAGTGCTGGAAAATAATGGTGGCCACACAAAATATTGACACTTTTGGGCCCAATTTGGACATTTTTACTTAGGGGTGTACTCACTTATGTTGCCAGCAGTTTAGACATTAATGGCTGTGGGTTGAGTTATTTTGAGGGGACAGCACATTTACACTGTTATACAATGTATACTTTACATTGTAGCAAAGTGTAATTTCTTCAGTGTTGTCATTAAAAGATATAATAAAATATTTACAAAAAAATATGAGGGGTGTACTCACTTTTTGTGAGATACTGTATATAATACAGGGGAAGTACCTCTGACTATTAGTAATTCAACTCTGGGTTCCTGTGGAGCAGATAGTAAGTATGTGGCTCCTAAATTGCAATCTTCAGCCAGCCAATCGCTGGGGCCCAGTCTATAAGGTGATATAAGGCTACCAGATGGATGGTCATTCCCTTGCTTACTTAGGTAAAATCCAACACCACAAGTGGACACTCACCAGTCCCTAGCAGACAGCAAACTCTGATCTGGACACTTGGTTGTCAGCAATCCTGACTGCACTCCAGATGACTCCAGTCCTCCAGCTACACATGAATACACGCACAGCTGCAAACATGTGCATCCTGCCTGCAGTCCCCCCCAGCAAGAAGAATTTATTTCCTCTAAAGCCTGGGAGAAAAGTGTTCCCTTCCTCTCTTGTTAGGAGTTTATATCTGGGAGTTGTAGTCCACTATTACATTTATACTCTTAAGCAAGAGCCTCTTCCCAGACTATATTTCCCACAGTTCAGTAGGGCCTGCATCAATGTCTTTCACCCCTCTGCTAGGGGGATGCTGAACGACATTGAAAGCTAAAATAAGAGTCTTGTGTAGGCACAAAGCAGTTGTAGAACAGTGTCTTTAACCACTTCAGCCCCGGAAGGATTTCCCACTTTAGGACCAGAGCGATTCGGCACTGCGTCGTTTAAATTACAATTGCGCGGTCGTGCGACGTTGTACCCAAACCAAATTTGCGTCCTTTTTTTCCCCACAAATAGAGCTTTCTTTTGGTGGTATTTGATCACCTCTGCATCATTTCTGATCTCCGTTATAAACAAAAGAAGACCAACAATTTTTCAAAAAAACCCAAATTTCTTACTTTTTGCTAAAATACAAATCCAAAAAAAAAAAAATAAATAAACATTTTTTTCCATCGGTTTTGGCCAATTTATATTCTTCCTCATATTTTTGGTAAAAAAAATTGCAATCGGCGTTTATTGATTGGTTTGCGCAAAAGTTGCAGCGATTACGGATGAATTCATTTCTGGTGGTTTTATTTTTTTTATATTTTACTAGTAATGGCGACGATCTGCGATTTTTAGTGGTACTGCGATATTGCGGCGGACATGTCGGACCATTTTGACACTTTTATGGGACCATTGGCATTTATATAGCAATCAGTGCTCTAAAAATGCACTGATTACTGTGTAAATGCCATTGGCAGTGAAGGGGTTAACCTGGAGGGGGCGCTCTTAGGGTTAACTGTGTTCCCAGGGTTTGTTCTAACTGTGTGTGGGCTGCCCTGGCTGGGGGGAGGGAGTGATCACGGCTTCCATGTACAGGAAGCCTGTGATCACAGCACTTCCCCCTCTAACAGAATGGAGATCCATGTTTACTTACACGGACCTCCATTCTTTCACTGCGGGGGGGCCATTGCAGGTAGCCAGCGGCGATCGAGTCCGCCCTACCCACTCCCTGGCCCCCCCGAACACAGTGAGCGCGCGCGCTCACAGTGAGTGATATCGCAGCCGCCGTCATATGATGACGGTTTGCGATATCGAGCCACTTTGTCGCCGTCAGACATGCTGACGGCGGTCGGCAAGTGGTTAAAGTTTCTCCCTCTGGCCAGCTAAGCACCTAACTACACTTACAATATAAATGCGTTGTGCACAGTAACCCAAATATAGTTCCAATAAAGTCAGATTAGGGAAAGATGAATACTCATTAATGGGTTACTGACATCTTGCTCTTTGCCTTAATGGTTAAAACAGCTTGTGTTTAAAAAGTACTTGTACAGTATTCTGCATGTGATTGTTAATGCATTATTGTTTATTTCAATCAATCATCAGGTCCAGGCCAATGATTTATGGCTTGGACCTGCTGGTTCTGACAAATGGCAGAACATCCTGTGCCTGTGTAATGTAAACATAGGCACAGGAAATGATGCAATCTACTCTCCTGGATATCAGTTAAACCTCTTAAAGGGATTTTAATAAACAATTAGATTGTAGAACTCAAAATTAATTTATATAAAATGCTATTCTTTATTATTAAAGTTAAAAATCTTTCACAGATATCATACAAATAAATAAAACCAAAGGAGAATACAGCATTGTAATATATAGGTAAATACCAACGCGTTTCAAATGTATTTGGGTAAATTTTCTTCATCAGGGAAAAGATACAATTTTTGTAATACAAAGAACATACAGACTAATATCTCACATATAATATTCGTTAAACAGGTTATCATATGTACACCTGTTGTACAGATTGCAATGTTTTTTCTTTTAACAGATCACAAAGATAAAAATCGAATTGATACTCACAGAAAATGTATTCCACTGAACAATTTCCAAATCCCTCAACCCCCAAGGTAGGGATCAGTACAAGCTTCCTGCCATACAAGGAGAGCAGCCATGTGTCCTGGTGGTAAAGGAGGGAGGAGAGATTATTTGTACTCCCTCTATTACCACCAGGACTCATTTGGTCCCAAGGCAACATCTCTTATTGCCTCCAAGAGGACACCAGGCATTACTCACCTCCCCTTTCTGATTCTGGTAAACCTCAATTAGACAATTTTTGTTGTTCTCTAAAAAGTTTTCTTTGGTGATGCGGTTGGTGGGACTGGGGGAGAGAGCTTCTTGCGTTAGGGGGAGAGAGAGGGGGGCTTACGCTTTCCTTTCTCTCCCCCCCCCCCCCTCCGCTTTTTCTCTCCTCCCCATATTTTTCAGGAGATATTCCCCTGGAATTAATATCTGAATATACCCCTTTTTTATATGTTTTTAGATCAACAAAACGGGTTGTTTAAGCGTTGGTTGTGGAAGGGTTTTTCCTCCTGCTCTCCTTGTATGGCAGGAAGCTTGTACTGATCCCTACCTTGGGGGGTGGAGGGATTTGGAAGTTGTTCAGTGGAATACATTTTCTGTGAGTATCAATGTGATTTTTTATCTTTGTGATCTGCTAAAAGAAAAAACATTGCAATGTTGACAACAGGTGTACGTATGATATGTTGAACGAATATTATATGCAAGATATTAGACTGTATGTTCTTTGTATTACAGAAATTGTATCTTTTCCCTGATGAAGAAAATTTACCCAAATACTTTTGAAACGCGTTGGAAGCATACTATTATGGAATCCACCTATATATTACAAGGCCATATTCTCATTTGGTTTTATGTATTTGTAGGATATCTGTGAAAGATTTTTAACTTTAATAATAAAGATTTGAATTTTATATAAATTAATTTTGAGTTCTACAATCTAATTGCCTTAAAAATCCCTTTAAGAGGTTTAACTGATATTTCGGTTTATATTCGGGATGATGGCAATCAAGCACATCCAACCATGAGAGTAATAATTTGTCATCTACTCTCCTGGAGCCCTTTTAGGTTCCAGCACAAGAGGAGAGCGAAACTACCATGAGTAAAGCACTACACTGACACCAGTGCACACAGTTATGCACATTTAACCCCCTGATCGCTCCCCAATTAACCCTTTCACTCCCTGTTACTGTGTCACTAAGTACAGTGTACAGATTTTTTACTGATCACTGTATTGGTGTCACTTGTGATGCTAAATAGCATTGGTGTCAGTTAGCATCAGTCCCAGATAGTTTCAGGGTACCCGCCATATATTCCCTAATAAAGTTTTAACCCCCTGATCACCTCCAGTTAACCCTTCCACTTCTTATCATAGTGTCATTATTACAGTGTACAGATCTTTTTTCTGATCACTGTATTTTTGATCTGCCCCAACACCTGCCAGCGCCTGCGTTTAGCCCCTCCACCCCACCCAAACAAGTACAGTATCAGTAGATCACAGTCACTTCTGATACACAGTACACAAAACTGCAGCATTAGCAGAGTCAGGCTTGATCTCTGCTAGTTCTAACAGTTACATTTTTTGTTCAAACAGTCCTTGACAACCAGGTGCTTTTTTTACCCCTGAGTCACACTAGGTACCTATAAATTATTGGCCAAAATGTCAAACAAAAGGTACACTAGTGAAGAGGCCTACAGGATACTGAGCATGACGGATGAGTGTGGGGAGTCCTCACTGTCGGAATCAGGCTCAGTATTCCAACCCTGTAGAGAGCAACGGCACCCTGACAGATAGCTCTGACGATGGAGTAGAGGTCCCTGCTAAGGTCAGGTGTACCCGACCTTGTCCATCTGTTGCTGAGGTGCTACAATGATTCTCCTATGCAGCAGAGTGTATGTACTAGTGTCGCTCTACCTTCTGGTGAACTGGCGAGCATCAGTGGCCTAATAAACCCTGGTCCCATAAGTGCAGTTCAAGCTGGAGCGGTGGCTAGCACAAGTAGTGTCCCGCAGCCACCAAGAATTTGAACGCAGGCCTGTAGAGCCCATAGTGCCCTTCCTGGTGCGCTTGCAAATCCTGATTGGCAACCCACAGATTCTGCAGTACCCGTACTTCCCCCATTCACTGGCCAATCCTGAATTTAGGTGGAAACAGCAGATTTAATGCCCTTTGGTTTTTGAGATGCTTTTTATGGAACATCTGTACGGATCTATTGTGTACCAAAGCAATTCATGTGCCGATCAGTTTACCGCCGCAAACCCAAATTTGACTCTTGCCAGACAATTTGCATGGAAACCTATCACAGTTCCTGAATTTAAGACTTTTCTGGGCCTATCCCTCAACATGGGCATTACTAAAAAGAATGAGTTGCAGTCATATTGGTTCCACTGACCAAATTCATCATATGCCCATGTTCTCTGATATCATGGCCAGGGCTAGATACGAGCAAATATTGCGATTTATGCACTTCAATGACAATGAACTCTGTCATCCTCGGGGTGACCCTGGATATGATGCACTCTACAAAATTCGTCCCCTCATAAACCACTTCAACCAAAAATATGCAGCCTTGTAAATCCCGAACAAGATGCCTGCGTAGATGAGTCCCTGATTATGTTTTCTGGCTGCCTTGTTTTCAAACAGTTTCTCCCCAGCAAGCATGCCAGATATGGGGTCAAAATGTATAAGCTCTGTGACAGGGCAATAGGCTATACATGTAGTTTCCTGGTTTATGAGGGAAAAGATAGCAGCGTGGAACTCCGCCGACTCCCCAGACTACATAGGAAGCAGCTGCAATATTGTTTGGGACTTGGTGTCACCCTTATTCGGAAAGGGGTACCATTCATACAAATTTCATACAAGCGTACCACTTTTTGGACACCTCTTTCAATTTGGAATTGGCGCATGTGGCACTGTGCGATCTAAGTGCCGGGGCTTCGCCAACAGCTTGTAAATGTTCCACTTAAACAAAGGGAGAGAGCCTGCTTGAGGTGAAATTAATTGCTTGTAGTGAGGTGGAAGGACAAACAGAACGTTTTTGTTCTGTCTTCCATTCACGCAGATACGGCAGTCCAAATTACAATGGCGACTGGTTGTTGAGAAGTCCCTCTGTCCAAGACTACAACCATAATGTCGGAGGGTTAGACTTCAACGGCCAGATGATGGGGCTGTACTTAATTGCCATAAGGCCGGACGCTGTTACAAAAAAAGTCTGTATATTTATTTCAATTGGCTCTGTTCAACGCTTATGTATTTTACAAAGTGTCAGGAAGAAGTGGATCCTTCCTAAAATTCCAGGAAGAGATCATTGCAGCCCTTTTGTATCCAGAAGGTGCTGTGGCCCAATTTCCTAATCCAGATGCAGTGAACCAGCTGCATGAGAGGCATTTTCTGGATGTCCTCCCTGGTATCCCTACCCAAAAAGCACCCAAAAAAAGATGCCGTGTAGCAAGCGTGGATTTATGTGTGACTCCCGCTATTTTTTTCCCTCCTGTCCTGGCGAACATGGTCTCTGCATCAGGGACTGTTTCCATCGCTATGACACATTAGTGAGCTATTAGTATAGGGTACAGTACGGCACATTCTGGGCACATATTCACACAGGGTCTCCAAAGATGTTAGATAACTATCACATTTTGAGACCCTAGCCTTGGACTTTATAGTTACAATAAAAGTGTAAAAAAATATATATATAAAAAAATAAAATACAAAAATAAAGCCAAAAAATAGTTGTTGTTTTGTTGTTCTTACTGTTTTACTGTATTTTATACTATACTGCTATACTATAATGTTTTATTGTTACTGTGTTTTCTTGTTAACCATTGTTTACTTTGCAGGTGTGCCATTCTACTGTTTTACTGTGCTGTTACTGTGTTTTATTGTTTGCTTGCAGGTACGCTATGCAGCTGCAGCACTGATTTGTTTATTTTGACAGCAACAGGGTTTGCTCTCACAAGACTTAATAACTGACTCCAGCACTGTAGGAGATGATTTCACCACCACAGATAAAAAAAAGCATATATGCTGAAGCATAGGGCCTGGGGTGGACAGAGGGCAGATTGCGCCTATGTTTCAGAATATATTTTTTTCACTTTTCTTGGCAGAGATTTTTTCATCCACATCGATCGATGTGACTGGAGGAATCTGTTAGGTTCTTTTTTTTTGCTGAACGAAAAAAAAGAACAGTGCATGTATGCCCATCAATAGAAGTGGGTGGATGTGGGGCAGTATTCTAATGGTGGACATACCACACACTTTTTCGATTTCACATCGATCAATATGAATAGAGAAATCTGTTAGGTTCTCTTTTTTTGTGCAGCCCACAGAACATTACAATATATGCCCAACAAGGACCAGCAATGTACTGGTATGTTGCTAGACTTTTGTGGTTTAGGCAGGTGTAGGCATTATCTTGGTATTAGAATGGCTCCAATCATCTCTATGGCCTAAGAAACCAGAAGCTATGAGCATTTCATCACCTCAGTTTCGCTGGATATAAACAACGCCATTTTCAAATTGGGAAAGCATCTTTTCACACCGATCTTGGTGTGGTCAGATGCTTTAAGGGCAGGTGAGATCTGGAGTCTAATAGACCCCAATTTTTTCAAAAAAGAGTACCTATCACTACCTATTGCTATCATAGGGGATATTTACATTTCCTATGATAACAATAAAAGTGATAAAAAAAAAATGAAAGGGACAGTGTAAAAATAAAATAAAAAAGCAAAATAACTAATTAAAAAAAAAATGTAAAGCCCCCATGTCCCCTCCGTGCTCGCACACAAAGGCGAACGCAAGCACTGGTCTTGTGTCGTATGTAAACAGCAATTTCACCATGCATGTGAGGTATCACCATGCAGGTTAGATCGAGGGCAGTAATTCTAGCAGTAGACCTCCTCTGTAAATCTAAAGTGGTAACCTGTAAAGGCTTTTAAAAATGTATGTAGTTTGTCACCACTGCATGGGCGTGCACAATTTTAAAGCATGTCGTGTTTGGTATCTATGTACTTGTATAAGATCAACGTTTATATTTTACCAAACATTAGGGCAATATAGTGTGTTTTTGTGCATTAAAATAAAAAATAAAATGCGTTTGGAAAATCGCTGCGCAAATACTGTGTGAAAAAAAAATTGCAACACTCGCCATTTTATTCTGTAGGGCCTCTGCTTTAAAAAAAATATATACTGTTTGGGGGTTAAAAGTAATTTTATAGCAAAAAAAAAAATATTTTTTTAATGTAAACAAAAAGTGTCTGAAAAGGCTTGGTCTTCAAGTGGGTAAAAGCAGGGGTTGACATACAGGGGTCTCTGGAGTCGCTATGGTGACTGGGCCCCATGCTGCAGGGGGCCTGTGCAGGCCCCCGATATGCCTAGATAGGAGGGGCGGCAGAGATCGAGCTCCCCGATCATCTGCCGAACTGTATATTAGCGTTGTGGGGAGCTGGTCACACTGATTACACTGAAAGTGAAAGCACAGTGTTTGCTGTGCTCTTTATCTCGCCCATACAGTGCAGTACCCGGCATGAAGAGATAAGGTAAGGACTGCGTTTTTTTTTAAAGTCTATCTGTGTGTGTGTGTGTGTATGTGCATGTATTTGAGTGTGCATGCATGTGTATGTGTGTGTGTGCATGTATATGTGTGTATGCATGCCTGTATGTGTGTGTGCATGCATGGGCGTGTGTATGCATGTGTGTGTGCATGCATGGGTGTGTGCATACCTGTGTGTGTGTGCATGTATGTGTGCATGCATATATGTGTGTGTGTGTTTATCTGCATTTATACATGTGTGTGTTTATGTGTTTATATATGTGTGTGCTTATATACAGTATATGTGTGTGTGTGTGTGTGTGTATATATATATATATATATATATATATAGTGTGTATTATCTATGTGTTTATATTTGTGTATGTATGTGTGTACATGTGTGTTTACATGTATGTATGCGCTTTTAATCCTGACCCCCTATATGTGTACAATCAGAACTGATTTTTCCACTTGTCCATAGTACCAATGTTATTCCTCTGAAAAGCGATCCATGCTCAGATCACTTTTGAGATGCATCTGACAGCCGGTAAAGAGGCAATATGTTGCCTCCTGGCCGCCTGTTTTAACCCCCTAAATAAATCATCACTATGCTGCAACTGCCTACAATGCACACAGTTGTGGAGTGGTTGCAGTGCAGCCCCATTCACCTAGGTATACTTCAAGGGTGCCCTGACTGGAAAAATATTGAGAAACACTGGCATAGAGTAACCAGTCTCTCCATTTTCCTCCTGAAGCCACTGAATGCTTGCGGGAGGAAGAGGAGGAGAACTGGGGGGGGGGGGGGATGGAGAAATCAGTTCCTTTATATGCAGCCCCCCACTTACGACCAGACCCTGGCTTTCCTCCACCGGCTCAGAGGAAAGGACCAAATGACCCCTTTTTGGAAAGTAGACACCCAAAGCTCTTTGCTGAGAATATTTTTCTCTTTTTTACACAATGTTGTCACTAAAATGATATATTGCTCAAACATGCCATAGGTATATGTGAAATTACACCCCAAAATACATTCTGCTTCTTCTCCTGAGTACAGGGATACCACGTGTATGAGACTTTTTGGCAGTTTAGTTGCGTACAGGACCCTGAAAACCAATCACTGCCTTCAGTTTCTAAGGGCGTAAATTGCTCATTTCACTTCCTCACTGGCTATCACAGTTTCGGAGGCTATGAAATGCCAAGATAGCACAAACCCCCCTTTCCAAATTACCCCTTTTCAGAAAGTAGACACCCCAAGGTATTTGCTAGGAGGCATGGTAAGTATTTTGCAGCTCTCATTTCAGTGGCAGCTGGTGATCCATTTTTTTTGGGGGGGGGGCAGCAAACACTGATAGGGAGCCCCTGGTGTGATTGGGAAGCAGGTAAGCTACTCACTGTGTCTGTGGCAATGTCAGCTGGCTCTTCTCCTCCATGTCAGGCCCTGGGCTGAGACAAAGAGAGCTGTGAACGACTAGAGAAGGTAAGGAGATGAGCTGCTCCACGTTCAGTAAGTCCTCTTCCAAGTCAGGGGAGTTGGTTAGTGACCTAGGGAGGTAGAGAGATCATTCGGTGGTGAGAAGGACGGTAGTGTGCGCTCATCCTCCAGTGTGAGAAGGCCATTGGGTCCTCTGATAAGCTCCTCTGTCTCAGGAGTTGCATGGTGAGCCGGTGCCATCTTGTAAGTGGCCGGCGTGGAGGCTGACGGTGGCGACAGCTTCAAGAAGTGCTCCATGGTGTGGTGGAAGGCTGCGGGAGGTGGACAGTGCTTGCTGGATCCAGAGGGACTAGCAGGTACCAGGATCTATTGGGTAGCTGTAGTAGTATTGCTGCAGGAGAGCCACAAACCGGGAGCTCTAAAAAAAAAGCCTCCTCACGCGGCCATGCCAAAACCACACCCCAATACGGTTGCTTCTCCTCTCGGCCAATTGGGTCTCAAGACCCGCTTCGGATTGGTCGGGAGGAGAAGCAGGAAGACAATAGAGAATATTAATTCACTATTGTCACACAACTGGGTGGGCTCAGGGCGCAATGCTCTGCACCCGAGCCCACACTTTTTTGAAGCCAATTAGAGCTCTAATGATGTGCTTAAAAAAAAACCCCATTGAAATCCATGCGTCCGGTGCCCTGCATGTAGATTAGGGGCCGGGAGCATGGACTAGTAAGGCGGTGCCCCTGCGCCCCTAATGGAGTGGCCGCCACAGTCTCATTTGTTTTGGAAAATGTATTTTTCCTTTTCTTTTTTTCAATTTTCAAATCTTTGTGACAAGTGAGATCTGCAAAATACTCAACATGCCTCTCATCAAATAGCTTGGGGTACCTACTTTCCAAAAAGGGGTCATTTGGGGGGTTTTGTGCTATCTTGGCATTTCACGGCCTCCAAAATTGTGATAGGTAATGAGGAAGTGAAATTAGCAATTTACGCCTTTAGAAAGCCTGCAGGCGGTGATTGGTTTTCGGGGTCCTGTATGCGGTTAGACTGCCAAAAAGTCTCATGCATGTGGTATCCCCATACTCAGGAGAAGCAGTAGAATGTATTTTGGGGTGTAATTCCACATATACCCATGATATTTTTGAGCAACAAACAAACAATTTTGGTAATTTTACCAAAACTTGTGTCAAAACACAAAATATTCCATGGACTCAACATGCCCACCATCAAGTATCTTGGAGTGTCTACTTTCCAAAAAGGGGTCATTGGGGGGGGGGGGGGGTATTGAGGGGGTTGGTGCTATCTTGACATTTAACGGGCCTCCAAAACTGTGATAGATAGTGAGGAAGTGAAAAGAGCAATTTAAGCCCTTTGAAATCCTGAAGATGGTGATTGGTTCTCGGGGTCTTGTACGCTGCTAGGCTGCCAAAAAGGCTCACACATGTGGTATCCCCATACTCAGGAGAAGCAGCAGAATGTATTTTGGGGTGTAATTCCACATATACTCATGGCATGTGTGAGCAAAATATAATTTCAATGTACATTTTATATTTTTTTATTTTTCAATCACTTTCAATCACAAAAAAAATGAAATATTCAATAGGCTCAATATGCCTCTCAGCAAATTCTTTGGGGTGTCTACTTTCCAAAATGGGTAATTTGAGGGGGGGGGGTTGTACTACCCTGCTATTTTAGCAACTCAAGAAATGAGATAGGCAGTCAAAAAGTTAAATCTGCATAAATTCCAGTAAATATACCGTAGTTTGCAGACACTATAACTTTTCGCAAACCAATAAATATACGTTTATTATTTATTTATTTTTTTACCAAAGACCTGTGGCTGAATGCATTTTGGCCTAAATGTATGACAAAAATTTAGTTTATTGGATATTTTGTATAACAAAAAGTAGAAAATATCATTTTTTTAAACAAAATTTTCGGTCTTTTTTCATTTATATCGCAAATAATAAAAACCTCAGTGGTGAACAAATACCACCAAAAGAAAGCTCTATTTGTGGGAAAAAGGGACTTACATTTTGTTTGGGTACAGCTTTGCATGACCGCGCAATTACCAGTTAAAAAGCAAAAAGTGCTCTAGTCAGGAAGGGGGTAAAACCCTCCGGAGGTCAGGTGGTTAACATAATCACTCTATAAGGTGCAAATAATACATCTCGTGCATTAGATTGACTTATGGATATACTTACAGACACAGAGTGCTGCTATGATCCAAAGTACTTCTTGACCCCCAGGAAGATTTTCCATCTTGTTGGAAAGTCCAAGTGGTGCCAATCCTTATGTGTGCTATAGAGCAAAGGAAAGGATCTGGATGATGTGTCACCACTACTAGCTTTGGGAGAATATTGTAACAAATCCCAAAACATATAGTGATTGTAAACTATCACCTTGTAAAAAAACCCATTCAGTTTAAAATTGAAATGAAAGGTAAAACATTTTTGTATAGATATAAAAAAAAAATTATATATGTATAAATAAATACCTTTTTTCCCTTTTCTCTAAGTGATCACATTACCTCTGTTCTCAGCTGCATAAGAGCTGGGGGAGGAGAAGCAGCAGTACACTAAGCTTCCCAGTGAATAGCTGTGCAGCGGGGGGGGTGTCAGAACAAGTCTGGAGGAGAGCAGCCTGAGTTCCCAGCATAGCTAGAGAACTGACCATGATCTGCTCTCCTTAGTATGGTCAGTTTTTTTAAAAGGAAAGCAAAGGGGCTGACAGGAGCAACAAGAATTTCACATAAAGGAAGCAATAGAAAGAGAACAGGATACTTTCTCATACAAATACATGGTACAGCAGTAACATATCAGGAATATGAAGTGCTGGGGTAACAAACACTTTAACTGACTTGTTTAAAGGCTAATTTCACCTTTTTTCCCCAAATTCCAGCTCCCCTATGTACCAAGCAAAGTGATTGTAAACTCTCTCTCCACTTGCCCACTGGGCACTTAAACCACCTTCCTAACCAGACCAATTTTCAGCTTTCAGTGCTCTTACATTTTGAATGACAATTATTCAGTCACGCAACACTGTTCCCATATGAAATGTTTGTCCTTTTTGTTCTCACAAATAGAGATTTCTTTTGGTGGTATTTAATCACCACTAAGTTTTATATTTTTTTGCTCTATAAATAAAAAAAAGACCAAAAATGTTGTAAAAAATGCATTTTCTTTGTTTCTACATTTTTTTCAAATTAGTAATTTTTGCTCATACATTTATCATAAAATTTATACTGCCACATATCTTTGGTAAAAATAACCAAAATCAGTGTATATTATTTGGTCTTTGTGTAAGTTATAAATTCTATGGTGGCAATCATTGAAAATTGATCACACCTGATCTACTGAAGGCTTATTTCATTTCTTGAGACACTAACAAGCCAGGAAAGTACAAAGTTTTTCACAAAATTGTCATATTAACAAGTTATTTCTCACACACAGCATATGCATTCCTGCAAATACACCCCAAAACACATTCTACTACTCCTTCCGATTATCGCGATACCACACATGTGAGGCTTTTTCACAGCCTGGCCACATACAGAGCCCCAACATTCAGGGAGCACCATCAGGCATTCTAGGGACATAAATTACACACATAATTTCTAGACTACCTCTTACACTTTTGAAGGCCCTGGAACACCAGGACAATGGAAATGCCCAAAAAATAACCCCATTTTGGAAAGCGAACACCCCAATGTATATTCTATGAGGCATAATGAGTCTTTTGAACATTATTTGGAAAATGTGGAAAGAAAATGAAAACAGTACACCCCAAAATACATTCTGCTACTCCTCCCGAGTATGGCGATACCACATGTGTGAGACTTTTACACAGCCTGGCCACATACAGAGGCCCAACATGCAGGGAGCATCATCAGGTGTTCTATGTACATACATTTTAAATCTAATTTGACTAACTATTACACTTTTGTCAGGCACTGTAGTGGCATGGATGTGGCACGGGTGAGCACTGATGTGGCATGGATGTGGCACGTATGACAACTAATGTGGCATTGATGAGCACTGATGTGACACAGATGAACACTGATGTGGCATGGATGAGCAGCGCTGTGGCATGGATGAGCACTGATGTGGCATGGATGAGTACTGATGTGGCATGGATGTGGCAAGGATGAGCACTGCTGTGGCATGGATGTGGCGCAGATGAGCACTGATGTGACACGGGTGAGCACTGATGTGGCATGGATGTTGCACGGATGAGCACTGATGTTGCATGGATGTGGCATGGATGATCACTGATGTGGCACAGATGAGCACTGGTTTGGCATGGATGAGCACTGATGTGGCACGGATGATCACTGATGTGGCACGGATGAGCCATGGATGAGCATGGATGAGGATGGATGAGCCATGAATGGGGGTGGATGAGCCATGGCTGGGGATGGATGAGCATGAATGAGCCATGGATGGGGATGGATGAGCCATGGATGGGGATGAATGAGCCATGGATGAGGATGGATGAGCCATAAATGGGGATGGATGAGCCATGGCTGGGGATGAATGAGGATGGATGAGCATGAATGAGGATGGATGAGGTATGAATAGGCACAGATCAGCACTAAGGGAACTTCAGATTCAGCCCACAGCGCTGCTGCACCCGCTCCTTCCTCTCCTCACACACTGTACCAATCAGTGCAAGGAGAGGGGAGGAGCTGAACCAGACATGCTCCGGTTTGTTGACAAGTGATCACTCCATCATTGGATCACATGGTAAAGTGCCACTGTCATTGGCCCTTTACCTCTATCGGTGATGCACCGGGTCTGGAAAACTGGAAAAACAGTCACGGACATTCCCAGGTGTGTGGGAAGTGTGATTCTGGGAGGACATCATTGTAGGCCCTCCCAGAATTATCCAACCGCGCTGTATCCATCATTAGGCTATGGCCCGGTCAATAAGTGGTTAAAAATAACAAACGTGTTATACTTACCTCCTCTGTGCAGTTGGTTTTGCACAGAGCAGCACAGATTCTCCTCTTCACGGGTCCCTCTTCGCTGCTCCTGGCCCCTCCCTCCTGTCGAGTGTCCCCACAACAAGCAGCTTGCTATGAGGGCACCGAGCCGTGTCACAGCTCTGTGTGTTCATTCAGACACAGAGTCCTGACCCGGCCCCACCCCCTGTTTCTTCTGATTGGCTAACTGACTTTGATTGACAGCCGTGGGAGCCAATGGCGCTGCTGCTGTGCAGCCAGTCAGGAGGAGAGTCCCAGACGGCTAAGACACTCGTGGATATCGCTGTAGAGAGATGGGGCTCAGGTAAGTAATTAGTGCTGGGCAGGCTGTTGCACACAGAAGGTTTTTTATCTTAATGCATAGAATGCATTAAGATAAAAAACCTTCTGCCTTTACAACTCCTTTAACCACTTCAGCCCCAGAAGGATTTACCCACTTCCAGCCCAGGCCATTTTTTTGTGAAACGGCACTGCGTCGCTTTAACTGACGATTGTGCGGTCGTGCGATGCTGTACCCAAACAAAATTGACGTCCTTCTTTTCCCACAAATAGAGCTTTCTTTTGGCGGTATTAATGATCACCTCTGCGATTTTTATTGTTTGCGATATAAACAAAAAAAGAGTGACAATTTTGGAAAAAAACATTTTTTTTTTACTTTCTGCTATAATACATATCCAAAAAAATGTATAAAAAAACTAATTTATTCATCAATTTAGGTCGATATATATTCTTCTACATGTTTTTGGTAAAAAAAAATCACAATAGGTCTATATTGATTTGTTTGTGCAAAAGTTATCACGTCTACAAACTATGGGATAGATTTAGGGACTTTTTTTTATTATTGTTTTTACTGTAATGGTTGCGGTCTGAGATTTTTAGCGGGACTGCAACATTGCGGCGGATAAATCTGACCCCAAATGACACATTTTGGGGACCAGTGACATTATTACATTGATCAGTGCTATAAAAATGCACTGATCAATGTATAAATAACACTGGCAGAAAAGGGGTTAACACTAGGGAGCAATCTAAGGGTTAACTGTGTTCTCTGGGTGTGTTCTAACTGTAGGGGGATGGGCTGCCTAGGACATGACAGAGATTACTGTTCCCGATCACTGTCAGAATGGGGATTTATCTTGTTTACATAGATGTGATTGGACACAGCTGATCACATGGTAAAGAGCCTCCATCAGAATGACACACCACACCACCGATCGCCATGCTGCCCGCCCCCGCAGGTGTTTGATCGTGGGTTATCCAGCCAGATGCCACATGATGTCCGGTCAGGATAACTGAACCACATTTCGGACATCATTTGTCTATAGGCCGGACGGGAAGCTGGCTAAGGACTGGCTCGCATACATTTAGTGCTGCACTGTGGCAGCGTAGAGTAGCGGGCGCGCCGCCACTGCTGGGGCGCTCTCGTGTCCACTGTGTGCTCCCTCAGTGTGGCTGCAGGTCGGGCAGACTTGATGTCTGCTGGCAACCCAAGATCGCTTACTACACAGGAAGAATGGGGAACCACCGATACAAACATGGCGGTTCCCCGTTCTGTCAGGTGGCATGACAGTGATCTATTGATCCCTGTGATTAGGATCAGTCAGATCTGTCATGCTCCTCCCAGCCCAGCCCCTATACAGTTAGAACACAGTGAGGGAACACAGTTAACCCCTTGATTGTCCCCTATAGGTTAACCCCTTCCCTGCCAATGACATTTACAGTCTGGTCCATAAATATTGGGACATCGACACAATTCTAATCTTTTTGGTTCTATACACCACCACAATGGATTTGAAATGAAACGAACAAGATGTGCTTTAACTGCAGACTTTCAGCTTTAATTTGAGGGTATTTACATCCAAATCAGGTGAACGGTGTAGGAATTACAACAGTTTGTGTATATGTCAATTTTGTTTGGGTACAACGTTGCACGACCGTGCAATTGTCAGTTAAAGCGGCGCAGTGCAGTATCGCAAAAAGTGCTCTGGTCAGGAAGGGGGTAAATCCTTCTGGGGCTGAAGTGGTTAAACAGCTACGAAGAGATTGAGGTAAGCCTGTGTAGAATTAATGGAAAGCTGTTTTATTTTTGCAAAATAAGTACATTAATGCTATATTGGTACATAGGGGAGCTGGAATTTGCAAAAAAAGGTGAAGTTTGCCTTTAAGGATAGACTGAATCATCCTCATTCTTGGGAAATAACTTCATATCTGTGATCATCCTTATATTTGTATAAATAGTCTAGTTTATACAGTCTCATCATTGTTAAATTATGGTTACTGTCCCTTGATGAGAGGCATGACTACTGTTACTATAGAGGAAGACCAGTTTTTCCAAGGGATTTACTGATCACTACTGAAGTCAGTCCATCTGCAATAATCTGTGGCTGTTAAATTCAATCATTGTGGATTGTCACATCTGCTTCCATCCATGCCCATTACTCCAAGCGCCATTAGGGCAGTATACACAGGCAGGTGTTTGCAGGGGAGGGCTGGCAGCCTTAGGCCTGGGGGGCAAGTCCAGTCAAGTGGCCCATTGAACCACCGCATCAGATCACCATCCATGCCCACTTGGTTTTATAACGTTTATTGATGTTATGAAGCAAGACAAATATGATACAATGTGGTAACATAATTTAATGTTAACAACAACAAAGGAGGTTTAACAAAAAATAATGCATCAATGCAGCTCATCAGTGCCCACCAATGCAGCCTCATCAGTGCCCAGCAATGCAGCCTCATCAGTGCCCACCAATGCAGCCTCATCAATGCCTATCAAATGCAACCTGATTAGTGCCCATCATGCAGGCTCGCTAGTGCCCATCAGCACAGCCGGCCCTGGGTGCCCCCCCCCTTTGCCTGCAGTTAGTTGTTGGCTGCGCCCCTGGCCCCTGCTTCCTTCCTCCATAAGAAGAAAAAAGTGTGAGTGGGCAGTGGCCATCGGCCATTTTGAATGTAAGTTAGGGTGGCCTGGGGGGCAATTGCCACCCTGCCCCCTGGCCCAGCCCTCCCCTGGGTGTTTGTTTTGCTTTTGGTCTACGTTACATTTGTGCTATAAAGATAAATTGTTGTTTAAAAGGGGAAGTAGGGTGCCCACATCCCTAATACATAACACTAAAAGCCACAAACCTCTAAATGGGATTTTTAAGGGCATCAACAACTTCAGATTTATAAAAAGATAATAACCTTTATTGGTACAAGTTAAAAATGTAATCCATGTATAGTATTAAAATAATTAATTTGGTTTCAACAAGTTAATTGAAGACCAAATACAAATAACCATGTATGTCTGTCAGCCCATATGTTGGTGGGGACAGAAATCATCCAACGTGTTTCGAATTTTGACAGAACTTTCTTCTTCAGGGATAAATGATAGTCAACATAGTTATCTATAACAAAAAGGATAATATTGACACATTTGTCAATTAACATATTTCCATGCTAATCATAATGTATATATGAACAAGAGGGGATTAAGAACAAGACTGCATCATATAAAATTCAAAGAGAGAAGAAATTATTTACATAGTTACATAGTTACATAGTTACATAGTTAGTCAGGTTGAAAAAAGACACAAGTCCATCCAGTTCAACCAAAAAAAAAAAAAAAAAAAAAAAAAAAAAAAAAAAAAATATATATATACATATATACATACATATATATACATATATATATACACATATACACATACAACCAAATAATCCCATATACAATACTTCACCCACAGTTGATCCAGAGGAAGGCAAAAAACCCCAGCAAAGCATGGATCCAATTTGCTATAACGGGGGAAAAAATTCCTTCCTGATTCCCCGAGAGGCAATCGGATTCACCCTGGATCAACTTTACCTAAAGATGTTAGTACCCAGTTATATTATTTACATTAAGGAAAGAATCCAGGCCTTTTTTAAAGCAATCAACCGTGCTGGCCAAAACCACCTCTGGGGGGAGTCTATTCCACATTTTCACAGCTCTTACTGTGAAGAAACCTTTCCGTATTTGTATTTTGTACTATATTTGTATTTGCAGCTGCGTGTCACCAGGAGCCACCAGATGGAGGCGCCAGAGCTTCCATACTGTCACCCACACCATCATTGCACGCCGTCTTCACAAAGAAGACCAATCTGGTAAAGAAAGTATGAATGTAACTATACGGGCTGATATTGCCTAATATTGCATCAGCCCAATTCATGTAAATACTTACTTAGGCTGCATGGGTTAGTGGAAATGTTTAGGGGTGGCCCTGTAGGAGTTCTAGAAACACTCAGAAGACTCAGAAAAAAGGCTTCTAAAGATAGTATATAGTACCTATGGGAAGGGGAGGGGGGAAAGAAGAAAAATAGGAAATTGTGAGGATACTGGTCAAATAAACACTAATAGTGTTTTTGCAAGTCATGGACAAATGTAAATGGGCTAACTTTAATGAGAGGATACAGGATATACAGGTCTTCCAAGGGGTATACTGGAGGAGGGTTCCTTCTGGTAACTCTCAAAGGTCTATAGATTACATTTGTGAAGTATGCTTGTAGAATCTGGAATAGTAGTTGCCCTGGATCTGAATGAGAAATGTACACTAGTGTTTATATTATGCTTTTGCCATGCATCTCCAAAGGTAGGGGAAATTTCTTCTTAGACAGTTGTTACCCAAAGAGGGGTCCCCATCGGAAGGTTTGCCTTATATTCTTCTGGTATTTACCATAATGTTCTCTTCCTGTTACAATGATTATCAGGACAAAAAGAAAATGTGAATCTATCCAGTAGAGTCATAGACAGCAGTAAAACACTAACAGGCATTTTAACTCTTCCTTACCCTATCCAAAGCTAGAAAAAGTGTTGTCTTTAGAATAAGTGGCAATGGCTCTGTAAACTATTTAATTGGAGGAGATGCAAAGTAACAACAGTGCTCTAGGAAACAATATAGGAAAAATCTCTATAAGAGAAGGGGCTCTTGCTTAAATATATTCAACAGCAAACATTATTTAAAGTGGTTGGGAACCCTTACATATTCCCAGTGAAGGGACTATCCTCAGGTGATAGACAGAGATGAAACAAATACTCCTATTTAGGTTGTATCTGTTTATCTGCAGTATTCTCTTCTCTACATCCGTTCAGAGTGCTAAATTTATAAGCTTGTCTGAGAGTTCAGAAAAAAGGGGCCAGGGAGCAGAAGTTACACTCTGCAGAGTTCAGTGAGGAGAGGTCTGAATGATTGAAGGGAAGGGATATGCCCCCCTTCACACAGCACACAGGAACAGGCTGCCAATCTGCTGGAGGTCCCTACCCTGTCACCTTTTTTCTCTTGGTGTCAGTAAACTTGTCAGAAGTAATTCATGCAGATAGCAGAGGAATGAAGCAGCAGACAGAAATTACAGTGCTTTTAAATGAGACAAGTACAGACTATAGAGGGATATGCTTTGTTCATATTTCATGTCTGAGGTTTACAACCACTTTAATTATCAATAAAATTCCAAATGGTGAAAGCATAATTTATAAGTACAAGTTACATGTCAAGTGAAATTATGGACTGAACTTGATGTCATTCTGTACCTTTGACATTGTGAAGCTGACCTCAATAAGATAGATCAGTGAACAGTAAATACGGAACACTCCACCCTAATCAGGAGATCCTGAATGTGTGCCTCAAATCAACTCAACATTTTTGTGCTCTGAGTTTCCTAGAGCCCTTATGTAAAATGGGGCAAACTTGTGATAGATGTAACATCTATGAAAGCAACTCCACCCATCTTTAATTTGCATTCTCCTTTTAATGTATCTATGGCATTTTTATTGACTCATCTGCTGCCTAAAGTCAACTCTTAGGGCACTTTCACACTGGGGACGGTGGGGCATTAGCCTTAAATCCCTGCTAGTCACAGTGGGGATTTACTGATGTATTATCGGCGGGAGCGGTGCACTTTTAACTCCCCACAAAGGTTTAAAACAGGGTTGAAAGTGCCCACACTCCACGCTTCCGAGGCGGTGTGCAGCTGCTTCAGAAGTGCTACCCCATTGTTTTCAATGGGCAGGGGCGGTGGAGGAGCGTTATATTACCGCTCACTGCACCGATCCAAAGATGCGGCTTGCAGGACATTTTGTAACGTCCTGCAAGCGCACCGCCCCAGTGTGAAAGCACTCCAGCTTTCACATTGGGGTGGATATGGAGTGATTTTTGAGGTGCTTTACTGTAAAGCGCCTCAGTGTGAAAGGGGTCTTAAAGCAGTATCAATCCCAAAACCAAAAATATAATGTTTTGCAGCTTACCCATCATTAGATAAGGTGCCTGCATTAACAAGTTGAAGACAAAGACTTTAATCAAAGTTACAGCAAACAGTATTTTTTTCCCCCTTTTTGGATAAAGGTTTTAAGCTGGCCATACACCCAGGGGCGTAACGATAGGGGTTGCAGGGGTTGCAATTGCAACCGGGCCCCATGGTCCAGGGGGCCCATGTGCCTCCCTTGTACACCTGAATAGGAGGGATGGCGGGGGTGGCATTAAGAGGACCCAATCTCCTCCATTTTCCTCTATCCAGTTTACTTGTCTTCTGCTGTTCCCAGGGCCCCTGTGTGCTTCCCTGGTCCCCCTGGGGCCTGCTGCAGAACTTGTGAAAGGGCCCCACTGCAGTATCATAATAAAGGGACCCATGATAGGCGTAAAGGGCCCCAGGATCAGTGGGAAGAGGAAAGGGCCCTGGCCAGGGGTCAGGGGGCCCTTCATAATTTCTTGCACCAGGGCCCTGAAGGTTCTAGTTACGCCTCTGCATACACCATACAATTTTCTTATTAAATTTTCTTTAGATTTACCTTCACCTATGTAGTACAAGAGCATGCCTGATTGCATACAAATTGAAAGTCTTTAGGTTTGACCCTTATATTACAGTGGTACCTCGGTTCAGGAACTTAATTCGTGAGACGAATTGGTTGTGAACCGAGGCAAATTTTCCCATAGGGTTTAATGTAAATCCGGTTAATCCGTTCTGAACTTTTTATTATGTTTATATAGTTACATAGTTACATAGTTAGTCAGGTTGAAAAAAGACACAAGTCCATCCAGTTCAACCAAAAATATATACAATAAAATTATGAAATGTATGTACAAAAAAAGGATTTTAAACATGTATTACATACTTTTTTTACATTAAGCTGATCTCTTTCATGTGTACATCCACAAAGAAAAAAAAAACTATAACTCCTCTTCAATCCCAAACCCCAATTTAAATGACTAATCTAGGAGCCAGAAAACAGCACTGTGCATCCAGGTAAAGATCATCTGAGGGCAAGATAAAGTTGTAGGATTCATATGAACTGTATTTCCATGATTCCCACTCAAGTGAGCCCACCCTCATGGCAGTCAGGGGGCAGAAACCCCTATCTGAGTGAACAGCTTCTCCTAAGACAATCATCTTGCACTGCTCTTCTCAGTATGAACGTATCAGAGCAGGGAAGATGGCCGCACTCGTGTTCGTGAACCCAAGCAAATTTTTGTGAACTCTTCTGTTTGCGAATCAAGGTATCACTTTATATGGTTTTGGTAAATCTAAAGGTAAGTTGTGCAGGAAAATTGTGTAATGCATGGCCAATCTTACATAAACAAAAGCAGACCATTGTAAGGTCACTGTCAGTGGTAAATGGTTTGTCTCAATCCTCTAACTGCTACATTTGTAGGACCGGATCACTAAGTGAAAATAAAGGAAAGAAAACAAATGCAGCTGCAATATAATAAATTATTATTATAATTTATATATAAATGTTATTATATAAATGTTTATTATATAATATTATAATAAATGTTTGCTTTTGGGTTTATGACCGCTTTAGGTTCCCGTATCCAAAAGAGTTGTGAGATGATCAAGCTTTGCATGTCCACTTTTACTTCTCTTACGCATCTGATTTCCAGAAAAACTTTGGTTTCCCAGGTATTTATAAAACTCAATTTGTAGGTTGGCAACGTTTTTAAAATATAATATCATGGCTATAGAAAGTGGAGAAAAAAGTTTAAACAATTATAGCAGGGTAAAAAAAAACAAAAAAACTTTTAAGTGACAAAAGAAAAAAAAAAAACACCCAGTGAGACACGCTCACTGCAAGTACTGACATATAGTATACTTCATTATTTTATTTTTTTTAAACTCTTTCTATTAGTTTTGTAGTACAAAACGTATCGAGGTATGTACAAAAGCAAACAACATTCCAGTCTCAGACACATAACCCATGCAGGGGCATATAAGGCAAAATGAGTAGTACACAGTAAAACAAGGTGGCCTTAAGGCCCTGCAGCTTTTGTGGAACTACAAGTCCCATAAGGCAGTGCACGCCATTGACAGTTACACGCATGACTCCCAAAGGCAGAGGCATGATGAGAATTGTAGTTCCGCAACAGCTGGAGGGCCACAGGTTGAGCACCTATACCTTAAGGACAGGGCCGGCCCTACCATGGGTTCCAGTGCGTCCATTTGACCCAGGCAGCACTCTGAGAGGGGCAGCAAATTGAACCACGGCCACGTCTCCTTCTCTTCTATCTACCCAGGAAATTGACGGCTAAGATTTTTTTTCCAGCAGTTTTGTTTGTCATGGACACTCCGCCTGCCCCTATACTACCCTAGCCCGTCTCCATACTACCCTAGCCTGTCTATATACTACCCTTGCCTGTCTATATATTACCCTAGCCTGTCTAAATACTGCCCTAGCCTGTTCATATACTACCCTAGCCTGTCTATATACTGCCCTAGCCCACCCCTTGTAATTGAACACAATGGTATGTCATATAATTTTGCATATAGACAAGGTGCTGTTGCATGTAAATCTGACTTCCTGATCAATTTAATTTTAGTTTTAATTATCATGATATAAAATAAAGGATGTGGGGGCCTTTTGGTGGGTGTGATTTTTTTTTTTGGAGGGGGGGGGCAGCATTTCATCCTTGGACCCAGGCAGCACAATGTCTTGGGCCAGCCCTGCTTGAGGACTATGACAACTTATAACATAACCAAGTTAATAAGACTTGTGTACCTCTGACCATCTTAGCCGCATCAGCTGCGAAAGCCCAAGGAATCCTGACACTCTCACAACCCTCAAAGAACATGGATGTGGCCAGTATACCATACTAAACTGGCAAGTTTTCTTGGTGAAGTTCCGAATTCACCACTGAAGGCTGTAAAGCTATAAAATATGTGACGAAAATAAACAAAAATGAGCAGAAACCGGATAAATCTGAAAGAGGCAAATTAAAGCAATAAACCAACAAACTAAACTATCAAGTTGAATTGCAAAATAATAAAAAATAAAGATAATGAACTGCCATTTCTCCCACTTTCAAATAATTCCCTTTATCTCCAACATCAGGTAACCCATGAACAGTTATGTACCTGTGTGTGCTTTGTTTTTTGCTTATCAATGCACTGTTTTTTATACGTTTTTTATTGAGAGATTGACATATAGAAGTGCAGCAGATACAGCATATTGCTTGTACAGAATATACATACAAACAGTCAGCATGGATGCACTATTTATTTCAGAGAAAAAAACGAATTCATATTTGCTACATATACAATCTTTACATAGTTTGAACATGTATATTAAAAGGCAAACTAAACTATCAAGTTGAAGTGCAAAATAAAAAAACTGAGGAAAAGATAATGAACTGCCATTTCTCCCACACTCAGCATGGATGTGCTGTTTATTTCAAAGAAAAAACTAAATGCGGATTTCATATTTGCTACATATACAATCTTTACATAGTTTGAATATGTATCTTGAAAGGCAAAGTTAAAAATCTTTTCAGGTGTGAGGGATCAGAGAATCACAAAATCACATTTAGTGACCTATGTCAATTTGCTGACTGGTAAGTAATTTAACATTTCTGAAACAATAAAACTGTCTTAAGTCCATTTATGTTGAGGCTTTTAATGTGATATTATTGCTGCATGACTGATGCAGAATAATCCCATCAGTGTGGCTGGTATGAATAAGAAACACACCTGTATTTCTTCTTTCAAGTGCTAAGTTCCCAGCAACCCTGTATCTCTGGTAGCAGAAGAAACGACTGACCTGTCTGTCATCCAGAAATTCTATGTGAGCTCCAGCAATGTACCTGTGTACAGGACAGAATACTCTTATTGGAGTTCTCTGCACTTTTCAAGCTCCCACATGTTAAATGATCTTTGTTTAATCTGTTAAAAGACAAACGTCAGCCATGCACTGAGGCAGAAGATAGCAGGAGTCTTTTAAGGTATTGTAAATATTCTCTAATTTAATCATGAAACATATATTTTGGGGGTCAGTAGAATAAAAAACTGTATATATATTTTTTTTAAATTAAACATAAGGAACATTAGCTTTTATTTTGGCAAAGTCATAATAAGCATCTTGTGCACTGAAACAAAATTAATTTGTAAATTACAATCAAATTGTACAAACCCAGAAAAAGACATTTAAATTGGGATATGCTATATCAATGTGCAATGCAACAGCATATGTACAATGTATATAGATAAAGAGACATCACCGTCCTCCATTGCAGATTAGTAGCTTGATGTTAAGGCAGTCTCTAATTGCAAAGTACAGGAAATGTTGCCATGCATAAAACACAATTTGTTCTGTGCCACACTTCTCTTGAATGATTCAGTTGCATGCAGTTCAGATGATAAGATCTGGACATCTGTTTTGTAGTGTTGAAGGGTCGTATAATATCCCAGCATCCATGTTTTTATGCTGGTCCCTTATAGTTGTTTGTTTGGTCGCAGGGTACACTGAACAAAACAGCAATGAGCCCCCAAACATGAGGAAGAAAGAGCCAAACCAGCACATAAACATGGCCTCTCCGAACTCCCACCTGGGCACAATTTCAGGGATGGTCTCATCCCAAAACTCCTGGACAGTAATATAGGCTATCCAAGAAACTGGCACCAGAGCAGTGATACCAGACGCCCAGAATAGTGCTCCTCCGAAAAGTGCAAGGTACTTCTTTGTGTGCTTTTCGTTAATCTTCAGGCAGTCCAAACAAAAGCAAGAAACAATGAGGCCAATGACCCCCAGTCCATCTGAGAGGAACATCAGAATTCTTGCCATCCTAAACTCAAATGGCAATGCCAGAAATGATTCAAAGTCCTTGCACTCCATTGGACCTTCATCTTGGATAACACACGTTTGCCACAGTCCTGCATTCCAAATTTCCATTTCATTCAGATCTAAGTTCAGATTCCTCCAGAGAGGCACAAAAGTGCTAACACAGGTAAGCACACATCCCAACAATGCAAAAAACAATGCCCCATACTGTAGCTTTGTCTTGCAATTCAGATCCATTAATTCCAATGCTAATGCTGGCAGATGGAGATGAAGACAGCTGCTAGGTGTCTGCTGTGCAAGATCTTAGTGCCGTGTTACTTTTGTAGTTAGTGGTGTTAAATATGAGCCCTTATATGTCATTTAAATCCTTTGAAATTGGTGTGCATGTTTGGTGAATGAACTTCTCAGTTTCACTTACTGAATTTCATCCAATAAAGCCTTATTGCCTTGCAGACACAGGCTCTTCAAAGATCTCATCATTGATGAACACAGAGTAGTAGGAGGAGCTCTGTATTCAGTGCTGTCAAGTGTTATGCTATTTTATGTCTGAATTAAATGTATAGGCATATGATGCAATAGATGAATGCCACAGCTTTTCGAAGCCCTTTTCAATGACTGCAAGATCATTTTACATCAATAGACTTGAAGAATTCTTTGCTTACTTAACAATAATTATTATAAAAAATAATTGTGCTTTTTTTATCATTTTTATTTTAAAGTTAGCTATACAAAAATTATTTTTGTACAGCTCAAAAAAGTCTAGAAGCTGTTTTTATTATTTTCATACCGTAACTGTAGATCATGTGTAGTAGATTGGATGTTGGCAGATGATGCAGGACATAATTATTTTACTGAATATTAGATTTGCCTTTGTTAATGGAAAATTGCTTAAAATAGTGGATATCTCATACCTAATGTATGGCCTGGTATATGATAAAAAAAAGGCCTGATGGTACGGATTGACAGATGGCAGGTGCAGACTGGACCTTTATGTTCACTAGATACATTTCTATATCTGATATGCATATGCACAAGCTTAATACTACTGACCATGCAGTCAGGTAACTATAAGGCTTTCTTAGTTGTTTTCATTACTTTTCAACCAGCTTTTGATCACAAGGACACAAGAGCAGGAAATAAAAGAGATCCGGATGGCCGCACTCCAATTCAATGTTTTATTGCAACATGGTCCAAACAGTGCAGGAAAACAGTGCCAACTGACGCGTTTCACGCCCCACTATGAGCGCTTACTCATAGTCTAAATGAAAAGAACACAAGAGCAGTTCAAGTCAACCTGACAAGAAAGGATCAACATTTTTTGTGGTTTTATTTTTTAAATGTTGAAAGTGTTTGAAATTGGCATAAGAGTGCCTAGTGTATTGCCAACATAAGTTCAATTTTGGCAAACTGGAGTGCCACCGTAGTTTAAAAACCTAAGAACAAAAACCTAAAATATTGCAGATTACTAGTCCTTACATGTGGAGCTATTCATTTTCATATTTTGTTCCTTTACTTTTAACTGAAGGCCCTGCCAGTAGCACACTTCCTGTCCTAAGGTGACAATACTTATTAAAAATGTATCTATGGCTGAGAAACGTTGTCATGTTAGGAAAGGACTATAGAGCACTTTCCCCTCTACTCATTTCCATAACCCGGGGGGGGGGGGGGGGATTCTTTAGCCCACAGAGAAAGCTGGGAACAATGTAACATATAAGAGTACAGCACAGGAAGTTATCAGATCACTAGATTACTGGCAGGATCTATAGTTACTCTTAGGTACTCTTTTGTAACAGTGTATAACAAACCACTTTGTATATTTAATTGATAAAATCAGGAGCAAATAGAAGATGTTATCGTTTACATATACTTTTGTAGAGTTATTGTAAGGCTGTTGTCCTAAGCCTTTGCAAAAGTAATAACAGGGCTGAAATTATAACAAACTGATATGAAGGGAAAGAATAGGTAAAAAATACTCTGGGCTGTGAATAGGTCTCTAGTTTCCTTTTATGAATTCCTGGTGGTGACACAATCTGTGTAAGATTATTATTTTTATTATTGCTGTTATTTGTGTGCGCTTTTTAATAGCTAGTTTGTTTAAAGAGATTTCACCCACATATCGAAGGTTTGCCAAGACGAACAGAAAAATGTAATTTGCCTAGGGTCCCTCTCTGTGTTTTGTGGGCTAAAACATAACCATAAATATATAACTAATCTCACAAAGAATTAATGTTTTAAGGTTGTGCTATAGTACTAAATCTTTACCACCAGGTGGTGGTGCCTAAAAGTCTGCCATTTCTACAGAAAATGGTAGACTTCAGGGAAGGGATGACTACTATGTTCTTAAAGAAGAAATGGCGGGACCTCTGTAACCACTAAACCAAATCCTACTAAGCATGGTATTGTCGGTACAGGATAAGCCAATACTAAACTACAGGACAATGTGGGGCATTTTACTGCATGTTACAACCATGCATGGATGTTGCAGGTGCAATATAACCTTTGCTGTTGTGTGGGGGGCAGCCCATTCAAAAGGAGCTGCCTTACTGCTATCCATGCGTGGTAACACACTGCAATGCAGTGAATGGATTCTGAGAAAAATATATAAGGTTTTGTATATATTAATTTATTTCTAATGTTCAGGACTAAAAACTAAATTAAAAAAATATTTATTTATTAGTCAAGTAAATCTGATATATTGTATATGATTTTTTTATATATACATTTTGTGGCCAACAGGTGAAGCTTCACCTGGCTAACTTTAACTGCTTTGCTAAAAAAAAAAAAAAAAAAAGAAGACTGCTGTTGATAGAGCTAAAGCTCCAATTACTCAACAGCTGAAAGAGTCAGTGGGGTGGCTCTCTCCCAACCTCCCAACCATTTCTGTTCTGTTCACTCATATGGACCTTCATTTAGAGAGAGGCAAAAATAAAGGGAGCTTTTACTGTTGGGCTTTTGTTTTTTATAACAGGCTTAATGATCTACAAAATCATGTGTCACGAGCACATGGAATACTAAATGTTTTTTTTTTGTAAGCTAACACTTCTATACAGTATACTATAAATAATAAAAAATGTATATAACATTGGATTAAAAAATGAAATAGATGCCAAACCATTTTACATATATTTTATGTAGCACCCTCCTAGATTGTAGGATTAGTTAGATTTCACGCTGGTTCCCTGTGTTTAGTGGGGCTGTGTGTGTTAGGTACTGTAACCAATGTGACTGCATTTGTTGTGTCAGGTAAATCTAGCTGTTCTTACTGTAGCCAGTGCAGTTGATTAATAAGGTCAGTTCAATGTTCTCAGAAGCTGCTAGTCTGATTGTTCCCCCTCTCTTCCAGAGAGTTGTAGAATTCTCTGGAATATAGTTGTAAGCTATGAAGATGGCAGTATGATTATTCATGCAGCCATGGCCAGTCCCAGGGAGTAGGGCCCTAAAGGCTGCTGGGAGTCTGCATAAATATTCTGAGCCACTGATCTTATGGGTTTTTTCCCCGCAGAGAATCAGTGCAGCCTACGCTGCCATTTGCTTGCTGTTTGTGAGGCCTCAGGTGGGCAACTTGAGGGTCTGGATGCTGAAACTACAGAGTGATGACTGTGGGGCTATCTGCTGAAGTTCTAGGCTGGTCTCACTGGAGAAAGGTGTCGCTTGGAAGCTAGAAGGAGGCAACCAACTGTCCCTTTACATTTTTTGAGAACAGACTACTGTGAGAAATCTTAGAGACTTTTGGGCTGCTGTCACCCCTCTTGTCCTAGAGAGTCAGCTTTTTGTGTATGACCAAAGGGGACATCGGCGGGTGTCCTGAAGAGCTTAGTCTATCTGATTCTATATGAAGGGACTCTACTCTTGTGGCTCTAAAGAAGGAGTTTGCATTTAACTGTTTTACACTACTAAGCCAAGTCCACAGTTTGCTATAAGCAAGGAATTCTGCTTCAGTTTTTTAAAGAAAGAAATTCATTGTCCTTAATCTGTACATAGTTCTGTTTTTGGAGTATTCCACTCAATTCCCTCAACCCTACCCAAGTTCTACAAAAATAAAAATAACAAAAACAACACCCCTAGATTGGTTATTGAGGAAGAGAGTGACTGTGTTCATGTGCCTGGCTGCAGGACAATCCACTGGGGAAGAACCTGGACAAATTTCCAGCGGCTCCTTCGGTAGTAAGCACTACATTTAGTTATTTTGTAATTTACTTTAGAAGAGAGCAGCTAAAATACAAAGTTTCCAATTTTAATTAGGGATTATGAGTTATTTGGTTTGATCTTACTTTTCTTTCAGCTAATCAAACAAACGTTAACACTCACCTAAAACTAAAGCTGTGACTCACTCCTTTGTGGTCCCTGTATTCAAGCCTGTCACAAACTTGTCTATAAGTGAATTGTTGCCAACATTCTCAAGTGTTGGTGACTAAACTGGGAGCTTACATGAAAGCAAAGTAAATAGCAGAACCAAGAAGAACGTTTGAGTAATGTCATTTGGATGAGGGTCATGGTATGTTTTTCATAAATGTGGGTTTAAGAAAGCTGGCAAGCATGTAAGCTAAACTGTAATATTATTTAAAGAATTAATTTTCTCCACTGCATTAAAGCAATATACCTATCCCAGGCATGGACCTGCCACCAGATTGGTTGGACAGTAAAAGACCATTTTTGCCCTGGGTTTTCTGATCGTTCCTCCTGTTGACAAGCTCACAGTGTTAAAATGACAGCATAAATGCAGCAGGGCCCTAAGTAACTGACAATACTGTACCTCTCTGTCTTAGTCTAAGGCCAGCAGTGCAAAGGATTACAAAAATCTAATACCTGAAGCATACCTACAGCCATTGCAAGCCACTTAGTTACTGGAGCTTGGGCCAAAAGGGGTATGGGAACTCCATGGCATGATAAGTGAAAATCACCAACCTTTTTTTGTTTGCTATAGTAATGTTTTCATTCTCTCGCTTTACTGAGCTCCTCATCCTCAGTTTCTATTGGTAATTCTGTAGATAAACCAATGGTAATACACTGTCTGGAAAGAGCAAAGCAGGGAGCTAGTGAAAAAATGGATTATACCACCAAACCCCAGCCATATTTGGATTAAAAAAATGGGAAGTTTTCTGGGTAAGAAATATGATTTCACTAAATATTTGCTAAATGCAAACATGCTTGAGACTCAGATGATTGAAAGGCATGCAGGATTAGTAGCTATGCGTTCTTTTTTCCTAAAATCAGAGATTGTGAGGATGGTTTCTTAAAATGACAATGGTCAGTCCACTAGACGGGAGGAGGAGTAAGCAAAGGTGAGGAGAACCGGCAAGGTTAAGGGTGATGTAGTGTGAATTCTGCAGGAAATAATCATCCTTAATTGTTATCTTTATACATCATCGCATTGCTGTACTTCAGTCCTTGCTAGTCAGAAATATTTCAGTTATGCAGAATATATAGTCCTATCATCTGTTAAAGAAAGACCAAGAAGTACAATTTAAAGGATACCCTTTAAGGTTGAAAACAAAAAGGCGGTTTATTTACACTATATACAATATTCGAAAAAACAGCAAAACAAAAACAAACAACAAAATAAATCCTTGGCCACTGACTACACGATAGGTTTCCCTGTCTGTCAGCAAGGTACAGCCTACTGCTGTACCTAGCTCCTATCTTTCTCCAGGCCACTCAGCCACACAGGCCTTACCGAACAAGATGCGTGTCAAGCTCCCCAGTCTATTTACACAGAACTGGTTGCAGGGTGGAGCAACTCCCCTAGGCCTGCTGGGAGTTCTTGTAGAGGCTTTAATAAGCCAGCTCAATTCAGCTGGGCTCATTACCTCTACTCCTGCAAGACTCCCAGCACTCCCCCTAGTGGTATAAGTCTGTATACACTTTAAATCATGGGCAGATGTACCTGCCATCCTGCACGCAACCAGGCGTCTTTACCTGCCTGCTGTCACAATGTATACAATCTTTGTTCTTTAAATAAACATTGCATACAGTTGTACATTACGTTGTATTTTTAGAAATGATGGGCCATTTAAAGGGAAAGCATAACAGTAGCTGTCTTTAATCAGGTTGGCTTTGTCTGATTGAAACATTAAGGCTACTGTAGGCTTATACCTACAGGTGTAACCAAGCATGCGTGCATTTTCTGTGCATTCAGGGCAGCAGAAGTCCCTGGGCCTTTTCCAAATTGACACCGCACCAAGCCGCATGGTGCTGCAGCACCATGCGGTTTGGCGTTCATGTAAGGGCACATTAGCAGATACACTCAAGTTCTGGATGAATGAGACCCACAAGAAGCAGAGAATTACAGAGAGTCTAAGAGGTCCCGCATCAGAAGCTATCCGCAATCTAAAGCTCAGCCAGAAAGATTGTGTCGCTCAAGGTTACCTGAATATTCTGCAAGATGTATTTGGTTGCACTGAAAAGGCCTCCAACCTCTTGTACCAGTTTGAGCACACTTACCAGCACAAAGGGGAGAAACTATCCAATTATGTAAGGCGTCTGGATAAGATATTGCATCAACTCTTATTGAAGAAGGGTTTGGACCCCCGTGAAGTGGATGAGGTCCGTGCACAGCAAGAGATAGAGTAACGGACTGAACATACAAAAAGCAGCTCCTACGGGGATAGTGCTATACTAGAAAAGTGAGGTTCAATCTTTACACTGGGGTGTTAGAAGCTGGTTTATTACTCGGCTAGATATTAAAGGATGACATCATCCTTAGGAGAGAGGATTTTTCTCTGCCATACACCGTGTTCCCTTCAGTCCCCTGGGGGAGACTCTAGTTTTTTTGGTTTTTTTGAGAGCTGGAAGACCACTTTGCCTATTTATTGTACTTAAGTTCTTCTTATATGTAAATGCTTATTGGTGAATTTGATGAACATGGAATTGTGCTTGAAAACGTGTAAAATATGACAGCCAAGCAGTGGGTAATCAGGTTATAGGAGGTGGTTAAAACAATCTAAGAATAGATTGGAAGATATATGTGCAAGTGATCTATGACAAAATATATATGCAATGTATGAAGGTGTTAAATGCTGTTTTAGGGTGCTGCCGGTTGATGTTGGGGCCCCCTCATCTGATCAGGCTTCCCTGCCCCTCACTCGCGCAAGCCAAATTAAATACCTAGGTGTCCAGGTCTCCAGATCTCCCACTGATTATATAACCCTTAACCTTGAACCCCTCTTCGCTATGCTCAAAGCCAAAGTCTGGTCCCGATTGCCCCTTGGGATAATGGGTCGGATTAATCTAGTAAAAATGATCCTTCTCCCAAAACTCCTCTACATTTTCTGGCAAGCCCCAGTGTGTATCCCACTCCGACTACTTAAAAAAATGGAATCCATTATTAACACCTTCATCTGGGGGTCCTCACGCAAAATTACCCTGGACAGCCCTGAAGAGCCCAACTGACTTAGGGGGTACTGCACTCCCTGACCTGGCGTTGTACTATATTGGCTCCCAACTCTCCCACTTCTTTCACCTTCACCACACAGATAGAGAGAGGTACATCGCATTGGCGTGTCCTCGGCCTTCCCACCCATTTCAGCTCCTATTCCGCTATACCAGCTACCCACCTAGGTAGCGGAGGCACTATGCTCTCACATCACTGTGCAATTTGGCGACTTGCTACACGACAAAACGGGGCCCCTCCACTCCATTCTCACACGCCCTTATGGGGCTCCCGGCACCTCCATGAGATGTCCTCTATTCCGGACCACGGGATGTGGACTGTCAGGGGCGTTGTGTACCTTTCACAGGTTATCACCAATGGAACTATTAAGACCTTTCAAGGACCGAAAGACCAGTACTCCCTCCCCAATTCCATGTTTTTCCGCTACCTCCAGCTTCGCCATGCTCTGTAGTCCCAATTCCGAGAGTCTGTCCCCCAGCTGGAAACGTTGCCTCTGATTGATATCCTGCTGGGGCAGGACTCAAAAAAGCTTATCTCGGTATGCTACAACAGCCTTTTGATCCCCGGGGCCACCGCCCAGGCGTACCAACTTAAGTCCAGATGGAAGCCAGATGTGGGTGATATTGTGGAGGATGACTGGGAGGAGGCACTAACTGTCTGTAAATTAGCATCTCCCAAACTATCTGATCACCTCACACAGCTCTATATCCTGCATAGGTCCTACATCACACCACACCGCATCCTTAAATATGACCCGAGCTATAACACTCTGTGTCCTAGATGTGCTGACCCTGAAAGTTCCTTTTTCCACCACCTCTGGTCTTGTCCAGTCATCCAGGGATACTGGTTACAAATCACCAACTTCCTGCATGACAAGATGGGCTCCCCCTTAACACTCTGCCCAAGTCAATGCATCTTGGAGATCCTCTCCCTCCCCGAGGAGGACAAGTACCTGAATATTTTTCTTCAAGAAACATTATTTTTAGCAAGGATGCAAATAGCTAGAACATGGCTAAAGAGCTGTCCCCCTACGATACAACAGTGGATTAAAGTGGTCAACGCTGTTCTTCCCTACAAAAAAGTCCTCTACATGCACAGGGGTTGCCCCAAGAAATACCATAACATCTGGCATAGGTGGCTGGAGGACCCCTCCACATGTGAGGATGGTAATATCTGAGTGTTTACCCCCCTAGATTGGTCTTGCACTATGCCCCATAGCTATACATATGCTTCTTATCCCTGCGGAAACCAAGGATTTAATTAATGGTTCTATGTACTATGATAAGATCCTCATCATGCATGTTCAACACTGTATCCTCATTGTAGTGCCTGTTGCACTTTTGTTTTTTACTTGTACATCTCTCTGGTGGTTTTTTATACTCAATAAAACCTTCTTTGTAATAAAAAAAAAGAATTAAGTTACACAAATAAATATTAACAACTTTATCAGTGCCCATCAGTGCAGCCTCGCGTGTGCTCATCAATGCAGCCTCACCAGTGCCCAAAATTGCAGCCTCACCTGTGTCCACCATTGCAGCCTCACCTGTGGCCACCATTGCAGCCTCACCAGTGCTCACTATTGCAGCCTCACCTGTGTCCACCATTTCAGCCTCACCAGTGTCCACCATTTCAGCCTCACCAGTGCCCACCATTGGAGCCTCACTAGTGCCCACCATTGCAGCCCACCAGTGTCCAACATTGCAGCCTCACCAGTGTCCACCATTGCAGCCTCTCCAGTGTCCACCAATGCAGCCTCTCCAGTGTCTACCATTGCAGCCTCACCAGTGTCCAACATTGCAGCCTCACCAGTGTCCAACATTGCAGCCTCTCCAGTATTCACCTTTGCAGGCTCTCCAGTGTCCACCATTGTAGCCCCTCCAGTGTCCACCATTGCAGCCTCACCAGTGTCCACCATTGCAGCCTCACTAGTGTCCACCATTGCAGCCTCACCAGTGTCCACCATTGCAGCTTCACCAGCGTCCACCATTGCAGCCTTTCCAGTGTCCACCATTGCAGCCTTTCCAGTGTCCACCATTGCAGCCTTTCCAGTGTCCACCATTGCAGCCTCTCCAGTGTCCACCATTGCAGCCTTTCCAATGTCCACCATTACAGACTCACCACTGTCTACCATTGCAGCCCACCAGTGTCCACCAGTGCAGCCTCACCAGTGCAGAGGACTAGAGAGAGCACGGAGGAAGAGGAGAGCCGGGGTATCAGATTCTGACACTACACCGGGATCACAGAGCAGGGATTGCCCGCTGCATAACAGTTTACATTACAATTGCAGTCAGCGTGTCATCACATACAGTCCCGCCCTCCCAACTCCTTGCCTGTGACAGACAGAACACCGGTCCAATGGCAGGCAGTGTTCTGTCTGTCACAGGAGCGGAGTCGGGGGGTAGGACTGTATGTGACAGTGCGCAGACTACAATTGTAATGTAAGCTGTTATACAGTAGGCAATCCCCACTCTGTGATCCCGGTGTAGAGTCAGAATCTGATACCCCGGCTCTCCTCTTCCTCCACGTTCTCTTCCACAGGGAGAACCTCTCATCCCTGACTGCGGGCAGTGTTTGCCCTCCCTGCTCCCAGGCAGCCCACCTCGCCAGCCCTGCGAGTAGGCGAGTGGAAAATTTGAGGGCTGCTATATTTGATCAGATGCTCTGGACTTTATCGCCTTTTGGGTTTTACTGGTCACCAGGGATCTCTTTTGACCCCGGTATTTCTACTTTTTCTATAAAATAAGGTTGCATTGTTAAGTGGGGCTTCTCTATTTATGGGATTCTTAGAGTTGTTTTTTGTTGTGCTCTATCAGTTATGTCTATTGTTGCCCAACTCAGAACGTGTTGCCTTGTACATGATCCAATCTATTGAGCTGCTTGTGTGGCTCAGATGTTCATATTACCAGCATGCCTACATAATTGTATTTTGCGCCATTACTGTCTTTGTAATGTTTAATGCAATTTTGGGCTAAATAAAAGAAAGAGGGGTTGTGCCTCTGTAAGCAAGGATAACCAATAACCACAGGAAAATGAGGAGAGGAAATGACTTGGAATTGAATGATCTCATGGTGAAGAGCCCCTACGGCCATGGTCAATGGAGCAGTCTCATGAGTCACCTGGGCAGGCTGTAGAGGTCTCCCATCAATAGCCTCAATGGTAAGTGGAGTAGCCCGAAGCTGCAGCTGGATCGAGTGCTTAGACACAAAGGCACTATCTATGAACAGGACTGCAGCCCCAGAGTCTATTAGAGCCTGTATCTCGATGGACGACTCAGACCAAGAAAGGGTAACTGTAACCAGGGGCTTATCCTTCTGGATAACTGGGGACGTAACAACGCCACCTAAGGTCTGTCCCCTACAGGGCCTCAGGTGCAGGTGTTTCCTGGATTGGTAGGACTAGACTTGACCTGCCTGGCCACAATAAAAGCAAAATCTCTCACTCCTGCTAAAGGCTCTCTCATCCGCAGAGAGATGTGTGAAGCCCAACTGTATGGGTTCTACTTCACTGACAGGCTCGGAAACCAGGAGGTATTGGAGGTGAGGGAGGCACAGGTGGGTCTACAAAGCTCGGAGCCAAACGTACAGGAGGCTTCCGCAAGCGCTCCTTAAAGGAAGATCTCTCTCGGAGTCTGGAGCCAATGAGAATGGCAAACGTGGTCAACCTCTCCAGCTCACTAAGTATGTCTCGGGCTGCTCATCTTTGATGTTATCAGAGAGACCATGAGAATAAGCAGCCACGAGAGCTTCATTGTTCCAAGCAACCTCTGCTGCCAAAGTACGGAATTCAATGGCGTAATCGGCAACTGTTCTCGTACCCTACTCGATGGACATGAGGCATTTAGCAGTGGTAGTGGAGGGTGTGGGAACGTCAAATACCCTCTTAAAGGAGGCCACAAACTCTGGGTAACTGTGGACAACAGGTTTTTGCGTCCCCCATAGAGGGTTTGCCCAGGCCAAGGCTCTGTCAGAAAGCAAAGAAATCACCAAGCCTACTTTACTTCTGTCCGTGGGAAATACCTGGGGCAGCATCTCAAAGTATATCCCAACCTGGCTGAAAAACCCTCTGCATTGAACTGGATCACCCCCAAATCGCTGGGGAAGCAGAGCAGGACCAGACATAACCCTTATAGAGGTAATATTTGAGGCGGGTGCCTGCACAGAGAATTGAGCATCAGCAGGAGCGGCCTGCAACACAGGTTGTGCTGGAATGACCACCATACGAGGAACCAGGTGAGCAGTGCGTTTCAGGAGCGTCTGTAACGCTATGGCAAACTGATCTATGTGATGACCCTGCTCATCCAATCTGGAAAAAATATTACCAGCAAGCAGATTGTCTGCATCTTCTGAATTCATAGCCTTCGCCTACTGTCAGGAACCATGAATCAGACCAAAATAGAAGTGCAGTAAAATCACACTTTTTAATAAAAAGGTAACATGATATAAACAGAGTATACATGGTCAAAACATAGCCAGGGTTCGATAACCAGAACGGATAGTCAGAGCAAGCCAGTGAAACAGGAGTCCAGAGATCAGCGAGGTCAATCAAACGGCATGCAGGTTCAGGAGCCAGGAGGAGAGTCAGCCGAGCAGGGCCTTGAATCCAGGAATCAGATGGGAAAGTCAAACAGGCAAAGTCTTTCACAGGAAAACACAGCAGAGATTCCTCCAGAGATGTTGACCAAGGGGAAGGCATCTGCGATCTGATCCATGCAGTTTATATAGCAGCAGAGCTGGCTTAACGAGGCAGGATATGATCATCAGGTGAGACAGAGTGGAAGCTGAGACTGGCAATTAACCCTCAGCTAAGCAGCTTGCTCTGAGAAGGAAGAGCTGAACCCAGCCCTGACAGTGAGAAAGGCCAGCTGCCTCTTCTCTCAGGAAGGCTAAAGCTATTGTTGATGCTGGGCAGAGCTCAGTGATGTTCTACCCTGATGCCAACTCTTCTGCTGGAGGCTCACCCGGTTGTTCTTCCTCAGCAGAAAAGTCAATTAAATCACAGGTCTCTGGAATTGCTGAAAATCCAGGGCACGGGCTGGCTGCACTTGGGCCCAGTGCCAACACTTTGGCAGGTGACTCATAATCTATAACATCCTCTGATGAAAAGTCCATTTAGTCCATAAATTCTGTAATCTGTGGCTGGGGAATGAGGATGACTTCCTCTTCTCCCGCGCCCTAGAACTGCAAATGGGAAGTTGAGCCGGCTGCTCCAACTCCCGTTACCTTTACCCGCCTGCTGGACAGATGCATTCCTCCATCCAAGGTCGTCCTGTTCAGAAACAGGATCGTCAAGGTCAGTCAGCACTTGCTTTATCCGCCATAAGACCTCCGTGTCCATAGCTGCGGGTGCAGGTGATTGGACAGAGAGTGATTTGGGACTTTAAAGGCACCATATAAACTACAAAAATATATCTAAATAAAAAGTTTATTTGACAAAAGATTAAAAACCATATAAAAGCAACACATCATACCCCTGGATCAAAACATTGATTACCTGTGGGTGACCCTCCCCTCCACCAGATTGTATAGGTAGGGAGCCACCAATCAGAAGACAGCAGTCAAAAACATAACAAATATAGTAAGAGCATCAGAAAAGTACTATATAACACCAATCAATGATATATGCTTCTACCCAGTCTCATGTTAAAAAATACCCAGGCCTGGAAAAGGGGGGACCAATGAGGGAGAGAAAGAAGGGTAAAAGAAGATCATGGGGTTAAAAATTGGTGTTCAAGCCTATGAAGGTAAACATAGGACAACACGTCAGGATATTTACATGGAGAAAATACCAATTAGCATATAACCGACATTTTGCATGTTTAAATTGAGTAATATACATGTCAACACAATATCAAAACTCACAAAGACGCTGATGTGGATCTGGATTGGTAGGAGAAGAATTGGCCTACAATCAGGGGCTAACCCCAAATACCGGCAGATGTGTGGATGCACCTAGATAAATAAATAAATTGGTAATACATAGTTAGGCCCCTAGACTTTAATATGGCCACACTTGCCCCAAAAGATGAGTGTAGTATTTACCAGATGTCAGGGTGGCTTCACCAGCACTTGCAGTGTAGTATGATTTCCTAAATTTCACTGAGCACATAAAAAGTTGTGTGTCTACATAGATCAAGGCTAGATAGAGTGATATCAGCTGGAAATGACGATTCAACCTGGATAGAGGTTCCACCTTCCCTATCTGTCTTCAGATTATATGCTGATTTCAGTCCCTGATATCAGAGGTTACTGACCAAGTATCCTATATGTACATAGAAAAAAAATAAAAATAAGTAGATGATTAGTATGTTTGGGGAGGGGGAAAAACAGGTGAAAACAAAATCCTGCGGTGCCTTTACCTTAGCTTTTGTGTTCCTCACTGCCCAAACTCTGTTCCACTTGTAAAGACCCGGCAGATCAGTGAGCATGGACCCACTCAGCTGATTCTGCCGGCTTTTAAATGCATCCCGACTGAGGCGGCGAGATGTGGGTGTGGACGCCCACATAGGCGTCATTCAGTCCGGCCAGAGTGCCCACCCCCCTATGACACCGCCGCCCCACAAACACCTGTATCCTCCGGTGCGGCGGGTCACAAAGAAGGCGGACTCCCCAGGAAACCTACTTTTTAGTTATTAACTGACTTGCATAGTGGGGAAGACTACTGTGTGGGAGAATGGATTTTGTAGGGGTAGCATGGGCGGGCCTCATGTCTGAATTCCAAACTCAACCAAATACAACTGGTAAAAGTGATGCAAACCTGGCCCAATTATTTATCTAAACTTAAATGACTTTTGAAAAAAAGTCCAACTTGTATTGGCACATGGAATTTTTTAAATAGTTTATTCAGGAAGAAGTGAGTCCATTGGGTCTAAGGGTACAGGTCTATCCCTTCTTTCCGAATGTATCACAGGAATTTAAGAGCTCTTGGGAACATGTATTGAAGAACATATTTTTCTTGGGAACATATTTTAACCAAATGTAGCTTGGAGCTCATGGCCCTATTAATGACCCAGTATCAGAAAGATATGGATCTATTGAATGGAGAACTGATCACCTTGAACAGTTCCCACGATATAGTGAAAAACCAACAAATATAAAGAACTAAAGGACTATCTCACCAGACTGAACAAAGACGTTGTTGCTAAGAAACAATCCAAAATGCTAAAAGACAAAATGGCATTCTCAGAGGGGTTTGCATACCGATGGCCACCCGCCCCCAATGGGCGACGGGTTCCCAGAGGTAGGGGACCCCCAAGGGACAATCAAGGTAATACCACAGGGGATGAAGGTACAGAATCAGACTCCTCAATATCTTCTTTTGTTCAACAGAACTCACAAGGATTCTCCCATTCACATCAAGGATACAATCATCCTGGTGCACGTAAGCAAAATCAAATTGGTGGCGGGTATGATACACCTCAAAGTTCCAAACGTAAACCTGACAAAGCATCTTCATTTCAATTATTGAATACACAACGTGGTGGCCCCAATGGTGGTAGCAATAGCACTTCGAGTACACGCGCGATTGGTAGGAATACACATTTAGGCCCAGTAGCGGCCCAGGCACTACAGCTTTTCAAGACACACACAAACAACACAATGCAACAATCCAATAGAGGGCCCCCCCCAAAATCCAATGGGAGAGGCAACCACAAATACTGCACGTGCACAACAAGTAAACCCCCCCTGTAATTCTCAGGGGATTTTTTTACTGGGAAAACAACTCCCTGGCAAAGTGAAACAGGAAACAATGGATCCCTTTGTAACACGAAGGGTGACAGCCAACTCCTCACAGGACCAACTGGCAGAAACCAATCTCCCCAATTAAGAGTCCACCTCCAACAGACAGAGTGTCCTCGGGCTCCCTATGGTTATCTACCCCCCCCCCATTCCTTGTGCGGTTGTTTCTCCAAAAACACCATTCACACTTCATGATACAGGAGGTGGCTGGAGGCTACGGAGTGTGGATATGGTACAAGAGGTGGTTAGAGACTGCGGACATGATACAGGAGGTGGTTGGAGGCTGCAGACATGATACAGGAAGTGATTGAAGGCTGCAGTCGGAGATTAGTGGAGAAAATGGTAAAGGCGTGAGCCGTTGGAAGTTGGTGGAGGACATGGTATAGACGTCGGAAGTTAGTGAAGGACATAGTACAGACGTCGGAGGTTGGTGGAGGACATAGTACAGGCGTCAGAGATTGGTGGAGAACATGGTATAGGTGTGAGGCATCGGAGGTCGGTGGAGGACATAGTACTTCACACTTACCACAAAAACCTCTTTGTTGGCGTGTTCCTTACCCCCCCCCCATCTATTGGTATCCCTCGGGCTCCTGTGAGACAGACAACCTCCACCTGAGAA
>BLSH010335836.1:1340845-1363139 GCA_018402905.1 Glandirana rugosa
CTGGCGTTGCGGGACTTCAGGGGGCACATTGAAACACATTTGGTGGGAGTGCCCAACTATCAAGGTGTACTGGGAACAGGTCCATGAGATAATAAAACTAGTCTCCCCACACGTAATTGACTTCTCCTTATGTCAATACGTGCTACACTACTCAGAATCTATGAAACACCTACACCGTCACTCCCTAGCCATGCACATGATAACCTCAGCTAGCATGTGCATCCCAACTCTTTGGAAGCAGACAACAGCTCCCTCTCTCAAAACCTGGCTCAGCAGACTCAATAGAATCATGGAAATAGAGGAACTTATAGCAATTTCCTCTGACAATCTAAACAAGTACCATAGAACCTGGATGCCCTGGATTCTCTTCCAGAGCTCAGATAAATATCGTGCTATCTGCAAACCCCAATGACTCGATACTCGGCTACCCTGTCTCGTTAGCTCGACATCTTCAACCCACACTACCCTAAACCACCCACAGGTCATAACTCAGACGCCTTGGGCCCCAAAAGAATATTCCCCCTACCTCTCCCCCCTAATTTATCCTCCATCCTTCCCATACCTTCCCTATTCCCCTATACCCTTCTACTTCTCCCACCCCTTCGGTCTCCACTAGGGGCACAACGCCCCCTCCCACACGTGAAACGGGCATTCACCCACAATGCCTCCCCCCTTAGCAATTTCTAACTCTATATTTTCGTTTCATCCAGTGTATTGTTCTTACCTTTTCTCTATGAGACAAATGTTTTTATTGTATTTGTCATGGCATTACTGTTAACTACAATTGCATAAACTGTCTGTAATATATGCTTCCTTAAGTGAGACTGTACACTCTTACTATTTTCCTCAATAAACTCTTTGTGGAATTAAAAATCTACATCCAATATGAACCCTAAAATTATCCTTCTCTGGAAAGAAAAAGTGCTTAGTACAATAATTAATATTTTCCCAAAGTGCGATATTTGGAACCGGTGATTAGTATTTGAATATGAAAACCCTTTCTTATTCAATCATCTCACATGTGTTCAGCAATATTAATTAATAAATGTGATATCCAGTCACAATCTCTGAAACATAAACAGTGCTTAAAAACCTCACAATAAAAAAGTTCAAACAGCGCAGTTCAATAATTCCAAAAGCAGCTGTACACTATAGGTAATTTATCAAAAAATCCTAAGAAGATGTCCAAATAGAAAGAAAGTGCAGCGCTGTAAACAAATTCCTCTGGATAACCAGCACCCAGTGCAAATCCGTGCAGAGATGATGTAATAGTGCTTCAGTGCCACTCCACCTTCACCATTTACTCTGGCAGCTCACTTCCCATATCAGGCTCTTATTACAGGAGCCAGATAGCGCCTGTTGTCACAACCAATGGACAGAATAATGATCCAGGTAGGTGAATGATACCATTAACTCCGCTTTATAATACTCCAATGAGGATCATAGGTGACATGAAAGAGAAGAACCACATCTAGTGCTCTCCATATAAAACTTCTTGCTTTAATAAATAAATGAAAAAGTACTCACAAATAAAGCACTGAAGCCCAGTGCTCAGCTATAGACATGATCATAATACAAACGTCTGGTACTGAAGACAGCGATGGCCGTGGATGACGTCACTTCCTGTTCCAGACGCGTTGCGTTCCACAGACCGGAACTTCTTCGCCGCATAAGGAAGTGACAACACCACCCGCATATGACTTGAAGTGCTTAAAAACCTGATGTAAAGAACAATAAAAGTCCAAATGGTGTCCAGTGTGATGGGATGTTTGTAATGGTAAACTTTTCAGTTTTCAAACAACCTTATAAAATAGTGCACAACCAGCGTGTTTAAGAAGAATAATAGCAGTCCAGTGTGCATGGGGCCATACTGAGGTAGTTTTTCAGGCACTTTAGTGCTAAAAATATCGCCTGTAAAGCACCTGAAAGCTGCCTCCCATGCCGCCCGCTTTTGAAAGCCGGAGTGCTTTCAAACTGGGATGGTGCACTTGGGGAAGGGAAAAAAAGTTCTGCAAGCGGCATCTTTGGGGTGGTTTGGGAGAGGTGTATACACTGCTTCCAAACCGCCCTGCCCATTGGAATGAATGGGCAGCGCTTCCGAAAGAACCTGAAAAGTGCTTTGGAAGCGCCGCAATGCGGCCGTTTTTAACCCCTGATAACACAAAAACTTTACTTTCACTCATGGTTGGTGTTTGGCTGAAGCCGTTTATTATCAATCAACTGTGTTTACTCTTTTTAAATCATAATGACAACAGAAACTACCCAAATGACCCTGATCAAAAGTTTACATACCCCGGTGATTTTTGACCTGATAACATGCACACAAGTTGAAACAAAGGGGTTTGTATGGTTATTAAAAGTAACCATCCTCATCTGTGATCTGTTTGCTTGTAATTAGTGTGTGTGTGTAAAAGGTCAATGAGTTTCTGGACTCCTGATAGAACTTTGCATCTTTTATCCAGTGCTGCACTGACGTTTCTTGATTAAAGTTTGAACACTGCTGATTGGCATTCTTAATTCCTTGGATATCTTTTTATATCCCTTCCTGTTTTATACAGTTCAACTACCTTTTCCCACAGATCCTTTGACAATTCTTTTGCTTTCCCCATGCCTCAGAATCCAGAAACGTCAATGAAGCACTGGATGAAAGATGCAAGGGTCTGTCAGGAGTCCAGAAACTCATTGATCTTTTATACACACACACTAATTACAAGCAAACAGATCACAGGTGAGGATGGTTACCTTTAATCGCCATTCAAACCCCTTTGTGTCAACTTGTGTGCATGTTATCAGGACAAAATCACCAGGGTATGTAAACATTTGATTAGGGTCATTTGGGTTGTTTCTGTTGTCATTATGATTTAAAAAGAGTAAACACAGTTGATTGATAATAAATGGCTTCAGCCAAAACACTAACCATGAGTGAAAGAAAACGTTTTTGTGTTATCATTCTCAATTCTTTCATGAGTTATTTACAAGTTTCTGACCACTTATAAAATGTGTTCAATGTGCTGCCCATTGTGTTGGATTGTCAATGCAACCCTCTTCTCCCACTCTTCACACACTGATAGCAACACCGCAGGAGAAATGCTAGCACAGGCTTCCAGTATCCGTAGTTTCAGGTGCTGCACATCTCGTATCTTCACAGCATAGACAATTGCCTTCAGATGACCCCAAAGATAAAAGTCTAAGGGGGTCAGATCGGGAGACCTTGGGGGCCATTCAACTGGCCCACAACGACCAATCCACTTTCCAGGAAACTGTTCATCTAGGAATGCTCGGACCTGACACCCATAATGTGGTGGTGCACATAATAAAGATTCTAGTAATATAATTGATAAAAAATAAGCTCTGATCCGGTTGAATAACTGGATGTACAATCTAAAAAAGCAACCAAGCAATATTTACCTCCCTCCACAGTCAGATCGATATTCTGGCCACATAAATATAAAATAAAATAATAAGATATTGGAAAAATTACAAAAATTGTTGTCGATCCTGCCAAAAACAATGTCCATTTAACATACAATATGTAATTAAAAAACTTCCAAGATATATTAATAGTTTCCACACTATTTAATAAAATAAGATAAAAAGAGCAATAACTAACAAGGAGATATGAGTTTCCACTTACCGATAATATATGTAGTTCCACTAAATAGATATTTAGAAAAATAGTTCAGGCTAGATCTAACTAAGGCTTAAAATTTACACCCCACTGAGTATAAATAATAAGATAAGAACCCCCACAAAAAGAGGTAATAAAGTTTGCCTCGATTATGCCAGGATCCTGCCAGGAACAAGTCCTTATCAATAATAATTACAGAATTAAACAAAAATCTACTTTCTTTATACAAAAAAATTGCAGTGCAAAAGAAGGAAAACATCACACAATAGGAAGGAACACATGAGAAATGTTAAATAAAAATAGATTGTATAATGTGGCTCCAATTACCTATGCTCCATATACTGTATCATTCTCGCCAATAAATCATAATTGGAATACACATTTCACAAAAAAATCTCAGGTAAACAATTTGCTGTCAGCGCAATCTGACATACTCTTTTGTAACTTCTCCACACGAAACAATTTTTTTCGCACACAAAGTCAAGATAATAATAGCACAGAGACTCAACAGAAGAAATAGATATCAGGGGTTACTGATGTTATTTTTCGATGACAGCATTGGTCGCCTAAGTTAAAATGTTCATAACTTTACAATCATAACACATATATATTAAGACCATCTTTAACAAATTTATAAAATTACTATCATCATGATCCATGAGCACATGGAATATGGTCGACAGTCCATGAATCATGGGCCTCAGAAAAATGGCCGCAGAAAATATAAAAGGGATAACTGATGATGATCATGGATAACTATAATCACCCTTTCCTAAATTTCTGTTTGGCACATAACAGGGTATCATGTACACTGGAGACTAATTATTGTACACAATTTCTGACGTTTGTTAGAGTTATGATACAAGTAGGTACACTTGACCTAGGCTTAATATAAAAAGACTGCATACATAGAGCAATAGAAATGCAATAGAACTACAAGAAAATGGCCGCGACACGATATACATATACAAAAATAACCGAGACTTCAAGAAAATGGCTGACGTAATTTTACACACCATAAATAGTACACCTCTTTCACTTCTCCTGCCATCCCCATTGATGAAGTCACGTGACACATGATGTAATGCGTAGGGCGGTAGCAGAGGTGATTGGAATCAACACAGGGATACAAACGAGCTCGACGCTCGTTGGAGATACGGATTTTTCTGCATTTTAAATGTGAGTGTTGATTTTAATTATATTAATAAATGTTTTAAACCAACGGTATCACACCAAGGAAGGTCTCTTTCTTTTTTCTCACACCCACTCATCGGGAGGGTCATCTCCCTGAATTTAGTGAAAGACCTACCAACAACACAGCCATATACCAAGGAGATACAAAGGAGACCTCTAGAGGCGAGACAAGGAAAAGACCAGCACAAAGATACCTTTATGTGCTAAGTTGCTAGCACACCTTAGGTGAGGGGCTAGGACACACTAAGGGAAAAGTCACGTTTTAATCACACTGGATTACTAGTGCACAGATGTTAAAACACTGGTCAATAAGTTTATTTCCACATTTATATTTAAAGTGGCACGGACTTGAACATTAAGATGTAGAATATTTTGTTTTTTATTTTTTCACATATTTTTTCATTTATTTATTTTAAATCTGTCCCCTGCATATGTGATTCTTTCACACACTCATGTTTTGAATTTGCAAACCACTTATCGGTTAATTGAAGTTACTATTTATGTTATAAGTGTCCAGCCTTGAGATACATGGTTTAATTAGCGGGTCTATTGGGTGTCTACCCTTGAGACACATGCTCTAAACACCTGTGCTTTGTTAATAGAACTATATGTTATCACATGAATGTTGTTTTGCACTAGAGCACATAAGTCATTTATATGCGATATATACCACAGCAATTTATTACAGACATCGCTGCACTACACACCCTTTTTTCCTTAGCTTAAAATAGTCACGGATAATTATTAAGTGCTAGCAGCTGTCCACACCAATTGATTATACTCAATTATTTAAAAAGTCACCAAGTGTTAGCGCAGGGGTATCCCCACAATCTCAGTACCTTACATAGGTTTTAACCCCCTGATCGCCCAGCGGTGACCTCAGTTACGTTTTAGACTAACTTAGGGTCAGCATAAACACCAGGCAGAGTCAGATTAGTCAGGTACTCTGACACGCATGCACATACACTAGATAGGTCAGTTAGTAGTATATTATCTGAACAGATCAATATCTGTGATTTGATCAGATCTGTATTAGCGTCCCCACTAGATTAGTGTTATAAAATATGCGGTGTTAGGGGGATCAGCCCAGATACTTGCTAGCACCTGCATTTAGCCCCTCCGCCAAGCCCAGTCCACCCAAGTGTAGTATCAATAGATCACTGTCACTTACAAAATACAACACACATATCGGCAGTTTTTGCAGAGTTCATGCCTGATCCTTGCGAACGCCGACAGTGATTTTGGTAGCAATTGAAGCAGGCTCTGACAACCAAGTGCGCTTTTTTGCCTGTGAGTCACACTAGTTACCTATAAATTTAGATCCCCACATGTCCAATCTGAGGTACACTAGTGAAGAGGCATATGCGATGCTGAGCATGACAGACGAGAGCGATGGGGAAGCTTCACTGTCATATTCAGGCTGAACATACGAACCCGTAGACAGCAGTGGCACCATACAGATACCTCTGACTACAGAGTTGTGGTCCCTGTTAAGGTCAGGCGTACCCGACCCCGTATTGCTATTGTTGAGGTGCAAGAACCGCAGGGCTCTCATATGGAGCAGGGAGCCAGTGCTAGCGCCGCTTATCCTTCTGGTGAAGAGGCAAGCACCAGCGGCCTAGTACACCCTGGTCGTACCACCAGCACTGCAGTAACATTTGGTGACGTGGCGAGTCCCATAATGCCCCGCATCCACAAAAAAGACAAAGACAGGCCCGCAGAGCCCATAGTGCCCTTCCCGCTGAATTTGCTTACCCTAATTGGCAACCCACCACTGATTCAGCGCCCGTACTTCCCCCATTTACTGGCCAACCCGGAATTCAGGTGGAAACAGTTGATTTTACGACCCTTGATTTTTATTCGCTGTTTTTCACCGAAGATTTCTAAAGATCTATTGTGGACCAAAGCACTTGCCAGAGATTGGAAACCTATTACGGTTTTCGGATTTAAGACCTTTCTGGGCATTTCCCTTCTCATGGGCATATCTAAAAAATCTGAATTGCGGTCATATTGGTCCACTGACCCAATTCACTATATGCTCGTGTTCTCTGCTTGTAACCAGGGAACGATACAAGCAGATCTTGAAGTTCATGCATTTTAATGACAATGAACTCTGTCGTCCTCGGGGTGACCCTGAATTTGTTTGGCGCCACAATATTCGGCCCCTCGTAAACCACTTCAACCACTTGCAGCCTTGTTTATTCCCGACCAAGTTATCTGCGTAGACGAGTCCCTGATTAAATTTTCTGGCCGTCTTGCTTTCAAACAGTACCTCCCCAGCAAGAGTGACAGATACGGGGTCAAGGTGTATAGGCTCTGTGACAGGGCCACAGGCTATACATTTCGTTTTATGGTTTACAAGGGAAAAGATAATCACATGGAGCCCCCAACTGCCCGGACTAAATAGGGAGCGCTGGCAAGATTGTGTTGGACTTGGTGTCACCCTTATTCGGGAAAGGGGTACCACTTGTACATGGACAATTACTACTCAAGCGTGCCACTTTTTAGTCACCTCTTTGATCATGGAATTGGCGCATGTGGCACCCTGCGACCTAATCACCGGGGCTTCCCCCAATGACTGGTAGAATCCGGACTTAGACGGGGGGAGAGAGCCTGCTCAAAAAGTGGTAATTTGCTTGTGGTGAAGTGGAGGGATACAAAGAATGTTTTCATTCTTTACTCCCTTTACGTAGACACAGCAGTCCAAATTCCAACGGTGACTGGTGTTGTGGAGAAGCAAAAAAGTTTAAGCAACAATACGCTGTTCAATCTGTCCTTGATTGGGGTAAAAATCTCATGATAGAGTCTGTTTCAAGCAGGCAATGAGCAAATTTAATTCCAAATGATATGTTTATTGAAAAGGGATAAAAACACTTAAATTTGCAAAAGCAACTCGCCTTATGGATCAACCAGCCGTAACACAAATTGGCAAGGAGCCAGATGGTGATCCTGGATGGAAGGGTCCTGGATGCAGACTCCAAGAAGGAAGAGTGGTGGATGGGCTGGACCGCCACTGCTTGGCAAGATGGAGGTGCAGGACAGTGTGGATGACTCTGGTGGAGAACCCAGGGGGTGTGCATCCAATGAGTGGGAGACCGGAGGACTCCAGTCTGTCAGGCGGCATGTTTGGGAGCCTAGCCACGTACAGAACCCCAAAAACCAATCACCATCTTCAGGCTTTCTAAGGGCGTAAAATGGTGATTTTACTCATCACTACCTATCATGGTTTTGGAGGCCCTGAAATATCAAGGTAGCACAAAAGCCCCCCCAAATGACCCCATTTTGGAAAGTAGATACGCTAAGGTATTTGCTAAGAGGAATTTGTGCATATTTTGCAGCTCTCATTTGTTTTGGAAATTAAGAAAAAAAAGGAAAATGTATTTTTTTTTTCTTTTTTCAAATTTCAAAACTTTGTGACAAAAAGTGAAATCTGCAAAATACTCAACGTGCCTCTCAGCACATAACTTGGAGTGTCTACTTTCCAAAATTGGGTCATTGGGTGGGGGGCAGTTGTGCTATCTGGGCATTCCATGGCCTCCGAAACTGTGATAGGTAGAGAGGAGTGAAATCAATAATTTACGCCCTTAGAAAGCCTGAAGGCGGTGATTGGTTTTTGGGGTCCCGTACACGGCTGGACCACCAAAAAGTCTCACATATGTGTTATTCCTATATTTAGAAGAAGCAGCAGAATGTATTTTGGGGTGTAATTCCACATATACCCATGGCATGTTCGGGCAACATATCATTTAGTGACAACTTTGTGTAAAAAAAAAAAAACTTTGGCAAAACATAAAATATTCCATGGACTCAACATGCCTCTCAGCAAATAGCTTGGGGTGTCTACTTTCCACAGAGGGGTCATTTGGGGGGATTTTGTGCTATCTTGGCATTTCATGGCCTTCGAAACTGTGATAGGTATTGTGGGGTGAAGCCAAAGTTTAAGCCCTTAAAAATCCTGAGGGCTGTGATTGGTTTTTGGGGTTCTGTAGGCGGCTAGACTCCCAAAAAGTCTCACGCATGTGGTATTCCCGTACTCAGGAGAAGTAGCAGAATGTATTTTGGGATGTAATTCCACATATACCCATGGCATGTGTGAGCAATATATCATTTCAATGAAAACTTTGTGTTTTTTTTTTTAAATTTTTCAATCACTTGACAAAAAAATAAAATATTCAATGGGCTCAAGATGCCTCTCAGCAAATTCCTTGGAGTGTCTGCTTTCCAAAATGGGGTCATTTGGGGGGGGGGGGGGTTGTACTGCCCTTCCATTATAGCACCTCAGAAAATTACATAGGCAATCATAAAATAAAAGCTGCGTAAATTCCAGAAAAAGTTTGTAAACGCTATAACTTTTGCGCAAACCAATAAATATATGCTTGTTGACTTTTTTTTACCCGAAACATATGGCTGAATGCATTTTGGCAAAAAATATGACTAAAATTGAGTTCATTGTATTTTTTTAATAACAAAAAGTTTAAAACATCTTTTTTCAAAATTTTTGGTCTTTTTTCGTTTATAAGGCAAAAAATAAAAACACAGAGGTGATCAAATACCACCAAAAGATAGCTCTATTTGTGGGAAAAATGGTGTTTGGGAACAGCCTTGCATTACCGCACAATTACCAGTTAAAGCAGCACAGTGCCAAATTGTAAAAAATGTTCTGGTCATTAAGGGGGTAAATCTTTCCAGGGCTGAAGTGGTTAAAGTGGTTGTATCCCCCTAAATCTGATTTTTATCTACAGGTAAGCCTATAATAAGGCTTACCTGTAGGTGAAATGAATATCTCCTAAACCTGTACGGTTTAGGAGATATTCACCTTGCATGTAGCCGCTGACGTCAGCGGCACATGCGCAGTGAAGGTCCGGCAAAGGTCCAGCATATTGTGCCGGAACTTGCTGGAATGGAGGACTCCCGCACGCATGTGAGTGGCCTGAGCCGCAAACCCGGAAGGAACCCCCGAGGGAACATGTCAGCTCTCTCAGTGGTAACCGTCGGCCCTGTGGGATCTTTGTTCTGGTGTAAGTATTTCATAATGAGCTAGTTTGTGCACTATGCCTTTGCCTTACAGTTTTTTTTTTTTTAATTGTGGGCATACGACGGCTTTAAGAAATGAGATGGGCCATCAGTACATCAGGATTGATACATTTTCAGATGTATACCGAAGTTTGTGAACTCTATAACTTTCCTACAGACTAAATAATATACAGGGATTTTGGTTATTTTCACCAAATAAATGTAGCAGAATACATGTGGGCCTAAATTTATGAAGAACCATTGTTTATTTTGAGAAATTTTATAACAGAAACTAAGAAAAACACAAGGTTTTTTTTAAAAATTTTCAGTCTTTTTTTTTTTTGTTTGTTTATTAACCAGTTCAGGACCGCGCTATAGCCGAAAGACGGCTACAGCGCGGCTCTGAAATGCCCGCAGGACGTCCATGGACGTCCTGCCTCGTGCGCGCTCCCCACGCGCACTCACAGCCTGCGGCGGCTCGCTCTCGCGGCCGCCACACGCTGTGTGGGCGTGCCCGTGGGTAGGGCGAAATCTATGTCCGCCCGAGACCCGCTGATCACCTGTAGCAGGCTCAGAACGGGGAACCGCCGATGTAAACACGGCGGTTCTCCGTTCTGTGAATGGGACATAACAGATCTACTGATCCCTGTCACTGGGATCAGTTAGATCTGTTATGTGCCGACCAGCCCCGCCCCCCCACAGTTAAAACACACCCAGGGAACATTGTTAACCCCTTCACTGCCCCCTGCAGGTTAACCCCTTCACTGCCAATGACATTTATACAGTAATCAGTGGACATTTAAATTTCTGATCGCTGTATAAATGTCATTGGTCTCAAAAATGTGTCAAAAATGTCTGACATGTCCGCTGCAATATCGCAGTACAGATCAAAATCGCAGATCGCCGCCATTACTAGTAAAAAAAAAAAAAAAGTAAAAACGCCATAAATCAATTCCCGTAGTTTGTAGACGCGATAACTTTTGCGCAAACCAATCAAAATATGCCGATTGCGATTTTTTTTTTACCAAAAATATGTATTAGAAGATATATCGGCCAAAACTGATGAATAATTTTCTTTTATATATTTTTTTTTGGATATTTATTATAGCAAAAAAGTATAAAATATTGTTCTTTTTTCAAAATCATCGCTCTTTGTTTATTTATAGCGCAAAAAATAAAAACCGCAGAGGTGATCAAATACCACCAAAAGAAAGCTCTATTTGTGGGAAAAAAATGATAAAAATTTTGTTTGGGTATAACGTCGCACGACCGCGCAATTGTCATTCAAAATGCGACAGCGCTGAAAGCCGAAAATTGGTCTGGGCAGGAGGGGGTTTAAGTGCCCAGTAATGAAGTGGTTAACAAAACATAAAAAAACCCAGTGGTGATTTAATACCACCAAAAGAATGCTCTAGTTGTGCAAATAAAATAATAAAAATTTACTTTGGGTACAGTGTTGCATGACCACGTAAGTCATTCAAAATGTGAGAGCACTGAAAGCTGAAAATGGGTCTGGGCAGGTAGGGGGTAAAAGTGCCCAGTATTGATGTAGTTAATAATATTCACATTCTCTTGGAGGAAACCTATACTTTGAAACCATGGAGGCTTTAATTGTTGCCTTCCTGCTGCAAATGTTAGTTGCCTGGTTGTCATGTTGAACCAGTGGATTCAGTGCTTTCTTGGCTGCTGACCTGAAACTGGTTTGTAGATCAGAAGTACTGATTTCTCTCTTATTTTCTTAATCTGTATGCTTGTTCCACATGAGTGAAGCCAGAAGGTTGTGCCCCATGGCAAGATTATTTTTATAATAGCCCAGGACTCCTTTATACATTATGATTTCACAGTACATCATATACAAATATGCAAGTGGTAGCACCAGATAGACAACACAGACACCATGAGATGAGGTGCCAAGGAAATCACAGCTGCTTCTGCACTTCTTAGAAGCACAGCAATACATTTTACAGCCTATAGCAGCAGGTACAGATATGGACACATTTCAGATTTAGGGACATGGCCAATAACAAAGACACACATAAAGATCAGGAAAAACATATATGCATGTCAGACTCAGACATTAACACTTGAAAACTCACATTAATATAAACAAATAGAAAGACTCAGACAAACTCACATAAATATAGATAAACAGAATGACTGTATCAAGAGTGTATTACCATTATTATGGTTATAATAAAGGGACATTATGAGACCAAATACATGCCTTACCTAATACTTTCTGTGACTATTTTTTTTAATTCAATTCTGTATGAAAAAAAGTTAATACATACAACTATTTTGTTTGCATTCACATAAAATAAAGTTGAAGAATATTAGTCACATTAAAGTAGGTACTGACCTGTCTAAGAATGCACTGAGAACAATAGAACATTCTTAATCTATTAGGTTGCCTGAGAAATCCTATATTCTGTCTAGTGTAAAATATCATTTCACGCCGAGTACAATTTTCTTTTGGCAGGTTGTCATTTAACTAAAATATCACAAAATATATTTTTTTCCCAATTAACTTTTACATTCTCTCGAGCACTTTAATTAGAACCAAAGTATTGAACGCAAATTCTGGAATGTCAAAAGGGAGTCAGGCGTTAAGGCATGGACAGAAATGTTGTGCCACTGACAGTAACTCATCTGAATTACTAGAATTATTCCACCTGTAATTGCCTTCAAAAGACTTATGTTCCTTAACTCTATGGGTGATTTCATTATTCTAGTGAGATAATTATATTCACAGTGGTGACATATAGGCTCCATAATGTGTTAACACTTTGTTACCTTGCAAAGGGTACTTGCATAGCTTTAAATGCTAATTGTTTACTAATGTCATGCTGGAAACATGTTTTCAGATATGTAAAACTAGAATGTAGGCTTTGTATTTAAAGAGCTCATTATTAACTCCTATATACTGTATATAGAACTACTTTTCTATATGTATACTTTTTTTACTTTTACTTTTTCCCATACTTGTGTTAATTCTGTTTGCTGTGATCTGTATAATAAAGTTAAATTTCAAAATGTGATTACACTTAACTGACCAAGAACTTTTTCCCTGGTATAGACACATGATTTTTGACAAGAATATACACAAGCTGAATCTTGTGACTTTAATTGAATGATTTTGTAGCAAACAATTAAGTTTTAGTGTCAAAGATGGTCATTCATACAAAAAATCATGATGTTTTTAGGTAAGGTGTTAAAAGTAAAATGCCATTTTAAGGTTGTTGCACAGCCATTTGATTCATCTTCAGGGACTCAGGTGATCATCAGTGCCACAAGGCTTTTGTCTTGCAAACCAAGACTTAGTACAATCAACAGCTTCTGAGATGTCTCAGGTTTTCAGGTGATCATTTAACATTAGCTTCTGTTGGGAGACCCATCTTGTGTCCTGGAAGAAAAGTTGTGACCCATGACACTTTTTAATCTGCATTGTTCTTTAGAAAAATGTGACTCAGGGTAAGGGTAACAATGTTTGATTTCAGTAGAGTAAGTTTAACTAACACAAAAAGTAATTAGATGCCAAATTTAGTAGGGTTTCTGGATCCAGTTTTAACAAAAACACTTGCTATACAGTCAGGTCTGGGTATTTGGAGTCTACAGATAGATACTGTTTATGATGCTTTGTAGGTGTGTAACATGCAGTTTTTGGATCAGAAGGTATAAAACAGTAGGAAGAAGCAAGTAGAGTGCCACCAACTAGGAGGAAAAACCCTCCAAACCAGCCCATGAACAAAGCTTCACCAAACTCCCATCTTGGGACAATGTCTGGAATAGTTTCATCCCAAAATTCTTGGACAGTGTCATAAGCTACCCAGGAGACTGGAGCCAAGGCACTCAGACCTGCTGTCCAAAGCAGTATGCCTCCTAGAAGTAAAAGTCGATTTTTGGACTCCTGTCTTCGCTCCCCAATGTTTACACAGTCCAAGCCAAGACCACAGATGGAGAGACCAAGAATTCCAGAGCCAATAGATAAGCACATTAAAATCCTGGAAATCCTGAGTTCAGCTGACAAAGCAAGAAAGGAATCAAAGTCTTTGCATTGCATTCCTCCTTCTTCTTGAACAACACAGGTCTGCCATAAACCCATAGTCCAGTTTTCTAATTCATTCAAATCTAAATTCAAGTTTTTCCAAAGTGGCACAAACGTGGTAACGCAGGACAGAACCCATCCTGCAAGAGACAGCAAAGTTCCGCCAAACTGTATGTAAGTTCTTTTGGACAACTCCATGCTTTTCAGTTATTCCTGGACAGTACAATGATATGCACTGGCCAGCTGCTATCTGGTGTCCTGAAGCTGATAGTGAAGTGATAGTTGTGCCTTTCAGCTAGTCAGTATATAAGCTCTACCTGTTAACCCCATCAGTGACTTTCAAGCAAGATTTTCTTCAAAAGAAAGATAGAGTTTCACATACATGGAGGAAAGATTCCAAGCAGCTATGAGTTAAGTTTATGATAAGCATTTGATCCGTTACCTTTGAATTTGCTGGGTAAAATTATATCCCAATGCCTGATGATTACAAGCCAGTGGGTGAACAAAGAAGGCTCTATGACCCCTCACCCTAAAACACAACAGTAATCATTGTGTTCAATATGGATTAATTAGATCTAAAATGTGATTAAAGCCTCCTCTGTCTGCGTAACAGGACTTCATTGTAAGGGTTTTACCTGGAACTCGGGCAACTAAAAATGGTCTAAAGAAAGTTTTTCAGCTTCAACTAGATTTTTATAGTTTTACTTCATTAATTAGTCTGTGAATTTAAGTAAATATGATTATTGTCATGGGGGGGCAGTGCATAAATAAGATTAGAGGGCATAGCCATACAAAATAGAGCAAAGGAATTTTTTTTATTTTCCATAGCAACCAAATGTTTGCATCTGTTGATGGTTTCCAACCAAGAGATATGTATAACCTGAATCTAGTTGCTATGGGCAACCTTGACAGTTTCTTATACACTTTAAAGCAGGCCATAGACGATATGAATAAATAGATTGCGGCGCTCTAATTTAAAAAAAAGTCCAAGAATGCTCCTCCTAGAATTGTTCAAAATAAACAAGTGCAAAAATGTGTATATTATTGTCTGTATGAAGTCTAATCAACCACATGGTACAAAGCAATCCAGTAACCACACCTCAAGGTATGAAATGGACACTCACCAGATTCATACGCTGTCTCAATTAAAAGAACAGCCAAAATGCTTTAAGATGTTCAATATGTTGAGGGGTCATGCAGTAGTCTCATCGTCGTTGGTTTCATACATAATAAAAAATTAAAAAGAAAAATAGTGCAATATGTCAGGAATCATGAGCCATAACACAGATGATTTCTCGTGCAAGTGACTGTAATGACTTTAGTGATTACCAACAGTGACACACCACCACCTTCTGCAATTCACACTCATCAGACTCAGAATAAAAATGCACGTAAAAGGAGCCCGACCAGCCAGATAGATCCAGATGCTCCACCTAAGGGACAACGCAGGTTCTGGACAATATCAGATGCTCCAGCAATTGTAGGCACATAGTGAAAACATTTAAAAAAGAAAAATTGTGCAATACACCAAAAATAATCAACCATTACACAGTTAATATCCCGTGCATGTGACTATGGTGACTTCCTAGAGTGACACACCACCACCTTCTGCAATTCACACTCACCAGACCATGAATAGAATTGCGCATGAAGACAACCCAGCCAGCCAGATGGATCCAGATGTTCCACTTAAGGGACAATGGGGGTCCTGGACACTATCAGATGCTTCGGCAGGTGTAGACATAGGGGACATGTGGCCACTTTTGTGATTTATTTCTTGGCTTTATCTGATCATATATATTTCCTTTCATAGACGATGTGAGTTTTTGAAATTTGCATGATTCCCCCATCAACACAGACAGTGTTGATGAGAATCTCTCCTGCCGAGCAATTGTCTTCTCCGGCAGGGGGGCGGGATAAGCAGCCCCCACCGGGAGAAGACAGTGATTCACAAGCAAATCCAGCAGGCTGGTTGTACCCAAGTTGATCGATCAACTCGGTACATTCAGCCTACCCATTAATGGTTCGAATCTTGGCCGGTTCCTGCTGATCCGGCCAACATTGGAACCATCTATGGAATGCCTATAGTTTTCTATACTGATATACATGATGCCAGATACTGTCAATGTAACAAAGAATTGTGCTAATAAATGTATTTTCATCATGAAATGTGTTCATTTTTATAATTATCTTAGGTGTGTTAAAGCTCATGTAGCGCTACCCCCACAGCAGCGGCTGCTTGATTTGGGATCTATTTGAAGCCTCAACCTCGTTGACACCACCAGTATATCTTTCTTTGAGCTTCAATAAACACACAAGAATTAGATTCATACCTCTATGGAAAGTAGCAGAATGTATTGGCAAGTTAAAGTCAACCAACATAAAGCATAATAATGAAACACAACCAGATCCACAGAGTGGTAAACTGTAGCTCTCCTCATAAGATACACTATATTGCCAAAAGTATTGGGACACCTACCTTTACACGCACATAAACTTTAATGGCATCCCAGTCTTAGTCTGTAGCATTCAATATTAAGCTCCACCCTTTGCAGCTATAACAGCTTCAACTATTCTAGGAAGGCTGTCCACAAAGTTTAGGAGTGTCTATGGGAATGTTTGACCATTCATCCAGAAGCGCATTTGTGAGGTCAGGCACTGATGTTGGACAAGAAGGCCTGGCTCACAGTCTCTGCTCTAATTGATCCCAAATGTGTTCTATCGGGTTGAGATCAAGACTCTGTGCAGGCCAGTCAGGTTCCTCCACCCCAAAGTTGCTCATCCGTGTCATTATGGATCTTTCTTTGTGCACTGGTGCGCAGTCATGTTGGAACAGAAAAGGGCCATCCCCAAACTGTTCCCACCAAGTTGGGAGCATGAAATTGTCCAAAATGTCTTAGTATGCTGAAGTCTAAAGAGGTCACTTCACTGGAACTAAGGGGTCAATCCCAACCCCTGAAAAACTACCCCACACCATAATCCCCTCTTCGCCAAATGATTTGGAGGGATAGCCCAATACTTTTGGCAATAGAGTGTTGATGAGCGAGTTTGTGGTGGAGGAACTTGACTGGCCTGCACAGAGTCCTGACCTCAACCCTATAGAACATCTTTGGGATGAATTAGAGCGAAGACTGCAAGCCAGGCCTTCTCATCCAACATCAGTGCCTGACCTCACAAATGCGCTTCTGGAAGAATGGTTGAACATTCCCATAGACACACTCCTAAACCTTGTGGACAGCCTTCCCAGAAGAGTTGAAGCTGTTGTAGCTACAAAGGATGGGCCAACTCAATATTGAACCCTACTTTCTAAGACTGGGATGCCATTAAAGTTCGTGTGTGTGTGTGTATAGGCAGGTGTCCCAATACTTTTGGGTATATAGTGTAAGACACCAATGAGTAACAAACCTGAGTATGAGCTAGGTCACTTGGGAGCTCTCACAATGTGCGAATAAGCCTAGGCCTGTGGTAATTGAATCAATGTCAATATAGATCTGCCCTCAGCATAAAGTCATCTGGATACGGTTCTTAGTGTTACAAATGGCAGGGCCATGAATGTGTGACAGCTTTCATGCCTGCTGATGCCGGCTGTCAGTGAGGCTCCATGTGTTTTGAATGATTTTTATTGTCCTTAATCACATGAGTACCTTGTGGTGTTTTTTAACAGTAAACTTGTACTAGCAGTATTCACGATATGTGCTGCTTATGTTCCTTTTCCTCTATGGCGGCTTTCTGAGTTGTATCCAAAGTTGTTGCGTTGGTATTGGGGAATATGACACACTATATTACCAAAAGTATTGAGGTGCCTGCCTTTACAAGCACATGAACTTTAATGGCATCCCAGTCTAAAGCCTCGTGCACACAAGTCGATGGTTGGTCAACCGAACGTCCAGCTTTTTCCGTAATTGGGCAATGGCGGTTTGGTCTAGAGTATTAACGTGAAGCAAGTAATTGGCCAACAAAGCCGAGCGTAGTGACATGTTCCGAGCGTACAACGAGGAAGTTCAGGTGAATGTGGTTTGTGAATCACAAACACATGTTACACAACCGAACACTTCCTGGATTCCGAGCATGCGTGTTTGCACTTCCAACTTTTGGTTGGTCAGCTTCTGTACACATGAGCCAACAATCGGTCAACTCCTTGTTGGCCAACACAAGTTTTCTTGTCTCTTGGACGACAATTGAAAATTGGCTGTAGAATCGTGTGTACACACGATCGGATTATCGGCCAACAGGCTGTTGCACGACCGTTATTGACCAACCATCAGACCTTGTGTACAGGCCTTTAGTCCGTATGGTTCAATATTGAGTTAGACATACTTTGCAGCTAGAATAGCTTCAACTCTTCTGGGAAGGCTGTTCACAAGGTTTAAGAGTGTGTCTATGGGAATGTTTGACCATTCTTCCAAAAGCTCATTTGTGAGGTCAGGCATTCAAACATTTCCATAGACACACTCCTAAACCTTATGGACAGCCTTCCCAGAAGAGTTGAAGCTTTTATAGCTGCAAAGTATGGGCCAAGTCAATATTGATTACAAAAGTTTTTATTGGAAAGAACAATAAATACAGTACAAGCATTTAGAGTAATAGATAAAACAGAAATGAATAAACCAATACATAGAAGGTCTGATTGGTAGCAGTAGACATTTATGGGAACAGCTAGGAGTTAATATAAAACAAAAGGTGACACTTAGGGGTATCTTGCATTAGAGAAAAAGTGGAGGAAAAATATTAATAAATGGAGGCGGTGGAAATAAGGGAGGCTAGGAACAAAGTTATTGGGAGATTTTATCCCAGAGGTCCCATTTTGCTTTGAAAGCCGGAGAAGAATAATTTATAGTATGACTGCAGTTGAATATTTCTAAATGTAAAATAATGCATCTAGGGAAAAAGAATCCGCTTAGAGAGTACAGCATTGGGGGTACAGTGTTAGCCAGCACTACAGTAGAAAAAGATTTGGGGGTGCTTATTTCAGATGATTGCAAAATGAGCAAACATAGTGAACAGGCTGTGGGAAAAGCAAATAGAATTCTGGGATGTATCAGTAGAGGGATCACCAGCAGGAGGAAAGAAGTTCTGATTCCTCTATATAGATCTTTAGTGATACCTCACTTAGAATACTGTGTCCAGTTCTGGAGACCACACTTACAAAAAGATATTGATAAGATAGAACGAGTTCAGAGACGGGTAACAAAAATGGTGAAAGGTCTGGGGGATAAAACATATCAAGAGTGACTTCAGGAACTTAATCTGTACAGTCTGGAGGAAAGAAGGGAGAGGGGAGACATGATTGAAACCTTTAAATACATCAAGGAGGTGAATAAGGTTCAGGAGGGCAGTCTTTTCAATATGAAATTAAAATCAAGAACACGGGGACATGACCTCAAACTAACTGGGGGGAAGTTCAAAACTAATCTTAGAAAGTATTATTTTACTGAAAGGGTAGTTGATGATTGGAATAAACTACCAACAGAGGTTGTGAGACAGTCAACAGTAAATGGCTTCAAACATGCTTGGGATAAACATAAATCTATAGTCAGACAACAAGGTTAATGTAAAAAAAAAAAAAAAATTATAAAAAAAATAAAATAAAAATAAATAAATAAATAAAAAGGGGCAGACTCGATGGACTACTCAGTCTTTTTCTGCCGTCACTTTTCTATGTTTCTATGTTCTAGTATGGTAAATATACTCCATCGTTTTTAAAGATGTCATTCTGGAGGTGATTTGGTTCCAATGGAGGGAGGGTGTATGCCAGTTCAATGCTATCATCCAGTGAACTGTGCTGAGTAGGGTGTGAACTAGTCTATTTGCAAGGTTGGATAGGTCAGATATTTTAAGAAATAATAGGCATATTTGGGGGGAGAGGTGGATCTGCTTATCAGATAGTTTATTGATTAAGGTTGATATTTGGTTCCAAAATGGTGCCAGTAGGTCGCAACTCCAGAAGATATGTAAAAAATCTCCTGTTTCTACACAACCCCCAAAGCAGTTGGGGGAAGTGGAGGGGTAAAATCTGTGAATTTTAGCCGGGGTCATGTACCATCTGGTATGTAATTTAAGAGAGGATTCTCTAGCTGCTGATGAACGGGTATTTTTCTGGAGACACACTCCTAAACCTTGTGGACAGCCTTCCCAGAAGAGTTGAAGCTTTTATAGCTGCAAAGTATTGACCAAGTCAATATTGAACCCTACGGACTAAGACTGGGATGCCATTAAAGTTCATATGCATGTAAAGGCAGGCATCCAAATACTTTTGGTAATATAGTGTATGTTCAAACCCAGTGGACCATACTGATTACATTTAGAGACATCCAGAAGGGTCCATTATTTCTCATGTGTGTTTGATCTCTGTAATCGGGGATCACAACCATCTGGTAAGAGGCTTGATTACGGTGGAGGGCACGTGTGTATGGTGGAATTCCTTAATAATTCACATGATTTGCCACCTGGTGGGATATATCTATATCTTGAGAAGAATTAGGTACACCTTCATTCCACTATATGCTTTCATTGCTAATGGCACATGGACTTATTTTGCACTATTATTTATGTATATATACCCTATAGCAAGCCAGGACTCCTATGTGATTCAACTAAAATCCCCTAAACCACACTACTGTGCAAAATTAAATATAGAGTATGTACCAAAGTCCATAAAGTTATGCAAATAACCCAAATAGTCTATGGGTAAATTGCTTACAAGTGTTAAAAAGTGTGCAATAATGTGTAATAAATCCCCCTAATCAAAATACCTTCTCTGAATAAAGGGCATCATTGCCTGTGCCAAACATCCTACAAATCCAATATAAAATGTATACATCAATTCAAAATAAATAATCATCAGTGATTCCAGCATTCAGTGTATCTCTTTCCTTCTTTTCTAAATTAAGTTTGTTTTTTTATGAATGTGCTTTAATGATGCACTCCAGTTAGATCCATAAATTCTGCATGGAAACTGACTTGGGGGACCCAATGAGTTTGCAAACTCTATTTATCCTGGCCTTTATCTATTGCACAGAGATATCCTACCAGTGACGTCTCATCCATAGAGGGTGCACGGGCACCCCCCCCCCATTCATGCATCCGGCCCCCTGATCTACATATCAGGGCGCCGGACTATGGGTTCCAATGGGGGATGCTTTTTTGAAGCATGTGATTAGAGCCAGAGGCTCGAATAGGCTTCAAAATACCCATGCACCGCTACTCAAGCCTATGTGGAAAGCTACACAACACAGAAGCAAATACTGCAGACCAGTCCAGAAAATGTGCATAGCGTCTGCTGAATCAGAATGGAACGCTTTATGTGAAGCCCAAATTATGTTGCAATGAGTGGATTTATACCAGTTTGAGTTTCTCTTGGATTGAATTACCAGTTGGCTAATAGAGTCTACCCATTGAATAGAGCTGTTGTGACCATATGCTGCAGGCCAGTCTGGAAAGTGTGTATAATGTCTGCTGAATCAGAATGGAGTTTATTATGTGAAGCCCAACTTATGTTGCAATGAGTGAATTTACTGACAGTTTGAATTTCTCTTGGATTGAATTACCAGTTGCCTAATAGAGTTTATTCATTGAATGGAGTTGCTCTTTAAGCACATAAAAATACTGTATATAAAACTGACTACAATAGTACGTAATGGTCTGGATACCGGCTAATTTTTTAAATCAATGTCTTCAAAACATACTAACCAAGTTATTTTATTTTACTTATTTATTTCAGGTACTTATACAGTATCTCACCAAAGTGAGTACACCCCTCACATTTTTGTAAATATTTTATTCTATCTTTTCATGTGACAACACTAAAGAAATTACACTTTTCTACAATGTAAAATAGTGAGTGTACAGTTTGTATGACAGTGTAAATTTGCTAATGAAACGTATATTGACCCTCGCGCTACTATAAAGGATCCAATAAGCCAAAAAGTAAATGGGTCAGTTGCTGCAATATCTGGTATTCAACACAGGAATACTGAAGTGCTAAAAATGGATATGGATACTGCGCACTCTGACTATAAATAGCAACGATATAGCTATCAGATAATGCATATAATAAAATTGCACATCTTGTGCATCCAATAAGTGCAATAATATATAAAGGTGTACCGTGACTTTTATGATCGAGTCTATACGTAGGCTAAAAACATATTCATCAATGTTAAAAATAAATGCATCAGCTACAGTAAAAAACAGTCTTATTAGCAAATACAATGGTGCTCCAAAGTGCTTCCGTGCCAAACAAAAAGTTGCTTAAGTGCTCAAGGATGTCCACTAGTCAGTGAAGAAAATCTGTGGGGGGGGGGGGTTCAACTCTGCACCCTCCAAGCTGGTTATTGTGGATGTGCCTGACCCCCGTGCGTGTAGGTGTTATTAGTCGAACCTCCCACGTCTCAACTTGGGGGGGGGGGGGGTGT
>BLSH010335836.1:1387786-1401735 GCA_018402905.1 Glandirana rugosa
GGAGACGTGTGCTGGAACGAAAGGAGACACGGGGGAGGGGGGTAGGGGTCGAGTTAAGACACGGGTTGTAGGTGTCGAGTGGATGTGTGGAGGGGTAGGTATTGGGTGGAGAAGACGGGGGTAGGTGTCAAGTTGAGACGTGGGGAGGTAGGTGTCCAATGTGGGGGTCAGGTGTTGAGTGGAGACGTGGGGATAGATGTCGAAGTGTCGAAAGTGGAGACGTGTTAGGTGTGTGGGAGAAGGGACGATAGTGTGGACGTGTTTAGTGGGGAAAAGGTCGAGAGGGGAACGTGTCTAGGGGGAGGGTGAGGTGTCGAGAGAGTTTAGAAGGATATTGGGGGGAGTCCAGAGAGTGGAAAAGTATCTAGAGGGGTCGAGAGAACGTTTAGGAGAGTGGGGGGTGTGTTTTTCGAGAGAGTGGACAAGTGGTTAACAGGAGGAGGGGGTGTCGAGAGGTGGGTTATGGATGGGGAGGTGTGTAGGTGAGCTGTGGATGTTGGGCACAGAATTGAGCTGGGGATGGGGGGAGGGGGCACAGAGGAAAGCAAGGTCGTGTGCAGAGGCGAGTAATTGATGGTTACTGTGAGGGGTGGGGGATACTTGAGGGAAGTGGGATTTTTACTTGGAGAGGACAAGGGAACTTTTCTGGGGGGCAGCAAAGTATACAGAGTTCAGTAACCAAGAGTATGTCATGTATAACAGGGTATGCAGGGTGCAACAGTGAGGATTTAGTAAAATATCTTGTACATTACCAATTCATAGCTGTATGCTGTGCTATACATTACATACTGTACCTCTTATCATTTGCTACATTAATGGCTATATCATATATAGCCCTGTGCTATACATTATATAATCGTGACCACTGTTCTCTTTACACTATGCTGTTTTTTACATACAGTTAAACTCTGCACCCCTTAGCATCTCACCTCTGTACCCCTCCATCCACAGGTTACACCCCCAGTCCACAACTTACCTCTGCATACCCAGTATATGGTAGTGGTTAGGAGTGTGCATCATACGCCTCAGATTATGTATGTATAGTCTCTATGCTGTGCTGTATGGTACATACTGTACATGTTTATGGCTACTGCACGCTGTGTGATATGCACTCCTCAGCACTGCACAATACATACTCCTGTTCTCTGTGTGCTTCACTTTTCGGAACCTCGCACCTTCTGCAACACACAGTTCTGAGCCTCGATCACACCCACTATTTGGCAACCATGACATTTTCAGCTCTGAGGAAGGCGTGGCTTGGGGCAGGTTTGTGGGCGTGATTGGGCAGGGTTGTGGGCGTGGTTTGGGCGGGGAGTTGGCCAGGGCGGTTGAGTTCCAGCACCTATTTTCTGAGAAAAAAGCCCTGGTTATTTCAAATATTTTGGTTAATACTTTCTATGGTTATTCATTCTTGCTAGATACAATGCATTGATTTACATATTTAATTTGTATCTTTTCATTAATGGGAATCATGGCAATTTCTCAGTATACTCTGCACAGTATAATGTTAGAAAAAGGGAAAAAAAACAGACTGCGCTCAACCTCGATGTAAAAGAATGCAATATATCCTTAGTTAGAAGTTATAAGGGGACCTAGTGAAGTAGTCTGACACGTGCAACAATATTGGTACATGTGTCAGACAACGTCAAGTGATTGTAAAGACTCTTTTTTTTTGTTTTGTTTTTTAAATAACAAACATGTTATACTTACCTCCTCTGTGCAGTTAGGTCCTCCTCTTCTCGGGTCCCTCTTCTGCTCTCCTAGCTCCTCCATCTGGTGAGTGCCCCCTCAGCCAGCAGCTTGCTACAGGGAGCACCCGAGCCGAGTCAGAGTTCCATGTATCCATTCAAACATGGAGCCCTGACCCAGCCCTGCCCCTTCTCTCCCCTGATTGGTTGACTGTTTTTGATTGATAGTGCATGAGCCAGTGGTGCCACTGCTCTGTCTCAGCCAATCAGGAGGAGTGCCTGGGACAGCTAAGACACTTGGGGACATTGCTGCACAGAGAAGGGGCTCAGGTAAGTTATTAGGGGTCGCTGGGGAGGCTGCCACACACAGAAGGTTTTTTATCTTAAAGCGTAGAATGCATGCAGATAAAAAACCTTCTGCCTTTACAACTCCTTTCAATAGGTCCCCTTATAGCACATCTATCTAAGGATACATTGCATATATATATATTTTACATTGAGGCTGAGCTCAATCTGGTTTTATTTGCTTTTTCTCATATATGTTTTTTCTTTTTTTTTCTCTTCCCCCCTATTCTGTCTTGAGCATACATTTTATCCCCTGTTTTATTAAACAGTATAATGTTATTTCATAGTGGCTGGTAGATGCACCTGGTCTTTAAGTGGTTACTGAACCCCTTATTTTATGTCTTCAGTTTTATTTTCAGTCACATAATAGATTATTGTTCTTGTAACGTTACCCTGAACACAAGGTAGACTTTCTGTGAGTAATGCAATGGGTAACATGATATGAACATATATAGCAGAATGGAGGTGGGCAGTCAAGTAATGGCATTTCCTGGCTGACAGCAAAGGAATTATCAACCCAAATAAGTGGAAAATCTATTCTTTTCATCTTGTAACTTATTGTCGCGCGATTAAATGTGCTGAAAGATCGCTTTAAAAAGGATTGTGCAGAGGTTTATAAAAACGTATCTGGTTATCTTAAGGTGGAAATAAACATCACACCCAATGTGTACAACATTTCATGTAAGGATTACTTACCGTACTAAACAAAGTATACTTTATAATTATTCTAACAACAGAAAATAAATGTTCTTCACCCTTTGGCAATTAATTCTGCTAAGGCAATAAGAGATCAAAAATGTACATGAATCTTAAAGATATTTCGGGTAATCATCAGAATATATTTACTATCATGATTACCAACCAAAAACGGCTGGCAAAAAGCCAAACTTTGTTCTAGAAGCCACAGTGACAACACTTAATATGTACCGATTGCAATCTTATTTCAGTTATTTGTAGCACAAACAATTAAGGTAGCTCCCCCTAGTGGCTTGGATACAACTACAGACTAGAGTACTTCCTGCACTAAGCCACATCACAGCCAAAGTACTTACAGTACCCTACACCCCTCAAAATGGATATGTGTGAAACCAGCAAATGTCTAAAAGATAGCAGCTAATACCTTAAGCATCCACCAATCCAAAAAAGATGCAAAACGAAATAACCTAAAACCGGTACAGCGCTATCTCCCAATATATACAGTGCATAAAGTGTAACCCAATAAATTAAAAAATTTACAAAAAATACATATAAATATTACATTTCATACAGTGGTACCAATTGCTTAGTGCATCATATGTGCAAAATTAACAAGTGAAAAGTGTAAAAACGCAAATAATTAAAAAAGTTGATTATCAATCCATAAATCCAATGCATATCATGCAATAAATCTATATAAAGTGCTTAACATATAAAGTCCACCTCATGTAGAAAAAGATATACTGTATATATATAAAGTGTGTTCACATAAAATCCATATAGTTGTCAGTGCATCAAAGATGGAAATGTTCAGGCCTGTTTATCGGCAATAGGGTGGTTTTGGATGTTGTTGACTCTGAAGGGGTGGGGAGGTGGGGGGCACATTGTCTGGTGTTGGGGTAGTACAGACTGTCAGCGCTATGTTATGTCTTTTGTCTATGTTTGTATTCGGAAACTTTAATAAACAGATTTTCAAAAAAAAAAAAAAAGATGGAAATGTTCAGTGACTGTCCCATACACCATATCCTTTTATTTAGATAAAAACAGTCACATTTCTGAAGCAATCAAACCGCATAATATAATTATATAAAGACACAGCCTCCCAAGGCTTTCTCAAAGGTTTAGGCCAGTGCATGAGATCATGTTCTATGATTATTTATGTGGTTCGGTTACTATAGCCGTCGCAACGCCGACCGTGGCTATGGTACTGGAGCCTAGATAGTGACCATCTGGCAGCCATATTTTAGTAGCCTTGATGTCTCATAAATATACATTAGTTCTAAATGGGTATATAATCTAAAAATATATATAAAATGAGCCCTATTCTTATTCAAATTACATAACTACTGTATATAAATTACAATATGTTTGACAGGTAAATAGAATAAATAATGAGGGTCCTATTAACAACTTCCATAAAAACTACAAAGCGATAATGTGAGACCTATACAATCACACAAGAAAATATATAAATATATATATATATATATATAATATAAAAAAAAGTATAAAGATCTATGATTAGACCAAATAAAACAGGATAAAAGGCCTCCCTCCCCCAAAAATTACACTCGCATGAATACCCTAGGAGTTATTAATGACGCAGTTAAGATCAAATTCAATGTTGAGACCTTTCAGGGTTAATACCTTACCCTGAATCTACCTTACCTTGAATCCCCCAATATTCTCTTTGACTTAATTATCACACATAATCACCCCCTCTCCAGTGTTTACCTACTTTCTCTATACCCCAAAAGGCTAACTGGCTGGGGTCTTTATTATGCACCATCTTGAAATGTTTGGAAAGACTTTGCTTTTCAAAACCTGCTTTGATGTTCTGTACATGTTCACAAATCCTGGTGGATACTTTCCATGACATTCGACCTACATACTGTAGCCCACAGCTACATTTGATCATGTACACCACACCTTCAGAAGCACAACAAATAAAGTATTTTATCATAAATTCTTTGCCTGTAGAATAAGCAAGAAATCTGTTTCTTTCTTTCTGGGGTTAATTTTTGAGGCCTTACAGGCATAACATTTTCTGCAGGCTGTGAAGCCTTCCAAACCTGAAAAATTTAAAGAAATAGATTCTGGAGGATTGGTAACGGATTTCATTACTTTATCTCTCACCGTTGGAGCTCTTTTGTAATTGAATTTGGTATGTTCTTGAAAAATGCGTTCTGGAAAAATGAATCAGTAGGAGGAAGAAATGATGTCCCATCACTGGTATTAGCAAGAGAAATATTGCTCCCATCTCTGGCTTCTATGAGAGGAATAGTGCCCCATTGTTGGTGTCAGTGAAAGACATAGTGCTCCATTGTTGATGTCAGTGGGTGGAAAAGTGCCTCATCATTGGTGTCAGAAGAAGAAAGAGTTCCCCAACTTTGGTGTCAGTGAGGGGCATAGTGCCCCATCATTGGTGTCAGTGGAAGGAAAATTTCCACATCATTGGTGTCGGTGGAAAGAATAGTGCCCCATCATTGGTGTCACTAGAAGAAATAGTTACATATACATAGTTACATAGTTAATATGTTGATCCAGTTCAACAAACAGAAAAACACACACACACAAATAGAAAATCTCTATATACACTATCCTATGCCCAAAGTTGATCCAAAGGAAGGCAAAAAAAAAAATAATAATAAAGCATGATCCAATTTGCTCCAGCAGGTAAAAAATCAATCAATCTACAGGCTCAGACCAATGATTTCTGGTCTGGACCTGCTGATAGGTCCTGGAGAATGAATCATCTGCCTGTGTAATGTAAACACAGGCAGAGGAAGTGATGCAATCTCCCCTCCTGGAGCCCTTTTCGGTTACAGCGAGGGAAAGAGAGCATCTAAACGCTAGTTGCACAACACTACACTGACACCAGGACACGTTAGGTACACAATTAACCCCGTGATCGCCCCCCCCAGTTAACCCCTTCACTCCTGTCATTGTGTCACTTAGTGCAATGATCAGATTTTTCACTGATCACTGTACTTGTATCACTTGTGACACTAAATCACCTTAGGGTAGGTAGTAGTAGGCTAATGCAATAAAGGTCATTCCCCCTGTTAACCCTTTCACTCCCTGTCACTGTGCAGTGTTCAGATTTTTCACTGATCACTGCACTAGTGTCACTTATGACAATAAATCGCCTTAGGGTAGCTAGTGGTAGGTAGTAGTAGGCCCGGGTAGGTATAGATACCCCCCATTAACCCACCTAATTAAGGTTTTAACCCCTTGATTGCCCCCTGTCACCAGTGATCACTGTATTAGTGTCACGGGTGATGCTAGTTAGTTAGGTTAGTTTTTTATTTTGTCAGGGTACCCACCGTATATACCTAATAAAGGTTTTAACCCTGTGATCACCCGGCGGGTGACATCAGTTAGGTCTTAGCGTCAGTTAGGATCAGTGTAAATACCAGGTAGGGTCAGATTAGTCAGGTACTCTAACACGCACACACACATTAGATAGGTCCGTTACTAGTATAGCATCTGAACAGATCAATATCTGTGGTCTGATCAGATCTATACTAGCATCCCTAGTACTTTAGTGTTCCTAAAAACACAGCGTTAGCGGGATCAGCCCAGGTACCTGCTGCCATCTGCGTTTAGCCCCTCTGCCCAGCCCAGCCCACCCAAGTGCAGTATCAAATAGATCACTGATACTTACAAAACACAATACATGTAACTACAGTGTTCACAGAGTCACGCCCGATCCCTGCGAATGCAAACAGTTATTTTGGTATCGATTGAAGCAGGCCCTGACAACCAGGTGTGCTCTTTTGCTTGTGAATCACACTAGCGTACCTATAAATTTAGGGGCCAAAATGTCAAATCCGAGGTACACTAGTGAAGAGGCCTACATGTTGCTGAGCATGACAGATGAGAGTGATGGGGAAGCTCCATTGTCAGATTCAGGCTCAGCATACAGACATGTAGACAGCAGCGGCACCTTGTCAGATAGCTCTGACGACAGAGTAGCGCTCCCTGCTAAGGTCAGGCGTACCCGATCCCATTCTGCTGTTGCTGAGATGCAAGAACCGAAGGGCTCTCGTATGGAGCAGAAAGCCAGTACTAGTGCCACTCATCCTACTGGTGAACTGGCAAGCACCAGTGGCCTAGTAGATCCTGGTCATAGACAAACCAGCACTGTAGTAACACTTGGTGATGTGGCGAGTCCCATAAGTGTAGTTCAAGCTGGTGTGGCTACCACAAGTAGTGTCTCGCAGCCACGAATAAGACAAACACAGGCCTGCAGTGCCCATAGTGCCCTTCGCGCTGAATATGCTAACCCTGATTGGCAACCCACCACTGATGCAGCGACCGTACTTCCCCCGTTCGCTGGCCAACCCGGCATTTAGGTGGAAACAGTTGATTTTACGGCCCTTGGTTTTTACTCACTGTTTTTCACGAAAGATCTCTATAGATCTATTGTGGACCAAAGCAATTTGTATGCTGGTCAATTCACTGCCGCTAATCCCCAATTGTCACTTGCCAGAGACTGGAAACCTATTACGGTTCCAGAATTTAAGACCTTTCTGAGCCTTTCCCTCCTCATGGACATAGCTAAAAAAAATCAGCGTTGTGGTCCAAATTGTCCACTGACCCAATTCATCATATGCCCGTGTTCTCTGCTTCCATGGCCAGGACGTAATATAAGCAGATCTTGTGGTTTATGCATTTCAATGACAATGCATTCTGTCGTCCACGGGGTGACCCTGGATACGATCGGCTCCACAAAATTCGGCCCCTCGTAAACCACTTCAACCAACCATTCGCAGCCTTGTTTATTCCCAATCAAGTTGTCTGCGTAGACGAGTCCCTGACAACATTTTCTGGCTGTCTTGCTTTCAAACAGTTTCTCCCCAGCAAGCGTGCCAGATACGGGGTCAAGATGTATAAGCTCTGTTACAGGGCCACAGGCTATACATATAGTTTTATGGTTTACGAGGGAAAAGACAGTCATGTGGAGCCCCCTGACTGCCCAGACTACATAGGTAGTGCTGGCAAGATTGTTTGGGACTTGGTGTCACCCTTTTTCGGAAAGGGGTACCACTTGTACATGGATCCCGTCTTAGACAGGGGGAGAGAGCCTGCTTGAAGTGTAATAATTTGCTTGCGGTGAAGAGGGAATGTTTTCGTTCTGACTTCCATTCATGCAGATACAGTCCTAATTCTTACGACGACTGTTATTTTGGAGAAGCCCCGCTTCTGATCACCGCTATAAACAAAAAAGAGCGTCAATTTTGCAAAAAAAAACAATATTTCTTACTTTTGCTAAAATACATATCCAAAAAAAAAAATATTAAAAAAACGAATTTATTCATCGGTTTTGGCTGATTTATATTCTTCCTCATATTTTTGATTAAAAAAGTCGCAATCAGCATTTATTGATTGGTTTGCGCAAAAGTTGCCGCGTTTACAAACCATGAGAATTAATTTCTGCCGTTTTTACAATCCTTTTTTATTTTTTCTAGTAATGGCGGCGATCTGCGATTTTTATCGGGACTGTGATATTGCAGCGGACATGTCGGACATTTTTGACACTTTTTTGGGACCAATGACATTTATACAGCGATCAGAAATTTAAATATCCACTGATTACTGTGTAAATGTCATTGGCAGTGAAGGGGTTAACCTGCAGGGGACGATCTAGAGGTTAAGTGTGTTCCCTAGGCTTGTTCTAACTGTGAGGGGGGTGGGCTACCAGGAGCATAACAGATCTAATTGATCCCAGTAACAGGGATCAGTTGATCTCTCACATGCCCACTGACAGAGCGGGGAACCGCCGTGTTTACATCGGCGGTTCCCCGTTCCTCCTTTCTGCTACGTAATCCTGGCTCACCGGCGGAGATCGAGTACGCCCCAGCCGTGGCCACACTCCAGCAAAGCGCGACGGGCACGAGAGCGCGCCACCGGAAGCGCTCTCCTGCCCGCTACAGTGCACGCTAGAGCCACCATTTATAGACAGTGATTCGCGGGACAGCACCACTCTACAGCAGTAAATGTACGCGAGCCAGTTGGGAACAGTTTAAATTCCAGGAAGAGATTGTCACAGCCCTTCTGTTTCCTGACAGTACTGTTCCACAACTTCACATTGTAAATGCAGTGAGCTGGCTGCATGAGAGGCACCTCCCAGAAGTCCTCCATGGTACCCCAGGCCAAAGAACACCCCAAAAAAGATGTTGTGTCTGCAGACAATGTGGATATAGGCATGACACCAGCACTTATTGTCCGTCCTGTCCTGACCAGCCTCAGGCCCACTAATAGGGGGGACCACTAGCCCTGGTGTGGGGGTCCGGAGCACACAGGGGGGGGTTTTGACAGATGACAATTGTGTCTCTTTTCCTCCAGCAGATGAATGCTGCTCTTCTTTCCTCTCCCTTGCTGCCAGCTATTATCTGATAAGAAAGAGACAGTCGTCCCTCACTTATCCCCCTTCCTGTGTGGGCCCCCCTCCTCTCAGCACTGGAGTTTGTTATCTTTCTAACTTAGGCTCCATGCACACTGGGCAAAAAAATGTTGCTTCTACAGTTTAGTGTTTTGCCTGTAGAAGCAGCTCAATGTTATCCTATGTGTCCATACAAATTAGGATGATTAGGCATATTTTAAGCTCGAAATTTAAAGACAGAAAAAAAAACCCTTCTGGTTCTCCTAAACTCTTCTAAACTTTTTTTTCTCTCCCTCTGTCCCTCTGATCTCGTAGCCTGTATATTTTTTTCATCTCATCTTCATTTTTATTTATTAACTCTTATCTTTTAGATTTAGCAGGGATTATGTGAGTTATGTTGTATTTGTATCTGATAATAGTTTTATTGTATTTTTAGTGAAATATAGCTTTAATACTTTCTTGAGGGAGGCCCTCTCAGATAGTCTGTACGGCGCCCCGCAATTTCTATCAGCAGCCCTGACCAGCCAGGTCTCTGCATCGGTGAATGTTTCCAGCGCTACCACACACTAAAGGAGTATTAGCATAGGGTACAGCATTACACAGGCATAGGGCACACTTTCACAGGGTCTCCAAAGATGTCACCACACCTGGAACCGTTACAGTTACGAAAAAGGTGTACCGAAAAAAAAAAATTTAAAACAACAATAAAAAGAAAAAATATATAAAATAAAAAAAACAAAAATAGTTGTCATTTTTCTTGTTGTTTTCTCTCTATTGTTCTCTCTCTATGCTCTCTCTATTGTTATTGTATTTTATGCATACCTGTAATGTTTTGTTACTGTGTTTTATCATGTTTTCTTTGCAGGTATGTCATTTTTGTTATACGTTACTGTTTACTGTATTTTATTGTTAATCATTATTTTCTTTTCAGGTACGCCATTCAGCTGCAGAATTGATTTATTTATCTTGACGGCAACAGCATTTGCTCCCATGATACGTAAATCAGCGACTCCAGCACTGTAGGAGGTGATTTCACCAACACAGTTAAAAAAAGAGCATATATGCCAAAGCATAGGGGCAGGGGTGGACATAGGGGCGAATTGCCCCTATGCTTCGGCATATATTTTTAGAACGGTGCTATGCCCATCATTAGAAGTGGGTGGATGCAAGGCAGTTTTCTAATGGTGGGCATACCCACCGATTCATTGATTCTCTTTTTTCATTCACAGGCTGCATGAAAAAAAAGAACATTACGACATATGCCCAACAAGGACCAGTGAAGTACTGGTATGTTGCTGGACTTTGAGTGGTTATACCGGAATGATGCCTGCAGGTATAGGTATCATCTTGGTATTGTTCTTTTCAGCCAGCTGTCGGCTTTCATGTAAAAGCAATCCTAGCAGCTGATTAGCTGCTAGGCTGCTTTTACAAGCAGTGGGAGGGAAAATCCCCCCCGCCTCCTTCCATGTTTTTCTCGGGCTCTCCTGTCCCACCGGGGACCCCGAGAATGCAGACGGTGCTTCTACCGGCTGACCATAGAGCTGATCGAAGACTAGATTGGCTACAATCATCTCTATGGCCTGAGAAACTGGAGGCTATGAGCATTTCATGACTTAAGTTCTGCCAGATATAAACAGCGCCATTGGGAAATTAGGAAAGCATCTTATCACACTGATCTTGGTGTGGTCAGATGCTTTAAGGGCTGAGGAGAGATCTAGAGTCTAAAAGACCCCAAATTAAAAAAAAATAAAAAATACCCGCCACTACCTATTTTTATCATAGGGGATATTTAAATTCCCTGTGATAACGATAGAAATGCTAAAAATAAATAAAAAAAGAGACAGTGTAAAAATAAAATAAAAAGCAAAATGAATAATTAAAGAATATAAAAATGCACCTCTGTCCCCCTGTGCACGTGTGCAAAGGTGAACGCCAGCGTAGGTCTTGTGTTGTATGTAAACAACGATTGCACCATGCATTTGAGGTATCACCACAAACGTCAGATCGAGGGCAGTAATTATAGCAGTAAACCTCCTCTGTAGATCTAAAGTGGTAATCTGTAAAGGCTTTTAAAAATGTATATAGTTTGCCGCCACTGCGTGGGTGTGCGTAATTTTAATGCATGTCGTGTTTGGTATCTATGTACTCAGCATAAGATCATCTTTTATATTTCACCAAACATTTGGGCAATATAGTGTGTTTTTGTGCATTACAATTCAAAAAAGTGTTTTTTTTTCCCCAAAATTTGCATTGAAAAAAATCGCTGCGCAAATACTTTGTGAAAAAAAATTGCAACACCCACCATTTTAATCTGTAGGGCCACTGCTTTAAAAAATATATAATGTTTGGGGGTTCAAAGTAATTTTCTAGCAAAAAAAAATATTTTTTCATGTAAGCAAAATGTGTCAGAAAGAACTTGGTGGTTCAAGTGGTTAGAAGAGTGAGTGATGTTGGGCATAAAATCCCAGGACAGTTCAAAACCCCCCCAAATGTAGACACCCCAAGCTATTTGCTGAGAGGCATGTTGAGTCCATGAAATATTTTATTTTTTGTCACAGGTTTCGGGAAAAGTGACATTTTTTTTTTTTTTTTGCACAAAGTTGTCACTAAATGATATATTGCTCGAGCATGCAATGGGTATATGTGGGATTACACCCCAAAATACATTCTGCTGCTTCTCCTGAGTATTGAAATACCACAGGTGTGAGACTTTTTGGGAGCCTAGCTATGTACAGGACCCTGAAAACCAATCACCGCCTTCAGGATTTCTAAGGACGTAAAATTGTGATTTTACTTCCTCACTACCTATCACAGTTTTGGAGGCCCTGAAATGTCAAGATAGCACAAAACCCCCCAAATAACCCCATTTTGGAAAGTAGACAGGTACGCCATTCAGCTACAGCACTGATTTATTTATCTTGACGGCAACAGCGTTTGCTCTGCTCCTGTGAAAGGGGCCGTAAATTGAGTTTATTTTATTTTTTTAAATTTGAAAATGTGAAAATATCATGTTTTTAAAAAAAAATCGGTCTTTTTTCATTTATATTGCAAAAAATAAAAACACAGAGGTGATCAACTACCACCAAAAGAAAGCTCTATACCCTTATCCAAAACTAAAAAAAAGGTAAAAAAACCTTTTAGCTGAAGCTCCCCCCTGCCCAGTGGCGGCAACTCCATAAGGGGCACATGGGCCCGCCCCCCCATCCATTGTCTGGCCCCCTGATCTACAAACAGGGACGCCAGACTATGGATTCCAATGGGGGGGTTTGAAGCATGTGATTAGAGACAGAGGTTCTAATAGGCTTCAAAAAAGAGTGGGCTCTGGGCGCAGAGTACTGCACTCGAAGCCCACCCAGTTGTGTGATGATAACGAATGAATATTCATTATCGCCACACTAATCCTCCTCCTGGCCAATCAGGAAGCCCTACTGGCCAGGGAGTCTTGACACACTCCTGTTTTTGTTTGGCTGGAAGGAGAATGTCTCCTGTGTGCTCTGGCCCTGGCTCTTCCTTCTCCCTTCCTCCATGTCTGGCTCCATAAGGTAAGCCAGCCTCTCTGGTGACCGCCGCCACCCTGTCTCCCACCGGGGGGCGGATGTGGTGGCTGATCACCGCCGCCCATTTCTTGGGGGGGGTTGATTGCCACCATCTGTGTCTGGGGGGTGTTAGTGTGCCCCCCCCCCCCCAAAATAGTGAACACCAGCCACCCCTGCCCCTCTAAATACTTACCTGAGACAATCTCAGTCCAGCACTGTGCACAAGAGTAATGCCACTGTTCTCTCTCTCCCTTCTAACTGGACTGTGTGAGAGCAGCAAGAGCCATTGGCACCTGTTGCTGTCCACCAAGTCCAGTGAAGAGGGAGCAGGAGCGAGGCCAAGCGTGTGTTAATAGCCCGCACAAGTAACCCCCAGCAAGCAGCTTGCTAGGGGAGTACTCAAAGGGGGGAAGAGCCAGAAGCGCCAGCAGGGGACCAGAGAAAAGGTGGATCTGGCATGCTCTAAACCATACTAAACCATAGTACAGAGCAGGTAAGTATAACAGATTCATTATTTTAGAAAAATAAAATATGAACCTTTTAATATAATTTGAACTGAAGATGGGCATGCAAACTGATGTAACCTAAATCAGTATTCATCAGTTTCTTCTTAGCAAAAAAGTGACTGAACTGATGATGCCCATGTGAAAGGACCTTCACTTGCAAGTCTTTTTTGACATCTTAAATATCAAGGCTTTAGAGTAAATTCTAAGTACTCCCGCCTTTTCTATCATCACAGCAAGCAAGCGCTGAAAGTGGTAGTCTAGTAGTCAGTAAAAAGAAAAAAAAAAAAGAAGTAGCTTCAGGTCCCTTCCGGCAGACGTGAAAAACCTCCCGCTGTTTGGCAACACGTTGACAGTATGCGACCATGCTATACGCAAGCATCTGCTCACGACGAAAGACTCCCCCCTTTACCCCATTCTGGGCAACCCGCTATTCACACCATCCAAAACCTGTCACGTACACCGTTTCCAGGACAAAGACTCGTCTCCTAAAGTTTGAGACAGTAAACAGATGGTATTAAGACGCCCAAGCCCTCTCTTACTTCTTTTACCACATAAAACTAACGCGAGGTCTTACCCTCCCGTATACCAGGGCAGAACAGTGAGTCCCAACGTTAACTCCCGGTAGGAGGGCATAAATGTTTCTTCCTCCGAGATGGTAGACACACAACCGTGTTCAAGACCTTAAGTCTGGATGATTCCGGCCCACACTTATCGCCCAACGGGTCTTACCCCATTTCCCCCCTCAGAAAGCAGCACTCGTCTACGAACGCATATCGTACCAGCGTATGAC
>BLSH010335836.1:1414145-1424794 GCA_018402905.1 Glandirana rugosa
AGAGTCGTATTTGCAGGGGTAGTCATGTCGAGGGGGAGAGTCGTATGTACTGATGGGGGGGTTATGCTGAGAGGGGGAGCTGTACTGATGGGGACGTTTATGCTGAGAGGGGGATCTGTACTGATGGGGGGGTTTATGCTGAGGGGGGATCTGTACTGATGGGGGGGTTTATGCTGAGGGGGTATCTGTACTGATGGGGGTTATCCTGAGGGGGGTTATGCTGAGGGGGTCTATACTGATGGGGGTTTATCCTGGGGTGGGGGCCTTTACTGATGGAGGGGGGGTAGTTTAGTAGTGTATAGTGTTATAGTGTAGTGTATTACACTGTACTATACACTATGACTATATTATATACAATGGATGGAATGCAGTGGGTGGAGCCTGTAAGGGGTGGGGCTTGTGAAAAGTGGGAGGGGTCAGAAAGGAAGGGTAGGGTCTGGCGCCCCACCATCTTAAAATGTCACCAGCCGCCACTGACAGCCTCATCAGTTCACATCAGTACAGCCTCATAAGTGCCCATCAGTGCAGCCTATCAGTGCCCATCAGTGAAGAAGAAAAATGACTGTAGCCAATAGACCCCTTAGGGCTGGCTGGTAGTTATGGTTCACCTGTCTCTCTGTCCTCAATCACACAACTTTCCTCACATTCGGAGTCATGGAACAGGCCGGTACTTTATTTTGTTGTTTTATTGTGGGGATAAACTTGGATAGGGTTGGGGTTGCTGTGGGATGCCCAGTAAATTGATGAACAGGACTTCTATATACACCAACAGTATATATACTCCTCTTCCTCCAGCACTGACACTTGCTGACAGTTCCACTCCTTACTTCTCTCCTTCACAATACTTGTTCTTCCAGGCCTGAAAGGAAATTTATCAGGCCTCCATGACCCTCCTTCCTCCACCGCAGCTAGTACATGGTGAGGCCTGCTCTTCTGCTAGAAGGACCTCCGGACCACCCATTACAGGCAAGGGCCACGGGCTCCCAGTTGTGAAGCTACAGGCCCTCAGAGTGTAGCTAAGTACGTTGGTGCTAGCTGGGTATGGATGAACTACTACTCCCAACCCATCCTCTTCAAGGCCACACCGGCTTACCTCTCTATCCAGTGACACTCCTTCCCCTGACTGGCTCCTCCGACCACCCCAGACTGTCCACTGTCTCCTATCCAGCCTTCTCCAGCCATTCTGTCCAGCTCCCAGGGTCTGTCACTCACCGACACCGGTGGATCCTTTAAAGAGTCTTTTATGTATCTTCTCTGCTGCTCTCCTGTTCCCTTGTGCTACTCCAAGAACCGACTCCGCTCCTAGCTGCACCTCAACCTCCAGGCCTCAAGGTCACCCCCCAGACTGGGGGCTCCTTCCTGGGTGAGGCCTCCACAGCACCTGCTACATCTCCACTCTTCCACCCAACACACTCCTTCCTTGATTGGGCTGTCCCAAGATATTTAAGGAGGCCTGCCCCCTGCCCATCCAGGTTGGAGATTGGTCAAGGCTCCTTAGAACACCCAGATGACTACACCTCCCCTTCAGCCTCTCTCTCCAGAATGTTCCAGTCCCTTCTGGAAAGAAGTAGGAACTGCCCAGTCCTACCTGAGCCACTCCCAGCCCAGAAATCAAAACCAGGCCTGACTAAATTTTACCTCGCCTATACACAAAAACCCTACACTCTAGCTCCCACTTACCAGTCGGTGCTACATTACTAATGTGCAAAATTTTATAACAGAAACTAAGAAAACCTTTTTTTTCAAAATTTTCGGTCTTTTATTCATTTAACAAAAAATAAAACACCCAGTGGTGATTAAATACTACCAAAAGAAAGCTCTATCTGTATAAAAAAAATTATAAAAATTGAATTTGGGTACAGTGTTGCATGACACGCAAGCTTGTTTGGCTGTACTTCTCCTATGGATCACAGTTCATTCTGCACTCCTGTGACCTGTTTTCAGCAGACAGCAGGCTGAAGTCACAGAGCCAGTCCAGGCTCGGGCAAAAACGCGGGGGGCAGAGGGCTTTGGAACCGAGCGATCAGTGGAGTTCGATCGCTCGGTTCTCAGTGTTAGACATGCCAGGGGACAGATGCAGCATCAACCTAGGTAAATATGATTCTAAAAAAAAAAAACATACATCTCTTTTAAGAGAATGCATTAAGGTAAAAAATCCTGAACTCCAGGCAAACAGATAACTACGCCATTGAAATACATATATTGGATCTGCTTACCTGCCAATATATTTATATTTCTGTCCATCTAGCGTTAAAACCTACACAGCTCAGCTAGATAGCATTTGGATGGTGACTTGACTTTTTCTACAACAATTAAACACAGCTAGGTCACATTAAAGCCTCCAGCCTATGCATGGACAATAAAGGAGCAGCAGCACACTGATGAGGTCTTCTCTTTGCTCAACTTGCTTTCTCCTTCTACTCACATGTTCCTTGTCAGCAAAGGACCATAGAGGTAAATTGATTCAACCCTAGTGTTGGCCGTCCCTCTTCCAGTCTGAGAAATATTTACATTAATGCATTTAAAATGATTGGTAATAGACACTTAACTGCATTTAGTGGCATTTTTCTTCTTTGAGTTCAGTATTAAAGGAGATCATAGAGCTCTATGTATTAATGCTGTCACACAAATTGTAGCAAAGATTCACACATTTTCCCAATTGAATCCAAATAGAAGAATGTGTAAATCTTGAGTAGTATAATGTTTGTGTGAAAACATTTAGAAAAGTGAATACAGTGTAGATCTGCAGAATGTGGCCTAATACTTAATAAGGTATACATTCTTCTACTTTCTGTAATTATACCCAGTATACCTATCTGTATTTATTCATTATACCCTCCCTCATCTTCTGTTTTAGACTTATATATCAATAGAGTATAAGCTCTTTTCCCTTTGATACTTATCCCTTATACCTGAATACATGGTAAACGTCTCTATGTTCTGTATCCTCTCGCTTTAACTCCACCCATACCCTAAATGGCTGTGTAATGTATGGCAAAGGATGGTGGACCCTCCATGCAGACTGTATGCTTATTGGCGGTGCCCATGGAGCACACCCATGCAGGTAGAGCTGAAGAGATACAGAGAAGGCAAGCACCAAATGTTGTATTCATGGCAATGGCAGGAGTGCGGGGGTATTTTGCAAGCACGGAATTAAGCGGTTTCCATAAGTAAATATTTCAGCAAAACCAGGAGGTCAAGTATGAAGCCTCAACACTAGGCATATATTTACTTTTTCCAACAGTAGCAGCAGTTAGCATTGCTGGCAATGTTTTTTAAGAGGAAAGGGAGGCATCATCATGAAATCTAGGAATATGAGAACTGCATATACACATTCAAATGGGAAGTGAAGTAAACTGAGAAGAGCTTCTGCAAGGTGCCATGAGGTAGGAGGTTAACGTTTGATATATCCACAACTGCCAAAAGGCGCCACAGTGTGTGGGAGGTGTAGGGGAGACACGTATATCAGTTTCTTTAAATTCCATCCAAGTAAACAATGTTAGGAATCCTCTGATATTTAACAAGAGAATTCCGGAAACATAACCTCATTTAATCTAGCCATTTATAAATGAACAGAGACACCGTTTGTTTCAAAGACACCATGGCTTCATTGATCTAGAGTCAAATAATACCAGTTTATTGTAGTGAAGGGTACACTGTTGTTACGGAAATAATGCCGTCTGCTCTGTCCTGTAATGAGACTTTGATTTGTGTAGTTGTGAATTGCTTGAAAAGTATTTGTTTCCATTTTTAAAATGTTCTGTGATTTAGAGTGCAAAATTATTAATGCATCTCAGAATATTCCCAGTTTGTTCACAGCTATTGAGCTGGGTAAATAGAAGGAGCTGGAACAGGAACAATGGGAGTAAATATAGAGCAGCAGTTTAGAATGCCAGACAAAAAACAAAGGCTAACTGTAGCTACATTGTTTTAGTTTTGGATAGAGTGAGAAAGACTTAGGGCCCATTCACACCTTTGTGACGCATTATTGGGCTTGCAGTGCACTAAAACATCAACGGATATTACCACAACACATGGTAGTGCGTTACTGTGCCTTGCAGAGTGCTGCAATGTGTATGCATTGGACAGGGCTGCTGTTAGAAACCACGGGGCCCCATACAACCAATGCTTCAATTATGAATGAACACAGTGAGTGATTGGTACCAATCAATACCGTGCCAATTACCCTCCCTGCCCACATCCAATTCACCCTACTGCCTGGGCCCTCCTGCTGGACCAGGCCCCATACAGGAGGATCGGTGGTACCCCCTTGGGCCCTGGAATTGGAGCTGCCTTGTGTAAGTACTTAAGGGTGTCATTCAAGCTGAATTGCATTGTGTATTAGAGGCTTCAGACAGAGTCAGATATCGACCTTTTCATTTCTTGGCTGGAGGATGTCTAGCATTATCTATCCCATTCCTCCCCAACCTAACTGTCCCTGGCCTGCCCTTTTCATTCATTGGATTTCAGTTCTTTCAATTATAGAGGATCAGCAGCATACATGGTCATTACCTAGGTTAATCTGCATTCAAATGCATTATGCCTAGGAACTCTCACTCCTCCATAACTCAAATCTCCCATCAATGTATTTTAATATTTTTATAACTCCTCAAGAGCATATGTACTGCTTCTAAGGGCTGTTGAGAACAATACTGGGGCAAGGTGCTGTATTTTTTAGGAAGATAAGCACAGCACCCTTACTGGCCCCTCCACCCCAACTATGTTCGCCCTGCATTGCATACAGAGGCAAAGAGGCCAAATGATAATGTCACAGTGTCCACAATAAAGTATGTAATGAAAACAGAAAGATTTTATTTAAAAATGTAATTAGCATGTTGATGCTGAACCAGGGAAGGCAAAATATAAGTAGCTTAAACTTCAGCTTTGATAGATCCTGTTAGGTCACTAAAGATTTAAAACCACCAGGTCCCCTACAACAGAAGACTAACTATACTCAACTCATCGGAGGCCCATTTATCCTACCCTTCCTCCGAGGTGGTGCAGCCTCTACAAGCCTCTTTCAGGTCTGTTGGATGTCTGTGTCTCCCACTGCAGTCTGCCATTCCTTCCCCTGAAGAACTTGGCAGCAATGGAGAGGTTGGAGGAAGAAACAACAGCGAAGAGGCTTCAGAGACTGCAGCAAGAGGTTAGAATACTTTTAAATCTTTGAAGACTTGAAACATCTATTTAAAGTGTTGCTGCAACTTATACACTTGTATTGTATCTTATCCTGCTCCCTTACTCATAGTACTTTGTGCTCTGATGGAGTATCATAGGATTAAATGGAAAGTGCACAACGCATGCTGGGACCCTGACTGAGTGGCCCACAGCAGGGTCCGGTGCGTCCCTGTTCACCGTTTCAGGTCCGATTTCAGCCAGAATTTTTGGCTGAATTCGGACCTGAAATGGACCAGAAGACGCACAGGACTCTTCAATTCACACTGGAGCCTCTTCCGGAGATGTGTGAACCGGCTCCTGACATGCAAATAGGATGAGGGGAAACCCGCATCCAATTCACAATAGTGTAAACCCAGCCTAAACCCCCAGCTTCACTATGCTGTCTTCGGTTCAAACATCCTACCACACAGGCTGGTGTAAGAGCAATGATAATGAAGAGAGTTTCCATAGAGGGTTTGTCAGTAAATGTATTCAACTCTGAATAGGAATGCCATTATAGTCTATGGAAAATTTGGTCTTCACCAATCTGCACTTGCCTGTGTGGTTGGATTTTTTAACTGAATCGAAGAAAGACAGATATGGGTAGGCCCCACAAATGAAACCTTGATTTTTTTTTTTTACACAATGAGATATGTGATCCTGGGGTGGGTTGTTTATTGAAGCTGAGGTGGGGTGGGATGGGGCGGGGGAGTTGTGGGTAAGTACATTAATCATTTAACATGTATATAAAATACATATACTGTACATTTGATAGCTGTTTTTCCTAACAAAAGACTTGTATTTCTGTCCATTCAGTCCTGAGATGTGCACAGCTGTCTAGTGGGGTAGGGGAACTGATCTTTCTCTGCACTTACAGTGAAAGTAGAAGCAGCACAGTGGTTATCTTATCTCTCTGTCACTTAACCTCTCCACTTATCAGCATTCTTCCTGCACTGCAACACACCTGATTAGCTCCATGTGATGCTTCCCCTCCTCTTTGCACTCTGTTCTACAGACTGTACAGTAGACTGCAAGAGGTTCTTACCCAGTCAAATTCAGTTACCTACACTGCTTTCAAGAATTATTAATTATTAAAAAGCTGCAATAAAGTATTTCCCGAATACCACTGATTGATGCTGGCAATGCAACAAGGAACGGGGAACATTGTTGCATATCTTTTGGTCTTGCCCCAAGCTCACAAATTTCTGGAAAGAGGTTCGAAGACCCGGCCTTCTTCCTTTTACATGTTTCCACAATTCCAGCTTAAGTTTATAAGAAATCTGTACTCCACCATCTCCTTAACTCTGCTAAATCTTGCATCCCTCTTACCTAAAAAAAAGGCTCAGCCACCATCCATTGGGCTGTGGCCCAAGAAGGTAGAGGAGTTGAACCTGATGCAAGATTTGGTACTGATGTCGCAACGTAAATGAGAGGTGTACTCAAAAACCCGGACTTTATGGACCATGTGTGTTTACTTTGAAGAAGGTAAGGCTTTCTGGTATATGGGTCCCTCTGATTGATGGAGATCATCTATTCCACCCTCTGAGGCGTGCCAGCTTTACAAACCCCTCCCTCCCTTTTTTTTCTCTTCTTCCTACTCTTCCTTTCTTTAGCTTTCTCTTTTCTGCTCTACTTGTCTTCTTTCTCTGTTCATAGAAAAATGTTGGAGGTTTTCTGATGTGCAGTGTGTACGCTCCTGTATGCTCTCCCGGCCTCAGGCACACGCTGGAACTGCTAGCCGGGGCGTGTTTATGCTCTATCAGGTTAATATTTGGCTAGATTTGTTCCCCCTTTCCCTCTTTGGAATGGAATGGAATCAACGTTGACTATTTGCATATCTTTGTTCCTTGTCTAGTCTAACTATATTCATCACATTTCCCTGAGTTATATTATAACTTTGGAAATCAGATGTATTGTATCAGATTGGTACTCATGGCTAAGTTTTTTATTTTTGGTGTGTCTTGCCACCTGTATAATCTGGAAGCTGCCTTCTTTTCCTAAATAAAATATTGGAAAAAAAAAAAGCTGCAATAATGTGTGCCTTTTAGATACAATATGCCTGGAGTTAATTGTTTTCTTATTTCATGTGTTCAATTGTTTGTTAATTCCTATTTAATATTTTAATAATTTTGTATTATTATTAATCATATTTTCTTGGCTTATGCTTTTTATACAAAATATATTGTGTAAGTAATGTTTTTTTTTTCTATTTTTATCTATTTCTTGTCAGTTTTCTATCTTTCTTAGTTTACATATTCCAGTTTCTGTTATACTGTATCTTTTGTGTGCATTTCTTTTTTTCAATTACATTTAGGTGGAGATATGTTCTTTGGCCTTCAGTGCTGCTTCAGTGGTGTGGGGTTTTAAGAATTGTTTGTCATTTGTGCACAGGTAAAAGTTTAAAACTGGGATATAACCAGAAACCGAGATTTGATCTTAGGGTTATTGTTAGGGGTCAATGTAAGTCAGTCCAGGGATATAGGGAATTATTTAAAAGATGGGGACAGCCAGGGGCGTTGGGAGGTCTAAAAAAGATCTGGGGCTAAAGCCCATAGCAGTGAAGTAAATAAAGTCACACGCTTGGGCGGGCATACACATGTTTAAAGTATACGTGTGTGTGTGTGTGTGTATGTGTGTATGTGTATATATATATATATCATTACATATGTGAGCCCCCAGAGAGCCCCCTATCTTACATTAGGGTCCCCAGAGAGCCCCCCTTATATCAGGGTCCCCAGAGAGCCCCTTCCTTACATCAGGGTCCCCAGAGAGCCCCCCTTACATCAGGGTCCCCAGAGAGCCCCTTCCTTACATCAGGGTCCCCAGAGAGTCCCCCTTACATCAGGGTCCCTACAGAGCCCCCCTTACATCAGGGTTCCCAGAGAGCCTCCCCATATACCAGGGTCCCCAGAGAGCCTCTCCCCTTACATCAGGGTCTACAGAGAGCCTCCCCCTTACATCAGAGTCTACAGAGAGCTTCCCCATACATCAGGGTCTACAGAGAGCCTCCCCATACATCAGGGTCCCCAGAGAGCCCCCCTTACATCAGGATCCCCAGAGAGCCTCCACATACATCAGGGTCCCCAGAGAGCCTCTCCATACATCAGGGTCCCCAGAGAGCCTTCCCACACATCAGGGTCCCCAGGGAGCCCACCCCCTTACATCAGGGTCCCCAGAGAGCTTCCTTAGATATCAGGGTCCCCAGAGAGCCTCCCCATACATCACGGTCCCCAGAGACCCTCCCCTTACATCAGGGTCCCCAGAGAGCCTCCCCTTACATCAGGGTCCCCATAGAGCCACCCCTTACATCGGGGTCCCCAGAGAGCCCCTTTCTTACACCTGGGTCCCGAGAGTCCCCCTTACATCAGGGTCCCCCGAGAGCCTCCCCATACATCAGAGAAAGAGGGGGTGGATGAGAGGGGGTGAAACAGAGAGAGGGGCTGGGAAAGAGAGACCCCCTAGCCCTGCCTGGATTCCCTACTGTCCAAGCCCCTGTCTGTGTGGGTAGGTGTGTGTGATCCACCTACCTCCTGCCCTCGGTCAACCTGTTTTCTTCCTGTTCCATGACAGTCACAGCGAGCTAGGAGAGGAGCTTAGAGAAGAAGTGCAGGCTCTGGGAGGCGCCGGGGATGCTGCTCAGGGTGGTGGTGAGGCCTTGTCTTCTCTCTCTCACTCCCTCCTGGGCTCTTCCAGGCTGCCCAGGCCTCCCCCCCACTTGAAGATGCTGCTGCCCTGCACCCCACTGCCACCGGCAGCCGATCCAGCCCAGGACCATGACAAGGGGGCTAGGCTCAACTCTATAGGCCCCACGAGCACTAGCGTGGAGGAGGGGGAAGTGGAATCCTCCTCTGCTTTGAATGCTGGACAGGAAGGGAGTCACGCTCGTGATGTCACTGGTTGCTAGGCACTAGGCTCAGTCTGCCCCTGTCCCCTGCATTCCGGACCGGGACATACCTGCTAATTGTGGGACTGCATCCACCTGGTAAGAGACTCGGGGCTATGGGCCCCAGACTCGGGGCTATAGCCTGGGCTATGGGCCCCAGACTCGGGGCTATAGCCCCAATAGCTGCCCCCTAGTGACGCCCCTGGGGACAGCAACTAAATTATGCTCATGTTCCAGATGGATTCAGCCCTTCTTGAGTTGCCTCCCATACTTTAGACTAAATTAGATGTTAATGTGTGTCCTACTAAAGTTGTAATTTAAGTGATTGTAAATGTATTTTTTTTTTAAATAACAAACATGTCATACTTACCTGCTCTGTGCAAAGGTTTTACACAGAGCAAACCCGACCCCCCTCTTCTGGGGTCCTCCGTCAGCTTTCCTCCCCCTTGCCAAATGCCCCCATAGCAAGCAGCTTGCTATGGGGGCACTCATGCAGGCTTGATCCTGAGCCACACTGTGTGTGTCCATAGACATACAAAGCATGGGCCAGCCCCGCCTGCCTGTTCCCTCCTCACAGCAACAGGAGACAATCTCTCCCACTGGTGCCTAATGTCCAGTGAGGCAGGGGGAGCCGCTGCTCTTGGGCACAACGCTGGATCAAGACTGGGCTCAGGTATGTATTTGGGGAGGCTTTGCGGAAATGCTGAACACAGAAAGTTTTTTTTACCCTAATCCAGAGAATGCATTCAGGCAAGAAAAATTCTACCATTAGAACCACATTAATATCGTAATAGGATAGGCCTCATTTACAGTTGGGGTTAAAAAAAAATGTAGTTGTTACCCAGTTAGATACTTCTCTTGATCTTTCAAACTGTACTAGAAAAAAAACAGCTGAAACCTGTTGGTCAGATTTTTTTTCCCTCTTGTTTTTATTAAAGCCCATCTTAACTCAAAATTGAATGCACCACTTGAATTGGAAACAAACATTAATTTGTCTAGTGCTGGCCCCACACATTCATTTTGTATCATGGTTTGTGATCAGATCCAAATATATACTATTAGCTGTTTAATGGATATTTGGCATGTGTTATAGAAAAACATTTGATTGTACCATCCAGGCTAACCTGTCTTTTTTTTGCAGATACCGTTGCAATATTAACAGTCATATTACCTAATGATCAGACTATTATTATCTGTAGAACTGGAATTTTTGTAGAAAAATCAGCAAAGGCAGAGGAATAATACAGAGTAAATTACACATCTAATATGCAGGTGCCTGGCAGTGTACTCTGGAGAGTAAATGATTTAATTAGTGCTAGCTGAGCAGTTTGCCAACAGGAGAGTGGCCAGAGAGATGGCAGTTTGCCCTTTGTCTGGGTCCAAGCAAGAAGACTTAGACACAATAAAGCTTATTCACTGAGTGCATAGAGCAATGTCTAAATTCAAAGTGCAATAACATTACCCATACCAATACAAATGATCGATTCATATGCAGGGCCGTCTTTAATATTGATTGGACCCTGGGCAAATATTTTCTTCCCCCCCCCCCCTCCCATGCAATTTCACTCTCTACCTGCTCTGAGACATAGCCGGGACGTATACTTAGCTA
>BLSH010335836.1:1435953-1486183 GCA_018402905.1 Glandirana rugosa
CCATTTTTTAAATTTGATTTTAATTTATTTTCCCTATCCCCATTTATTTGTAGGGCACTTGCCCTAGTTTGAAGATGATTTTAGAACAGTTATATGGCTTCTACCGTTAATTAATACTTTTCAGACACAGTTTGAAGATGATCCACATTCACCTCCATTTTTGCATTTTTTAAGTTTTTATTTTTTTAAAAATATTTAAAGTTATTTCCCTGTCCCCATTTTTTTGTAGGGCACTTGCCCTACCCTTACCCCCATTTTACTTCCTTTTGCAGCCCTCTGGGGCTTTCCAGGACTTTCCTACAGCCATTTTTGTGCCTAAAAGTTCGGGTCCCCATTGATTTCAATGGGGTTCGTTGTCCGTGCGATCGTTCGGGTTCCGTCCGGACCCGGACCCGGACTTTGTCCCGAAGTTCGGACGGACCAGCAGAACCCGAACTTCCAGGTGTTCGCTCAACTCTAGTCTGCACTCTTCATATTTGGATGCAACATACAGATTGAGGTTTATTAAATAAAACTGGAGAGTGCAAAATCTGGTCTAGCTCTGCATAGAAACCAATTCGCTTCCAGGTTTGTTTGCCAAAGCTTAAAGCAGACCTTCAGTCTTTTTTTCAACTTTCCATCTATTAATTCTTCTGCCCTTGTTGTTTTAACTTTGAATAGTAAAACATTTTCTTCTACCAGTAAATACCTTATACAGCCCACTTTCTGTTTCTTCTTTGGTCATTAACCTAGGCTTTTGACATCATGCACAGCTCTCTCTCCCACTCTTGTGAGAGTTTGCCAGGAAGGGAGGGGGGATGAGGCATAAGAGGGCCAATGAGAGCTGCAGAGCTGGAGGTGTGCCTCTGTGTGTCTGTGTAAATCCAGGAAATGAACAGGCAGCAGCTTCAGCTGCCCACAGTTAAAATTGATATAGCCAGACTTAGTGGAGGGAGATTTCTGCAACATATTTGGCAAGTACAGAATCACAGTATATATACAATAATATATAGGGAAGCTTCAGAATGGCAAAGATGTTTTTATTACAAATTATGTAAGCAGACTGCAGTTCCTCTTTAATTGAACAAGCTGAATGCGTTTGGGTTTAAAGGGATGAGGTGGCAACTCTATCGCCGGCGGATATCGAGTTCGCCCGACTCGCGGCCACACTGAGGGAGCACGCAGCAGGCACAAGAGCATGCCGGCGGTGGCGTAGCCCGCCCGCTACTCGCGCATGCCGCGACGCCACAGTGCAGCAATAAATGTACGCTAGCTGCTCGTTAACCGGTTAAGGAGTAATTTATGTCTTGGGAGGACCCAACTGATGCTTTGTCTTTTTTTTTTTACAAATAAAACATTTAGTTTAATCTTATTTTATTAAAAGCTAACATATGTTGAATACACATCTAGTCAACAGAAAATGCATAGAAAAAGATTGGGTACACATGTATATTCCAGTGAACAGATTATACACGTCAAAAATCAGTATCAACTGTAATTAGTATGTACATGAGCCATAACGGTCTGTTGTCATTGTATAGTGTGTGGCTAGACCTAGCGAACACCACTATCTACTCTATGAGCGCTGTCCACATTCTGCATGTGCTCACATAATTAGTGTTATATTTTTTGCAGTGAGAGGTATAATATATAGGTCACAGTATACCTTCTGGGAACTGGATATTAATATATTTATAGGGTATGGAGATGATAGAGGTATAAGGAGAAGAACAAATATATATATAATTATGAAAAATATAAAATATAGGGTAAGGGATAAGAAAAAGGTACAGTAAGAGAAACAGTCCAACTAGGTTATATCGGTGCAGTAGTGGAGTCACCCTCAACCCATGGGATAAATCCCGTAGAGTAATGGAACATAGACCAAGAGGTCCAGATGTTGGAGAATTGCTCTTCTTTATCTAATTCCTGTGCCAACAGTCATTCCAGTCCATTGTTCTTGTCCACTTCAATCACCCAGTCCCCCAGGGAAGGCATGCTTGTCGATTTCCAATGTCTGGGTATCACTGTACTAGCTGGTGCCAGAAAGTGGCGCAGCACATCTTTTTTGACCAATTGTATCGGGCCAGGAAGTATAGATAATAATGCTATCTCGGAAGAAGCGGTGATCGAGGTCGCCATGAGTCTGCAGTACAAGTTGTAAATCGCCTGCCAGAATTTGCGTACGTAGGGGAACTCCCACCAAATAAGTAGGACAGTCCTCTTAGCTGAGGAACACCACCAACAGGTATCAGGGAGTTTAGGGTCAATGAGATGCAGAGTTGAGGGGCATCTGTACCATTGAGTCAGTAACTTGATCCCCTTTTCCTTATTCTTAGAAGCTAGGGAGTCAGAGTGAAACCTTTTTCCCTTTCAATAGGAGACATGGGGTGGCCAAGATCTGATTCCCAGGTTCGTGTATAGAGGGACAGGTCCGGTTGGGTGATGGTGTGTAGAAGGGAGTAGAGTTGTGAGACCACATGCATTGGGGGGTCAGTCTGAAGTAGTAAATCATCAAAGGCAGTGGGGTCAGCAAGAACATCAGGCAGGGGAGGGAGAGTTCGGATGTATGATTTTACTTGTTGCAATTGGAGCCACTGTGTCAGTGTATGGGGGGATGCTCCAGCGGGGTCGTCTGTTATCAGGGAGTAATTTGGGCGTAGTATTTGGGCTAGTCGTCGGTGGTCCTCTTTTGTCCAGGGTCCAAACTTTGTCCATGTAGGGTCGTAGCAAAGTCAGGGGTCTCGAACAGGGGTGTCATGGGGCCCCTAGAGCAAGATATAAGCCCTGAAGAATTTAGACGATGCCAAATTGTCAATGTTTGTCAGGTGAGGTCCCATGGTAATAAAGCTTTCTGTAGAAGGGTGGCAGATGACAATGGTAGAGCTTGAAGATCAATGAAGCTCATGTGGCTCTCAATTTGGACCCACAGCTTGGTTGAGAAATGGTGGAAGTATCCTTGTGAGAACTGCTGCTTTGTAGTATATATAGGCATCTGGAGCTCCAGCTGCCCCTCGAGTTTTTGGGAGAGAAAGCATTTCGTAGCGTAGTCTAGGTCGGGCCCCCTCCCAAACAAAGTTGGAAAGCAGCTGACGAAGTTTCTTAAAGCAGTCAGATAGTATAGATATTGGGAGTGTTTGGAATAGGTACAGGAATATAGGGAGTAAATCCATTTTTAAGGCATTTGTCCTACCCAGCCAAGATAGTGGTTTCTTGTTATAATTTGAGAGATCCATTTTGATTTTAAGGAGAAGAGGGATAAAGTTTTTGGAGAATATTTGAGTCGCATCTGAGGATATGTGAATTCCAAGGTAACGGATGGAAATGGAGCTCGTCTTAAAGGGGAATGCATTTGATATGTGTTGAAGGGTCTCTCTCATCAACGATACATTTAGTATTTCGGATTTGGTATGGTTTATTTTAAGGTGGTTAACTCTCCCAAACACCAGTCTATGACCCGAAGGGCATAGCTAATGCCTTTAGCTCTTATTACAGTTCTCTCTACAACTTACATGAAGATGTGAATACGCCCCAACCCACACCTCAAGACATAGCAAATTTTCTTCATCAAATTCATCTTCCTAGTCTAACAAAGCAACAATGTGATACCCTCAATGCTCCATTCACAATCCCAGAAATCATCAAGGCCATTAATACATTACCCAACAATAAATCCCCAGGTCCTGATGGCCTTACAGGGGAGTATTACAGAGCATGCCAAAACCAGCTGAGCCCACACTTATGTAATGTATTTTAGGCTGTTGCGGTCTCCTCTTTTCCCTCAGAAATGCTGGAAGCATTGGTGGTTACACTGCCAAAACCGGGGAAAACACCAGACAGAGCACAAAACTTCCATCCAATATCGCTTCTAAACAACGATACTAAATTGTATGCAAAGATAATTTTCCTTAGATTAGCTGACAGAGATCAGTCGGGCTTCACCAAGGGGCGCCAATCTTCTGACGCCACTAGGAGACTCTTGAACATCATACATCTAGCAGGAAAATTCAAAACACCTTCTCTGCTCCTAGTTTTAGATGCAGAGAAGGCGTTTGATAGGATACACTGGGGATATCTCAAAGCAACCTTGACAAAGTTTGGTTTCTCAGGGCAGATACTATTCGCAATCCTAGCCCTATACACATGCCCTTCAGCCAGAGTGTACACCTCAGGGTCATTGTCACAACCATTTAAAATCACTAATGGCACGAGGCAAGGGTGCCCACTCTCACCCTTGATATTTAACTTGCTTATGGAGCTGTTAGCTTCCTACATTAGACAACACCCTCAAATACATGGCCTCACCGTAGGACAAAAAAATCATGTCATCAGCTTGTTCGCAGATGACATTATTCTAATATTATCCCAGCCTGAGAAATCGCTACCAGTCATCTATGAAACCCGTCAAATGTTCAACAAGACTTCCTACTATAAAATTAATGAATCCAAGTCGCACATCCTAGATATTGGAGTACTAAAACTCATTAAGAGATCACTGGAACTCCAGTACCCCTTTTCCTGGGAAGATGGTGGTATACCATACTTAGGTATAATACTCACAAAGTCTCTTAAGGACTCATATAACACAAACTATGTTCCCTGGATACATAAGCTCATACATCAACTGTCTAATATAGCTAAACATGAACTGTCCTGGTAGAATGGCAGCTTTCAAAATGCAAATATTGCCCCAAATTTTATATATCTTTAGAACTGACACTATACCAGTACCACAAAGCTTTTTTAAAACCCTCCAAGCAATTCTTAACTCCTACTTATGACAGGGGAAGAAAGCCAGGTGCGCCTTCAGTAAACGTATTAAAACCAGACACGCAGGAGGCCTAGGACAAGTGGTGCTCTATGATTATTATCTAGCTGCCATTCTATTACAAGTTAAATACTTGTTTGCTCAGACACAGGGCCCTACCTGGTACGAACTGGAAAAATCTGAAATACCCAATCAAGACCTACTGGCCTACCTACACACACATCGTCCAGTAATTATAACTCCCGGCTCTCTTTCCCCTACAATCCGAGCTACATTGCTCGCTTGGAAGTACTTTCTCACTCACACGAACTTAACATCGCCCACTCGAGTGCTCCTAATTCCTTTGACAACTTTGGCTAAACTTTGCCCTGCACTCTCATTAGCTCAATGGACGGCCAAGGGCATATCATATATATCAGACCTATACCAAAATGGTACCATAAAGTCCTTTTCGACACTCAGAGAGGAATATACACTTCCGAACACTGAGCACTATACTTATCTTCGTGTGGCCTCTATCCTACATACACTACCTAACAAGCAATGCACGGTCCCGGCCAAAGTAGCTAGATTCCTACAACCTGAGAGCAGTGTCAAAGGGGGGATTTCACTTTTCTACACATTAATCAACAACAAAGCAACATTTACTAAAACGCCCTCAATATTGGCTTGGGAAGAGGAACTAGCTTCCACCTTCTCTTCAGAGCAATGGCAAACAGCCATCACTTCCAACCTTACAGTTACTAAATGTGCAGGCTTGTGGGAACTGTCACATAAAATCATGATGAGGTGGTACCTTACTCCCTTCCGCATTGCTAAAATTCACCCCACGATCTCCGCACAGTGCTGGCGGCAGTGTGGGGAAACTGGCACTCTCTACCACATCTTCTGGTCCTGCAGGAAACTGTCCAAAGTATGGCTGAAGATATTCCACATAATCAGTGAAATAGTGGGCTTCTTGATAAATCTGTCCCCTGGACTGGCCTTATTGAACTTAGGTATTGACGACATTCACCACAATTTTAGAACAGTTGTTACCCATCTACTACTCGCTACGAGACTATGTATTACCAGGAAATGGAAAACCCCCCAGGCACCTTCTATAAATGAAATAGTTCAACTAACACACACTCACTGCAAATACGAGATCGCATTTGCTTCCTCCCAAGGTAGATATACACAAGCTTATAACCTCTGGAGCCCATGGTCTGAATGGTATAACAAGGGAAAGGCATTGTCTTAAAAGTAATATTTTCTCCTTCCTTACCAGTATATATAGATTTTCCTCTGTTTTTGTTTATCCTATCTGCTTATCCTATTGAGAATGAGTGGATGGGGGACCTGAAATAGCGTGGAGACACGGGCACAGGCTGCAACCGCTAAAAAGTATACCAACAAACCAAAGAAGGTTCTAAATTTGTTAAGCGAACACAACAATACCACTGACACTTGATTACTGAGAAGGGGGCGCCCCTGCTCCCAACCCCGGGTACAGTCAGATCCCTAGGGGGTGCCGGGGTGAGGGGGCTGTGGGGTCTCTCCGTCGAACTTTACGTTAATGCTCAAAACATAATACAGTCTTTCCAAAGCCCTCCGATATGGAGGGAGCAAATTATACCGTCTGCTCGTGACTCTTGCCAATCAGCCCTCATCTAGTGCTGCTTTCACCTAGGTCAAATTCTAGATAAGTTACGGAGAGTGATACACATCAAATGTTCATGTCATATATGTTCTTGAAAAATTGTAAACCTTGTTTTCTTCTCATGCTGTGTACAACACTGCATAAGTTGTAATTATCTCTTTTCTTGAAAAACAATAAAAACATTGAAATATAAAGTTGCTTAACTCTCCAAATCTTTTAAATTTCTTTAGTATATGTGGTAGGGATTGGATTGGTTTGGTCACGAACAATAATAGATCATCTGTGAATAAGGCCAATTTGGTGATAATAGGGCCCACCGAGATGCCTGGATATTAGGATTATTACGTAGGGCGATGGCTAAGCTTTCCATAACAAGAACGTAGAGAAGGGGGAATAAGGGACAACCCTATCGTGTCCCATTATGGATGAAAAATTTGGGAGAAAGCAAGCCATTCACTCAAATCCTGGCAGACTGGGATGAATAAAGAGACATGATTCGGGACATCCTGTGTGGGCCCAGGCCAATTTTCAGTAAAGACCTCTGACGGAATTGCCAATCAACCCGATCAAAAGCCTTTTCCGTGTTGATAGTTAATAGGCAGAGGGGGATATCCTGGGTGCTAGCATAGTCCATGAGAAGGAGAGTATTCAGGGTATTGTCTATCGCTTCGTGGCCACTGACAAACCCCTCCTGATCCAAGTGGATCAGGTCAAGGGCTGTAACCTTAGGGCAAGGGTTTTAGCAAAGATTTTGAGGTCCACCCCAATTAACGAGATGGGCCTATAGCTTGCGCAGATAGGTGGGTCTTTTTTGGGTTTTGGAATGAGGGCTATGTGTGCTTCAAGTGTTTGTAGAGGGAACAGTAGACCTTCTGATAGGGGGTTAAAGACTTTAGTTAAGGATTGTTAATAAGGAAGTAAATGTCTTATAGAATTTGGGGGTGAAACCATCGGGACCTGGGTTTTTGCCTGATGGCGTAGCAGCGTTCGCCTTCATGACCTCGTCCTCTGTGATAGGCATCTCTAGGTCTTTGATAGTATTGTCATCTAATTGGGGGAGTGCTGTTTCTGCAATGTAGGATGTAGCGTCTGTCTCAGGGACAGACGGGGAAGAGCGGAACATATCAGGTGATAAGTTGTACAGAGATTGATAGAAATTTCTGAATGCTTGCAAAATTTTTAGTCGGGACCCAATCTGGATGAAGATTCCCCGTAGGACCACTTTAAGTGCTTCCCATTGTATGGGGAGTAAGGTGGAGCCTGATGCATGGTCTGTGAAGAAATTAGAGATGGTTTCCGTTATTTTTTGCATACAGTCAGGGTTCTTTAGAAGGGAGTCATTTAAACGCCAGGTCCATTCCCTCGTTGGGGTAGAGGGGATCGATAGTGTCAGGTGAGTGATCAGACCAGACCATGGAGTCTATATTGCAGTCAGGTGTCCAGTCCAGGCAGCTATTATCGATTAGAAAACAGTTGATGCAGCTATAAGTGTGGTGAACCTGCGAGAAATGGGTGTAGTTTCGGTTTTTTAGGATGGAGAATCCTCCAGACGTCCACGAGGTGGAAGTCATGAATGGCTCATTTGAGAGTCCTCAGTTTAGTCGAAGAAATAGAGGAACGAGAGGTCAAAGAGTCCAGGGACGGGTCAAGAGGGGCATTTAAATCCCCTCCCACAATTAACTTGCCCTCTGTAAAGGTAGACAATATCTTCATGTACTGCAAAGCGGACGATAATTGGACAACATTTGGTAAACAGAGATTAGCGATTGTGAACTTCATTCCCCAGAGGAAAAATTTTACAAACACATACCTCCCCTGGGGGTCAGAAAGCCGGTCAATTAATTAAATCTGGAGCATTTTGTGGAAAGCGATAGATATGCCCTTAGCTTTCTGGGTGGGGTTTGTGCTGTGGAACCACCTATTGAAGTACCAGTTGGCACAGGAAGGAGTAGATTCTGAGTGAAAATGAGTTTCCTGCAATAATAACACATTGACCTGCTGTTTATGCATATGATAGAGGATTTGTTCTCTCTTGGAGGCGACATTGACATTGTAGAAGCAAAGTTTCAGCTTAGGGCAGGATGACACCATGTGGGCCATGGTGGTATGCGGGGAGGGTCAGGTCACAGAAAGCAGGAGGAAAAAAGAAGTAGAGAGAAGTGATAAAAAAAGTGAAAGGTAAAAAGGAAGGAGGAAAAGTTGTAGAAGGTAGATTCCATACTGGAGACTCCTATCCAAGGAGCCTAGGATTGCTAAGGTGCCTGAGTTAGCAAAGCACCACGTGTGAGAACACGTATAAGGCGCAGAATGTGCCAAGCCTAAGGTAGGTGGGTGGTCGGGATGGATAGGTCTGAGCTGTGAGCGCGGCACAGATCAGGCATAAGTAGGAAGAACACAGTGGTATATTACTTAGCACATACTGTAGTATGTAGCAAGCATGAATATATTGCTACAGGAGGACGGACAATAGCCCACCCCCCTCCCCAAAGAGCTGCACAAAGAGGGCACTGTAGTGTGGCAAGAAGGCTTTCGAATATAGAGCATTTTACATTGCATATCAACCATCATCATAACAAAGAAACAAAAGGAAAACAAGAGGCATCTTCAACGTTAATACAAGGATGTAAAACATGTAGGTGCATTTAACGGATCATGGGGATCTGCACATAGGGTGACAAGGAAGAACAGGGCCTTGCACATAGAGTGACAAGGAAGAACAGTGCCTAAAAGACCTTTGTGGCCCATGAAAACATAAAAGAAACAGTGTGAGCCTGTCATCATCACCATCAAAACCGTAGTTCATATCTGATGAGGGTATCTCCACTAGCCTGAAATGTATCTAAGATGGAGTCAAACTCCCCTGTACAATGTGGTCCATACCTAGAGGCCAGCGTGGTGACACAACAGAGTCTGGTAGGTATATTGAAATGTAACTGAAGTTTGTATCTTGCAGAGCTAGAGTGTATGGTGGTGACACAAAATTCTAATATTCAACCAAACTCCAGCTGAGAATGAGATATCAGCAAAGAGTAGGGTAAAGACCTAGCGGGTGCTTACAACGTGTAACCCGGAGGAAGTAGAGCTCAGGAATCAGTAGCAAACTGTCTCAAGAGAATATCGTCAACAGTTAAGGCTCTAGTAACAAAGGTAAAAGATTTCCGAGTGCAAACCTGTCCGGTGCAACGGGGGGATGAACGCTGTGTCAAGGTGATGCTATGCATAGTAGTAGTGACAGCCACCTTATGAATGCTCAGTGGCCTTGTTATGTATTGTAATCGCTTCAGGTAACACACTAGCACCGCAGCCGCCATTGGGCCACGGCTGGGTGTCTGGTGTGGTCCTGTACCTTTAAGGAGGGTTGGGCTCCTCCAGTCACCTGTCCATCTATCCATTAAATTGTATGTGCTTCCACTGTGAAGCCTCTTATACAGAGTTAGGTCTGCAGTACACAGGGAGCCTTGTCGGGGCCTGCAGCTTACGCATACACTTGCAAATGTGTGTAACCAATCCCCTGCCTTTTAAACGTTACTGTTAGACAGGTGAATTTGGTTGGTGGCAGACTGGTCAGTAAGTTGAGCTTGGATTTCTCTGTTTTTTGTCTGAATGCTCAGTTGGCACAAGGTTAATCATCTGGAGAGATAGGCCGGCGTCTACTGGGGCTTAAGGAGGCAGATCTAGACCTCGGTCCTCTGCAACATTGCGGGACAACAACGGGATCACGGCCTTGTAGCCAGGCGGTCCTCTGGTGGGTCCATCCAATTAGGCACATCAATCGGGTCCTGCTCCAGGAACAGAAAAAAGTCTGGAAGCTGGTCAGGATGAGATAGGGTGAATTTGCTGTTGGCTCTGGTCACCTTGATACTGAAGGGGTTCCCCCTAGGTGTAGGTTGCTCCTGCCTGGTGTATCAGCTCCAGAAATGGACGAACCACACACCGCATATAGAGGGTGTTTTGAGAGAGGTCAGGATAGAGGTGTATCTGGGAGCCATCAAAGTCCACTGGGCCTAGGCGGTTCGCGCATTATTTCTCCTTTGGGGGTTTAATAGTGTACCCTGCAGAGAACTTCACGGGGACGGTCACTATTATCTCTCCTAGGTCCCCCCACTCGGTGCACTCTGTCCAGTTCTATAGGGGATGAGACCTCTCTGCCCAGCATCAGATTAAGAATAGTGGTGACAGTTAATTTTAGATCCGCAGCAGCTGTGACCTCAGGGATGCCCTGTAGTCTGATATTGTTCCTGCGGCTTCTATCTTCACCATCTTCTATGCACAGCTGATGTTGCCTTAGCCGGTGCAAATGTTCCCTGGAAGCTGTTTCCAGGGAGGAAATGCGAGCCTCATGATCAGTTTGGGTGTCAGTTAGGTCAGACACTGCGGTCTCTGTAGTTGCTACCTGCTGCTGGAGGGCCTGCAGGTCCCTGTGGAGAGAGGTCTCCAATTTTACTGCCCAAGTTTCAAACTCAACCCGGAAGGCCGATAGGAGAGCGAAGGCCTCTGATCTGGAGGTTCCCCCTGGGGCCTGCGGTCGGTGTCACGGTGGAATAATCTGGGACTGGGGGGGAAGCGGTAGAGAGCACAGACCTGGATGATGAATCCGAGGGGGTTTGGGGGGAGATCTGTGCTGGTCTCATTGCTGTCTGTCACTGCTGGAGCTGGAGGGGGAGGCTTGTGCTTCCCTGTGGTGTGGGCTGTCGCCATCTTGCCCTTGGAGGCCCGGGTTTCTGGCTGTGGTTTCTGGAGCAAGTAGCGATGAATTGTGCCCTACTGAAGTGCAGCAGGCTCAGAAGAGTGAGAGCTGTGTGTCGACATAGTTGGAGTGGGCGTTGCACGGAGCTCAGCAGAAGTGCATCATCATTCCTCCATGGTCAGCCCCCTGGGGTCTTTGTTATAAGTAGAACTGTCCAGTGTACGCTCCGGGGGGTCCTGAAAGGGAGCAGCCTAGGTCTGTGGCAACGTTGAGGAGAGAGTCGGGTGCACCAAGATATCCTACAAGATGGCGGCGGCTGCAGGGAGTTGAGCGCAATGGCGGCCTGGATTGAGCCGCGGGTGGATCCGAATAATTTTCTGTCCAAAGCCAGGTAGGGGGTGAGGAGGAACTATTTGAGGGGTTTATGGCGCTCACCAGGTGCCAGGATGGATGCAGATTGTAGCTGGGAATCCCGGAGCTCCTCTCAGGCACTTCTGTCTCCATGCACGTCCGGACATGCGCCCCCCCACAAATAAAACATTTAAAAAATGTTTTTGTATGTAACACCTGCCCCAATGTTCCGGGAGCCTGATGGTGACTCTCAGAGGTAGGGAGGGTTGCACAATCCTCAGGGTGTAGGTTATTGGGCATGGTGGGTGAGATCAATGAAAAGGAAGTTAAGCGCCAGTCACTTTTATCCTTTAAACAAAAGAAAGTTTATTTCTCAACATGAGAAATATGGGAGAGAGGGGAATAGGGCACAGGACACCCTTAGTAGCAATCAATAGGTAGGCAGACACCTTAGACAAAAATAGGTGAAATGAGGCAGACAGCAGTACAGAGAAAAAAAAAGCCTTTAAGCTGAACCAGCACATCTGTACTTGTAGGACAGGCTGTCTCCTCTAGTAACTGAACTTTACTCACTGCTTCAGACACATGGATTTACTTGGATGAGTTCTGTCTTGAAGTCCTCCCAGCCACTTTTTAGCCTCCTGCTCATGAAGAGTCCCCTCTGGTGCTTACTGAGAACTCCATCCCTCTTAGAATTGTTTCAGATCTTTGGCAGGCTTCCATCAATAGAACCTGAACACTCGGATAGGCCTCAGACAAGCTTAGCGGTCAGCAGCCTCCTGGATAGACCCCAGGCTTCAGGCCTAGCAGCCAGGAGCTGTTTCACATACATCCACCCAGACGGAGCTGGGTGGGAAGGACTAACCCAGATCACCTGACTTCTTTCAGTTAAATAGCTTTTCCCAGCATGCAACAATACCGACCTGATTGGCTGAGAAAAGTATGTTTAACAATCACACTAATGTCAGAGGCAACAGCACCACTTACTGACAGAAGGGAGAAGCCACATTAACTAGAATGAAGCCATTTAATCTCTAATACTATAAATCAACCAAGCTGGCTACCACCCAGCATAACTAGATTTACCTGTCACCCTATTCGAGGGTAAGTGCGCTACATGTTAATTAATTTATTGTAAATATTGATTACCTAATTCATTCAGTATATATAGATGTATAATAATTGCTGGTTTTATTTGGAATGGTTATCTCTTTATATCTACCTAGGTGGATAGTACCAATATAGCTTTTTGGATAATTTTTTTCCCTATCCAATTTTTTCAGCAGATTCTGAATACAGCTACTACTTTTCTTTTTTTTTCCAAAAACAGCTACTACTTTTCTATATGTTACAACAAAAGCTCAGGGAAGTGTATAATGACCAAGAACAAAAAAAATGTGCTTCAGCAGAGTATTACCAACTGTTGCGTATTTTAGTATAGGATGACTTTGTGAAGCTAAACCATAATTAAATTAATCTCACCTACGTATGTGAAGAGGATTTGAATTTCATGCTAGTAAAAATAGGAATTGACCTGGTAACTATTTGCAATGTTTGATTCAGTTTATTAAAGTGTTCAGCACATTAGTTATGGTAGATATCTGATGTCTGAAGATAAGGCAGAATGAATGTGCAGTTTATTCACCTGGGCATTAAGGAGGTTTGGTTTCATTGGACCTTTGTGCTTAAAGTTATCTTCCCCAGAACATCTTATTGACACCGACATGCTTAGTTCCAACTGTCAGTAATTTTGCAAATTATTTGTGCAAACTTTAACTCTACGTACATTTGGCTGATACTCAAACTCTCTTATTCATAAACACTGGGGCATGTTAGAAATCAATAACATCCAACAAAAAAGTAAATTGATTAGGCACATATAAAAAGTGTACTGCTGACTCGACCCAATTTTCCCTGCATCTTCCACTTGAAAGATCCTGTGACAGACCCTGGTACTCAAAAGGAGCATGCCCATCGTATAAGCTTCCCTTGCCCGGTAACAGAACGATATCAGATCCCGCAGCTCACCCAGTCACTAGTCGGGACACAGTATAGGGTGGTAAAAAACAAAAATGTGTTTATTGAAAACTCACAGAGAATTTATATACCGCACAAAATCAGATACAAGCTTGATCAAATTATCGTATGCAAAGGAAACTGCATACAGGAATATAATTAATGTAACTAAGTGTAGCGCCCCCAAAGTGTAGGCATTTTTGGAGAGGTATTTTTGCTAGGAGAAGCAAAATTTAGTCAGGCCTGAGTGTTTTGATCTGGGCAGTGGAGTGGCTCAGAGTAGACTGGAGGTTGCAGGGAGGGACACCCCTTTGGATACTCCTCCCCTTGGTTCCAGAAAGTGCTGGAGAGGGGGATGGATGGTGTCACTTGCTGTGTATGTTAAGGAGCCCTGACCAATCCCCCTTAAATACAGTGATCTGCCAGCAGGTGGGAGGAGAGTTCGGGTGTAAGTGATGAAGATGTAGCAGAGGTGCTGTGGAGGCCTCACCTGGGAGGGAGCCCTCAGTATGGGGGGGGGGTGACCTTGAGTTGATTCCTGGAGCAGCACAAGGGAGTAGGAGAACAGCAGAGGTGCTACTGAGGACAATTTGAAGTATCCACTGGAGTCGGTGAGTAACAGACCCTGGGAGCTGGAGGAGAAAGGCTGGAGCAGGCTGGGAGAGGAATAGTGGGCAGTCTGTGGAGGTCTCAGGAGCCAGTCAGGGGAAGGAGTGTCACTGAGAGGAAAAGCAGGCCAGTGTGACCTGGAAGAGGGATGGGCTGGAAGCTGTAGTCCATCAAAGGCCCAGCTAGTACCAAAGTACTAAGCTACATTTGAGGGATCCTTGACCCTGGCCTGTAATGGGTGGTCCGAAGGCCCAGCTGATCGAGTACAGGCCTCACCATGTGCTAGCTGTGGTGAAGAGAAAGGAGTTAAGTGAGCTTGATAAATTTCCCTTCAGGTCAGGAGTAACAGTCTGCAAGTGAAGTGCTGGAGGACGTAGAGATGTATATACAGTCATGTATATAGTTGGTCCTGTGTAAAGTAATTATTTGGGGCATCCCACAGTCACCCCTTTTCCCCATCCAAGTTAATCCCCTAAATAAAACAAACAAAAACAAGAGCTGGCCTGTTCAGTGACTCTGGGTGTGTGTGATATGGTGGGTTGAGGGCAGCCAGAAGGTGAACCGCAACTATCAGCCACACTTGGCTACATAAGGAACAACGAACATATACTATATGCTAATCCACATGTAGCAACTAATAGCTGACAGTGATATAATTAACATGAGATAATTAACTAGGCACATAAACCAGCCTAGGTGACCAGACCATTCGACAACTACAACCCTGAATACAAAGCACTGCACAATACACATTATTACAAGTATAAACACGTAGATGAGAAGACAGATAGAAACAATAGGAGATCCAATTAACAATGGGAGGAAGACACTTAGGAGACACACAATGGGAGAGACCTACTTACAGTAAGCAAATTATGGCAGATGACCCCAGTGGTTTGAGCTGATTACATTAACATTTACAGTCATTGCTGGTTTGAGGAATAGAGGCCCCAAATATGTACATGGAACCTCTGGTTCCCAGAGACTGTGTGTGTTTGGGGAGAGGTGGACTTTAATCCAAAGCATGACCACTCTAAGGGTTTCCCAGGCACACACCTCCCAAAGAGTAGCCTTCCCTTAAAAGCCAGGGCCCATAGTCAGTAGGCAAGAGGCCATCATGCAGTTCCCTCCAAAAGCCCTTGTCTTGACTGGGTCTGTCATAGATCCAATATTAGTCTTCTTGTGCTGCTTGGGTTGGGATATAATACATAAGGGAAGTAAACACATTAAGGGAGAGCCTACTTAAAACTGATTAACAATCTTTGGCTGGAGTCTGATGGCTTGGATGGTGGATCAATCATTAGTTTGTTAAAACCTTAGTGGCTTCATGAGGAGAGATTTCCTGCCCTGATATTTTAAACTGATGTAGCACCCTCTTAGGTAAGTGCTAGAGAGAGTATAGTTTTTGGGTTTCCCTGCCTAACAGGGTGGCTGTTCTGTAAATTTAGATGCTCTCTGCCTACCAGCGAGCAGTGATCCATTGATAGGGTCTGCTCAGTGTGCTCAAATGCTGCTCATGTTGTCTGCCTGTTTCACACTGGTCCAATAGGAGGAGGTATATTAAACAGTGGGAGGAAACCTGACAAATGGGAGCATAGGTGTAGTTACAGCCCTGAACATTGGCAGAAAAAGGCACCTCAGCCATGCTGGATGGCTGTATATATACCTAGGGCACATATGCTCGGGGTCTTCAGCTGGAGAGCGGGGTCCCGGAGGGAGAAGACTGCTGCCTCTCCTCTGTATAGGCTGTCATGCGGCCTCAGGTAGTCGACCTGAGGGCCGAAGCTGCGACCCAGATGTCCTGCGGAGCTGACTAGAAGGGAGACGCGTCTAGGAGGATCTGTTCTTGGCTACTGTGAGCACAGATCTGTGTCTAGGGGCCTGTTCTGTGAGGGCCATCCCTTCCGACTAGTGAAGTCAGTGGACGGGTGTCAACCAAAGGGGATACTTGTGAGTGTCATGAAGAGTGGTGCATTGAGTCTGCTGCCAGAGCAAGCAAAGGATTTATTCTCCCATACAGCTATAGTGTGGTCCAGCAGGGAATCTGCTATCCAATTCAATTTAATGGGGTCAAGAGAGATTTGTTCTCGTCTGTGCATAGTTAAAGTTGGGGTATCCCACTTATCCCTTCTCCTATCCAAGTTCTACCAAAAAATACCAAAAAAAAAACAAATACCCTAGACTGATCATTGGCTAATGAGCGGAAGAGTGTGCGTGTGATAGTGTGAAAATACCCAAGTGTCTGGCTGCAGGATAATCAGAGGGAGGCCCAGGGAAGACTATACTCAGCAACCCCTACAGTGGCAGTGCTACACTGAAAATGCATTATAAAGTGGATCTACACTGCATCTGAGCACCACAATCCAAAACATTTTTAATATTCAAAGCAAAGTAACCCATACATCCATGCTTTATTTTGAAATAGTTGCCAAGGGTGCCCAGAGTAAAATATAACAATACAGAAATATAGCTCATATAAAGCTATGTTCCTGGGGGACCTTGTGGTAACTTCATAAGTCCAATTTTTGGTTAACCTGATGTCAAATATATTGTCCATTGGCCTATTAGTCTTTAGCGGAGTCTTTAGCGGTCTTAAAGCGGAGTTCCACACTTTTTTTTGTTTATTAAAAGTCAGCAGCTACAAAAAGTGTAGCTGCTGACTTTTAATAAACAGTAACTTACCTGTCTCCCGGTCCAGCGACGGCTGCTCCCGAGGCCTCGCTCGTCTCCCCCCTCCTCCCGACAGCCCCGCCATCCCTAGTGTGGGCAACTGGCCCGGCTTCACGGCCACCCACGCTGCGCATCCCTAGTGGCCAGGCAATCTTCTGGGACCTGTGACGTGTCCCAGAAGATTGCCAGGAGGGAGGGGCCGCCTAGGAGGAGAGGAAGAGTCGCCTAGGCGGCCCCGAGGCGGAAGGTGGAAGAGGGACAGGAAGTCCCTCTGAAACCTGGGGACACACTCCCCCCCCCCCCAAAAAAAATGACATGCCAAATGTGGCATGTAAGGGGGCGAAAAGTGCTTAAAGCGGAAGTTCCATTTTTGGGTGGAACTCCGCTTTAACAACTCCTCTTTCTCCCAGCACCATGTACAATATGAAGCTCAGTTGGGGTCATCAAAAGAGGAAGAATATATACAAGAACATCTGAAGAGGTGCTGATGACTGACAGTGCATGGTATTAGGAGTATCCATAGCTGCTATTCAGTCCAATAGTGGCTTTTGTACTAGCCCACTGCCATGCACTGTCAATCAAAAGCAAAATATACCTGATGTGGCACTAGTCTGATGGGGAAGTTGTAGATTAATGCGGCTGTGGGGACTAGTTGCTCATTAGGTCCGCTTCCCCTGTGAGCTGGTCATTTTCCATATCTGGGTAATGACGTCACCGCTATCTCCAGCCAGCTCAGCTTTATCTCTCTACACCTCAGCTCACTCCTTCAGTCTTCTCACATATCACTAATTTACTAACAGACATATCAGCCTGGATGTCACTCCACTTCCTCAAACTCAATCTATCCAAAACCGAGCTCATAATTTTTCCTCCCCCACGTTTCTCTTCCCCTGATTTCTCTGTCAAGATCAATAGCATTACTATCAGCCTGTCCCCACATGCTAGGTGTAATCCTGGACTCTGAACTTTCCTTTCGGCCCCACATCCTAACACTGTCCAAGTCTTGCCGCCTCAACTTCCGCAACATCTCCAAAATATGCCCCTTCCTAACCAATGACACCACAAAGCTCCTAGTTCACTCCCTGGTCATCTCTCACCTCGACTACTGCAACTCCCTCCTCACAAGATTACCTTTACATAGGCTATCCCCCCTTCAGTCCATTATGATTGCTGCTGTCAGGTTCATCCGCCTTACCAACTGTTCAGTGTCTGCTACTCCTCTCTGTCAATCCCTCCATTGGCTTCCGCTCACCCAACAAATTAAATTCCAAATACTAACAATAATTTACAAAGCCATCCACAACTCGGCCCCCAGCTACATCACTAGCCTAGTCTTGAAATACCAACCTACTTGTTCTCTTCGTTCTTCCCAGGACCTCCAGGGCTTTTTCGGAGCCTCTCTTATTCAATGGAACTCCCTACCCCAATCTGTCCGATTATCTCCTACTCTGTTTGCTTTTAGACGATCCCTGAAAAAACTCTTCTTCAGAGAAGCCTATTCTGCCCCTACCTAACAACTGTACTTTTATTTTCTCCATCAGATCATCCTCCACAATTATTACCTTTGTATCACTTGACCCTCCCTCCTAGATTGTAAGCTCTAACAAGCATGGATCTCTGATTCCTCCTGTATTGATTTGTATTGAAACTGTACTGTCTGCCCTCATGTTGTAAAGTGATGCACAAACTGTTGGCGCTATATAAATCCTGAATTACAATAATAATAACTGGTCTTAATTACTGCCAGTTTCCTGTGGTACGACTGGCAGTAATTCTTTAAGAATCTGTTGCCACCATTGCAACAGGTTCTTAAAATGACAGTAGTAAGAACTACTTGAATTTAACACAGGTACCAGTAATGTTACCAGAACTAACTTTCCTTAGGGAAGTGTTTGTTTTAAAAGAACTACCACAAGCAATGTGTTATTATTAATGCTAATGTCCCAGATTGCCCTTTTATCCCTTGTTACACTAATTAAATCTTTATTCCAATGTCAGTAATTCTCTTGTACTACTTACTTTCTCTCTGATGTTCTTTTCCCTGACCTTCTGCTGCCTGCTTTTTGTCACCTAGGACTGGTTTATCCTTTTTTTGCTGTGAAAAACCATGCCTGATTTTAGACCATTGTTCATTAAAGTATTACCAAACCCAGGACCTTACATTCATTATATCTGGTCTCCCACAGTACACAGAACATGGAAATGCAATTATTTTAGAAAATATAAACTGCTAAATACCTTTTCTCATCAGCAGCATATAGCAGTCTTACGACTTCTACGAGTGTCTGGTTAGAGCTTGTAGGAGGTGTTTTCATTCTCCTCTGACTGTCCTATGAGGCTGCAGGACTCCTGATCAAACAGCCTTTTTACACAATGCAGAGGATTAACCTCTTAGGTTCCAAAGTGAGTATAACAAGGATGCTTTACTGCATATACAGACTGATTTTACTGTTGTGGGTTTAGTAAAACTTTGAGGCTGGGTTCACACCTATGCGAATTGGATGCAGGTTTCCCCGCATCCAATTCACATAGCAGGAGATTGTGACTGGCTACCTATGGAGCCGGTTGACACATCTCCGCAGCGGCTCTGGTACGAATTGCACAGGAGTCCTGTGATTCTTTTTGTCCTTTTCAGGTCCAAATTCAGCCCAAAGATGGGCTAAAATCAGACCTGTAATGGTGAATGGAGATGCGCCGGACCCCTGCTGGGAGCCACTGTGTTCTCCAGTGTGAACCCAGCCTAAAACAAATGAAAGAAGCAACACAAAACCGGTAACTATGAATGTAACATTTTTAGTATTGCCTTTCAACATAGTGGGGTTGGTTTACTAAAGCTGGAGAGTGCAAAAACTGGTGCAACTTTGCATTCTAACCTCAGCTTGTTCAATCAAGCTTTCACAATAAAACCTTGAAGCTGATTCTGTGTGGAGCTGCACCAAATTTTGTACTTTCAAGCTTTAGTAAATCAACCCCAGTGTGCACAACCCTATTGATACCAATGAGATGATTTTTTATGCATTTTCCTTGGGTTTTAAAGTGTCATTAAACCCAGATTATGTAAAACTCTCATTACATGTTATATAATAGTGTGTGTTTACTCGCAAAACCATTAAAGCATTTGTTATGTATAGAGTGAAATATGCCTGGTTGATCCTGCCTCCAGCTGTCCCTCCCATCTTCTCTATGTCCCTTGAGATTGTGTAGATCAGCTGTTGTCACCTACTGAGCATGCTGCATTTTCAATTCCTTTCCAAGCTCTTCATTTCCTCATTATTCTTATTTGTACAGCTCATGTGCGATGTGACTATAGAGTCACACATATGGGTTTATACACAGTGGTAAATGACACTTCACTCCCTCCCTCCCTCACTCCTCCTACATGTTCTCCTATTGCTAAACACTATAGGGGCAGGATATAGTATGCTGAATAATTACATTCGCTGAGACACTCACAAAAAATCTTAGTTTTAATATATATCAGTTTTAATCTCTTAAGAACCGGAAAACTTCCCCCATTTTTTGCGATACGGCACCACATTGCTTTAACTGACAATTGAGCGGTCGTGCAACGTTGTACCCAAACAAAATTTGTTTCCTTTTTTTCTCACAAATAGAGCTTTCTTTTGGTGGTATTTGATCACCTCTGCGGTTTTTATTTTTTGCGCAGTAAACAAAAAAAGAGCGTCAATTTTGAAAAAAAAGCACAGTATTTTTTTACTTTTTGCTATAATATATATCCCAAAAAATTGTAAAAAAACGAATTGCTTCCTCAGTTTAATGTATACATGTACACTCGCGCCAAAAAATAGGGATAGAGATTGTATTTATATATATGTCTTTATTCATTTTCAATTCCAACAGATTACAATGCAAGACATACCATAAAACAAATCATAAGTACATATATCACATAACATCACCCAAAAACACATAACAGAAGAAGAGAGAGAGAGAGAAAAAAAAAAGGGAAGGGGAAGGGAAAGGGAAAGGGGGGGGGGATTCCCTCTACCTCCGGTCCTCCTACTCACACCCATCACTTCGTGATTGTATTAACATATGTGGATTAAGCTAAATGAAATTGATGGCCTGTTGCTGTAGGAACGTTCCCTGAATCAGGGAACCAGACAATGGAATAAATGGTAAACAGCACTGGCTTACCCTTATTACACTTATATATAACCCTCAAAAAATATTTACATTTATAAAGTGCTTACAGTGAATCCAAATAAGACAGAAAGGGGAGGGACCTCTGTGTCCCGTGATGAACTCAAAGAAATTAATTTTACAGGTAAGCTGTTGAAAAAAATCAAATTTTCTTTTTCATACATCACAGGACACAGAGCAGGCTATATAATCATTACCTACTGGGACGTCCCAGTGCAATATAACCTGAGGGGAGGGAGACACAATCCCAATCAAACCACAGCCCCTAATATGCTGCTGCCAAAAAGCAGAATCCTCCACTGCTCTAACGTCCACTTGATAGAGTCTTGTGAATGTATGTATAGAGGACCATGTAGCGGCGCTACAAATCTGTGCCACAGACGTCTGATGGCAGAAAGCCCAGGAGGTCCCTACTCTCCTGGTGGAATGAGCTCTCACCCTGAAGGGGGCAGCCTTCCCCTTCAAGCCATAAGCTTGAGTAATCAGCTGCCGAATCCACAGCAAGATAGCTGCATTGGATGCCGCCTGACCCTTCCTAGGTCCCTCAGGAAAAACAAAAAAGGCATTGGTCTTCCTGATGTTTGCAGATCTCTTCAGAAACATCTTAATGACACACACCACATCCAGAGAGTGCAATCGTCTCTCCTCCGGTGAGGAAGGATGAGAATAAAAGGAAGGCAAGACAATATTTTGATTGAGATGAAAAGCCAAAACCACCTATGGTAGGAAGGATGGAATAGGCCATAGCACTACCTTATCCTGGTGCTCAAGTACAGCTCCTTACAAGAAAGAGCTGCCGATTCCGAAATCCTTCTAGCTGAGGTAATAGCAAAGAGGAAGACCAGCTTCAAAAAAGCCAAAAGAACAAAGGGAATCTCCCTGATAGGTTCAAAAGGCTCCTTCTGCCGCACAATACTAAATTCAAATCTTACGGACAGGGAAGAAATCTAACAGGAGGTAATAGGTGAGTTACCCCCGGAATAAAAATCACGATCAAGGAGTGAGAAGCCAAAGGCCTCTGAAAAAATATGGACAAGGCAGAAACCTGTCCCTTGATTGTAGTCAAAGCCAGCTTCAAGTCTACAACTGCTTGAAGTAAGGCTAGTATCCTACCAATCACATATTTGCGAGGATGCCATTTCCTGGCCTCACACCGCGCAATGTAAGATTTCCAGACCCTGTGATAAATCTTCCTGGTGACTAACTTTCTAGCTTTTACCAGTGTAGATAACACAGACCCTGAGACCCCATGATCTCTCAATAAAATTGACTTCAATAGCCATGCCATCAAAATTAGCGCACGTAAACCACCAGAATGACTGTTGCCACATCTTCCCAAATTCTGCGCAAGAGATGTGGTAGAAGAGAGATTGGGGGAAAGGCATAAATCAAGGAGAACTGGACCCATGGAATCACCAGAGCGTCCACTCCTATAGCAAGAGGATCCAAAGCTTCCGCAGCTACCACTCTCCCGGGTGTATCTGTTGGCGGCTGAGAAAGTCCGCCTTCCAGTTTTCCACCCCTGGGATGTGAATTGCAGAGAGTCTTGGTACATGATTCTCTGCCCAAGAAAGTAGTAGGAAAACTTTCTTGTGTGCCAACCAACTCTTGGTGCCACCCTGATGGTTGACATAAGCCACCGCCGTGGCATTGTCAGTCTGTGCCCTTACCGAGTGGCCCTGCAAGCTGGATGTCCAATACCTCAGAACTAGCTGAATGGCTGCAGCTCTAGGATGCTGATGGGCAGCTTCTGTTCCCCCAAAGACCATCTCCCCTGGACCGTGGAGTGTTCCATGACAGCTCCCCAGCCAGAAAGACTGGCATCCGTGGTCACAATCTTCCAAGATACTGGAAGAAAGGATCTGCCCTGAGACAGGATTCTGGCTTACTAACCTCCAAGCGGGGCTCCATCCAGCCCTGGGTGTCAAGGACATGCAGCAATCCAAAGTTTGTAATTGTCCAATTCATTCGGCCAGGATGTTGTGCTGAAGCGCCCTGCAGTGAAACTGCGCATAAGGAATTGCCTCGAAAGAGGCTACCATCTTCCCTAACAGCCTCATACAGAGGCGAACTGAAGGGTGTCTTGTCACCCTTACCTGGTATACTAGAGTCTTGAGGTTTCTGATCTTCCTCAGCGGTAAGAGCACCCTTGCCTGGACTGTATCTAGCCGTAGGCCTAGATGTTCTATAGACTGAAATGGGTCTAGAAAGGATTTTCCTATATTTACCCCCCCCCCCCCCCCCGGCTTTCCAGAAACTGGACTGTTAGGGCCACCTTCTGCTCGAATCTGCACCAAGACTGATCTCTGAGCAAGAGGTCGTCCAGGTATCCCAATATTAGGACCCCCCGGGATCTCAGAAGGCCCAGGACTGGAGCCAGAATCTTTGTGAAGACTCGGGGAGCTGTTGCGAACCCAAATGGCAGAGCCACAAACCGGTAATGCCGTTCCTCTATCTCAGAACACAAAAACCTCTGATGAGGTCGAAAAATTGGCACATGCAAATATGCATCCTTGATGTCAATTGATGCCAAAAAATCTCCTTCCTGAAGTGAGGCAATCACTGAGCGAATTGACTCCATGCAGAATGGCCGAACCGCAAGATACTGGTTTAGGGTCTTGAGATCTAGGATAGATTTTACCTCCCCGTTTGGCTTCGGGACCGTGAATAGGTTTGAGTAGAAACCTGTGCCCCTCTCGGTTGTTGTTACCTCTGCAATAACACCTTGCAGGTTCAGGTGGTCTAACGCTTGGAACAATCGACCCCTCTTTACCAGATCTGTAGGTACTCTGGATCTTAAGAACCTTAGCGGAGGGTAAGCTTGGAATTCTAGCTTGTATCCGTGAGACACTGTGGAGACAACCCACCTGTCTTGGACCAGCGCTTCCCATACACTTGCAAAGAGTAAAAACCTTCCCCCCACCCGCACGAGTGGGGGCGCCCCTTCACAAGGAGGGTTTGGTGGCAGGCTTGGAGGTTTTCTGGGCCCAAGGCTTCTTTTGACCTTGACCCTGCTGGTTAGCTCTGGATCCAGACCCTTGGGCCATCGAGACCGCCTAGGGCTGGCAAAATCAGAGGAACCAGAAGCTGCACCCCTAAAGGAGGGACACTTGACCGCCTTTTGTTCTGGCAGAAGAGAACTCTTACCTCCAGAAATGTTCTTAATATATTTGTCAAGGTCTTCCTCAAATAGGCGTTTGCCATGAAAAGGGAATCCTGTCAGCAACCTCTTACAGGGTAGTTCAGCTGACAATCCTGCGCATGTGTACAGATAATAGAGCCAACCGGGATATCTGCTGTATTGAGTCTTTAAGAGCATCCACAGCAAAACATAGAGCCTGAGGTAAATCCATGGACTCCTGAACCGGCTCCCCCCCCCCTCTGGGTCTCTAAGCCTGATCCTTTAAGGCTTCGCATAACCCATTCGCTGCTGTCGCAGGTTGGATGGCGGAACCAGCCAAGGAGAATGAGGCCCTTAGTAAGGACTCCAACTTCTTATCTGCAGGGTCTTTAGAGACCTATGCATTATCCACAGGGCAGGTTAGGGTTTTACTAAGGGTTGCGACTGCAGCATCAAGTCGGTACTCCCCACTTCTACAAAAAAGTTTTTCTCCATAGGAGAGGAATAAACAATCTGTCTGGGTGCTCCCAGTCAGAATACATCACCTTCTCAAGGAGAGGGTGCAATAAATGTCAGTGATCCCAAAAAAAGTGTCAAAAATGTCTGACATGTCCGCCGCAATATCGCAGTCCTGCTAAAAATCGCAGATCGCTGCCATTACTAGTTAAAAAAAAAAAGTAAAAACGCCATAAATTAATTCTCATGGTTTGTAAACGTGGCAACTTTTGCACAAACCATTCAATATACGCCAACTGCGTTTTTGTTTTTTTTTTACCACAAATATGTAGGAGAATATATATCGGCAAAAACTAATGAATAAATTAGTTTTATTTTATTTATTTTTTTGGACATGTATTATAGTAAAAAGTAAACAATATTGGGTTTTTTCAAAATTGTTGCTCTTTTTTTGTTTATAGCGGTGATCAGAGGTGACGCAGAGGTGATCAAATACCACCAAAAGAAAGATATATTTGTGGGGGGAAAAAAGGACGCCAATTTCATTTGGGTACAACGTTGCACGACCGTGCAATTGTCAGTTAAAGGGACGCAATGCCAAATCACAAAAAGTGCTATGGTCCTAAAGTGGGAAATCCTTCCGGGGCTTAAGTGTCACTTTAACTCTGAAATTGGCCCTTTGGTATGGTCCTATCCTCTCTCTACTTCCTTCACTTTTACTTTCTGACTTCTCATGCTCTCTGATTTGCTGTTTTGTGCATCTACTTGTTGCCTGATTGCACTGCCTTTAGGATCTAGTCCAGGTACACTAAAATATGTCTCTCACTGTTGCTTATGTGAATAATTAAGGGTCCATGTACACAATCACTATGTTACGCAATCAACACAGAGTATGGACAAAATAATACCTGTAGATAAGGAAAACATTAACTTCACTGGGAGTTTTATGAGTCTAAATATACTGCCCACTAAGGAAATTAAATGTCATTTGATTACGCTAATTATAGCAATGGAATAAGTGGGAGGAAGCACTGAACCATGTGTTCCTTGTACTCAGTGGCACTATATTCGGAAATAAAAAATAAAAACCATTGAGGAAACAAGTAAATAGCCATTAATGAGACATCAAATATGTCTGTGAAATTTATGTCAAAACAGTCATCTGGCAAAACTGAAAATTACCAAAATATGTACTTATATTAAATATTAGCAAAACCTACATACACAGAAGCAGCACCTCACACATGGGCATACACAGTTCCATATTTTGCATGATATGATATAATGCATTTCTTTATCCATGAATGTGTAAATGTGGCCAACGCATACTTTACATGAGACCAGATACACAGTTTGTGGGCTTGCTGAGTAAGATGATATAAACCACATTAAAGTGGTTGTCAACTTGTGACAACCTTTTTAACCTACAGGTAAGCCTATGATAACGCTTACCTGTAGGTGCCCTGCATATCTCCCAAACCTGCACGGTTCAGGAGATATGCAGTGTGCTAAATGTGCCAACGTCATTTCAGCACATGCGCAGTGAAGAAACGGCCTCCGTGCCGTTTCTTCACTGAGATCGTGCCGTAACTGGCGGCTCCCGCGCGCATGCGCTGGAGTGACATCACGCGACTCCGACCAGTCACAGAGCCGGAGTCGTGGCCCCGGAAGGAAGAGGGGCAGAAGATGGATGCTGCAAGCACAGGGGCATTGCTGGATGTCGCAGGCTTCGTTTGCAGGTAAGTGACACATAATGGGCTACTATGCGATGCATAGTAGCCCATTATGTTTCTACTTTGCAGGGGAATATAGAGGAAGTAAACCCCATCAGGGTTTACTTCCTCTTTAATAAAGCACAACGTGTAAAAGCCCAAAGCAACCAGTTATATATTATTTCAAAATTGATCCCAGAGTCAGAGTATTATTCATTACTGTTTACATGCATACAGTGCCTTGAAAAAGTATTTATACGCCTTGAAATTTTCCACATATTGTCATGTTACAACCAAAAACATAAATGTATTTTATTGGGATTTTATGTGATAGACCAACACAGAATTGATTTTTTTTACAAATAAATATGTGAAAAGTGTGGCGTGCATTTGTATTCAGCCCCCGAGTCAATACTTTGTAGAACCACCTTTCCCTGCAATTACAGCTGTAAGTCTTTTTGGGGATGTCTCGACTGGCTTTGCACATCTAGAGAGGACATTTTTGCCCATTTTTCTTTGCAAAATAGCTCAAGCTCTGTCAGATTGGATGGAGAGCGTCTGTAAACAGCAATTTTCAAGTCTTGCCACAGATTCGCAATTGGATTTAGGTCTGGACTTTGACTTGGCCATTCTAACACCAGAATATGATTTGATCTAAACCATTCCACTGTAGCTCTGGCTGTATGTTTAGGGTCGTTGTGCTGCTGGAAGGTGAACCTCCACCCCAGTCCCAAGTCTTTTGCAGACAGGTTTTCTTCTAAGATTGCCCTGCATTTGGGTCCATCCATCTTCCCATCAACTCTGACCAGCTTCCATGTGTCTGCTGAAGAAAAGCATCCCCACAACATGATGCTGCCACCACCATGTTTCACGGTGGGGATGGTGTGCTCAGGGTGAGGGGCAGTGTTAGTTTTCTGAAACACATAGCTTTTTGCTTTTAGGCCAAAAGGGTACATTTTGGTCTCATTTGACCAGAGCACCTTCTTCCACATGTTTGCTGTGTCCCCCACATGGCTTCTTGCAAACTGCAAATGGGACTTCTTATGGTTTTCTTTCAACAATAGCTTTCTTCTTGCCACTCTTCCATAAAGGCCAGATTTGTAGAGTGCACGACTAATAGTTGTCCTGTGGACAGATTCTCCCACCTGAGCTGTGGATCTCTGCAGCTCCTCCAGAGTTACCATGAGCCTCTTGGCTGCCTCTCTGATTAATGCTCTCCTTGCCCGGCCTGTCAGTTTAGGTGGACGGCCATGTCTTGGTAGGTTTGTTATTGTGCCATACTCTTTCCATTTTCAGATGTTGGATTGAACAGTGCTCTGTGAGATGTTCAAAGCTTGGGATATTTTTTATAACCTATCCCTGCTTTAAACTTCTCCACAACTTTATCCCTGACCTGTCTGGTGTTTTCATTGGCCTTCATGATGCTGTTTGTTCACTAAGGTTATCTAACAAACCTCTGAGGGCTTCACAGAACAGCTGTATTTATACTGAGATTAAATTACACACAGGTGGACTCTACTAATTAGGTGACTTCTGAAGGCAATTGGTTCCACTAGATTTTAGTTAGGGGTATCAGAGTAAAGGGGGCTGAATACAAATGCATGCCACACTTTTCAGATATTTATTTGTAAAACATTTTGAAAACCATTTATCATTTTCATTCCACTTCAAAAATATGTGCCACTTTGTGTTGGTCTATCACATAAAATCCCAATGAAATGCATTTATGTTTTTGGTTGTAACAAGAGAAAATGTGTAAAATTTCAAGGGGTATGAATACTTTTTCAAGGCACTGTAACTTAAAGTGAATCTAAAGTTGTTTTTTTTTGTTTAAAAATAACAAACATGTTACACTTACCTGCTCTGTGCAGTGGCTTTGCACAGAACAGCCCATATCCTCCTCTTCTCGGGTCCCTCGCTGGCGCTCCTGGCCCCTCCCTCCTGCCGAGTGCTACCACAGCAAGCAGCTTGCTAGGTGTCCATTCAGTCATGGAGCTGCATCTTGGCCCTACCCCCTCTCTCTCCTCATTGGCTCACTAACTTTGATTGACAGCAGCATGAGCCAATGGTGCCCATTGTATGTCTCAGCCAATCAGGAGTGAAAGTCCCGGACAGCATAGTCTTTTGTGTGCAACATTGCTGGATCAAGAGGGGGGTCAGGTAGGTATTAGGGGGGCTAAGGGAGGCTGTTGCACACAGAAGGTTTTTTTTTTTACCTTAATGCATAGAATGCATTAAAAAAAAAAACTGCCTTTAGAACCACTTTAAAGTAGAACTATAGGAAATTAGGAAAAAATGAAACACAATAACTATAGCACTGTCTCTGTGCAGCTGCTGTATGAGCTAGGAATACAAGCCTGCATGGTTATGTATGCTGATAACCTCCTGCATACTGCCAGTCAGTGCCCGCAACACACTCCTACAATTCCTGTGAACCTGTTCACAAACTGTATCTTTAAGCACAGAGTTCATGGGAACAGTAGTTGAGTGGAGCACTCAAAAAATAATGACACCCTCCCCCCGCCTTTGGTGGTGTGAAGAGCTCCTTAAACGCTATCACCACCTTTAGCAAAATGTTAAATGTTGCCAGTGTTTTTAAGGTGTAACATGTAACATAGTGCTAGGCAACCCCACCACTAAGTGCCCCAACCTCCTGGAACAGATGCAGCCTGCCAGTGCCTGTCAGATGCAGCCTCACTAGTGCCTGTAAGATGCAGCCTACCAGTGCCTGTCAAATGCAGCGTACCAGTGCCTGTTGAATGCAGCCTCACCAGTGCCCTTCATATGCAGCCTACCAGTGCCTGTCAGATGCAGCCTACCAGTGCCTGTCAAAAGCAGCCTACCAGTGCCTGTCAGATGCAGCCTCACCAGTGCCTGTCAGATGCAGCCTCACCAGTGCCTGTCAGATGAAGCCTCACCAGTGCCTGTCAGATGCAGCCTCACCAGTGCCTGTCAGATGCAGCCTCACCAGTGCCTGTTGGATGCAGCCTCACCAGTGCCTGTCAGATGCAGCCTCACCAGTGCCTGTTGGATGCAGCCTCACCAGTGCCTGTCAGATGCAGCCTCATCAGTGCCTGTCAGATGCAGCCTCACCAGTGCCTGTCAGATGCAGCCTCACCAGTGCCTGTCAGATGCAGCCTACCAGTGCTTGTCAAATGCAGCCTCACCAGTGCCCAGATCACAGCGGCGATCTCCCGCTGTGTCACCCCCACAATGTGGGTGGACCACTCCCTTTTTTGTGTCATTATCGGCACCTTTTCTACTTTCATGCCGAAAACATTGTTTTCCGACGATATGTTCCGGCGGCAGAAATTTCGGTGCACCTCTAGTAAAAATGATACAGATCAGTAAACGTAATCATAAGCCAGGGATCAAAAGCCAAAGCAGGTAGACAGGCAAGCCAGTAAACAGGAAACCATAGTCGGAGGCAGAAGAACAGACTCAGGAACAAAAGGGATGTCAGCCGGGCAAAGTCTTTCACCGCAACACAGCAGAGAAGCTCCAGATATGTTGACCAGGCAAAGGCAGGAAAGGAATGAACAAGGCAATTTAAATAGCCAGAAGGAGCTGGCTGTAGGTGGGACTGACGAGGAGATAATGATAACCAGGTGAGCCACTGAGGAATCAATGAGTGCTGATAATTATCTGACAGCTGAGCAGCCTGAGCACAGAAGCGAGCTGCTAAGAGCCCAGCCCTGACACCTATCCATTGTTATATGTGCTCCTACTATGAAGACTCTGGAAATTTTAGAGTTAGGACTGCCATATATACAGAGGTCCCTTGTCGTGGGCAGTGTGGCTTATGCATATATATGCAAATGTGTGCAAACAAAACCTTCTGTTTTTAACGTAAAATGTTAGACAGGGTCAATTTGGTTGTTTTGCAGGCTGGCTGGTAAGTGTGCTGGGAAATCTTTTGTTTGTTTGCCATGTGTGTTGCCCTTCTATGTGCAAATTGCTGTAAAGGCTAGTTACAGGTACGTCTTTGAATCCAGGAAGTTGTTGAAATGGATGGCCAGCGGACATGCAGCACTCACGATATAAAAGGAAATTTATCAAGTTAGCTTATACTGGATTGTCAAAATTGTTTGCATTGCTATTACAATGATCATGTTAAAAAGAAATTAAAGTGTATGCTGCCACTATATATCTGTTTTAGGACTTCTAAGATGCGGTAAGTTAATACAAAAATAAAAAAAAAATAAACATGACAAGGTACATGCAGAGGGAGAGGAAAGATGTATATGAATAAAAAATGGTTTTGCCAGAGGGAATTCATGAATTTGCAAGTTTTGCAGTGTATGGGATACTTAAGTATGAAGTACATTGAAGTCCCTAATTATGATAGCATTACAAAGAGCCTTTTTATTTGGTATTTCTTATATTCAATTTAGAGACTAATAGTATAAAAATACAGTGTTACCACTAAAATACTGGGTTGACATAAAATAATTAATATGATTATAAACGATAGGCATTGAATTACAAGGTAGAATTACATTTTGCAAAGCATCACTTTCCAAGGAGAATGAAGTCAGCACATTGTTCTCAAGCAGGTAATTAGTAAGCTGCTGCCGTAGACTTTGGAAATTATGTATGCTAACTATGCAACTGCCTACAGCGACAAGGTTAAACGCGGTGCATTTACGTTTCATGCGGTAAACGAATAATATGCTCTACTACACAGGTGGAGCAATAATCGTTCAACAAATATCAAACAATATCACCATCTCCTAGCGCTTACAGACTGCTATTCATATACAATCTAAGGTTAGTATGAACAGCTGCTGCTTTAAATTTACAAATATCCACCGCATAAAAAATAATCACATAGACCAAGCAATTCTTCTCTTAAATGCAAATGTGACACCTCTGTGCAGTTTAAGTATGCATGAACAAAATCTCATAGATTCCATATAAAGTCCAATAGGGTTTCTAAAATTTCCACTGGATCCAAAAAATCTGTCACCACACCACGTGAGATCTCTCCGGTTTGGTATAGCACTCACCAGAAATTGGTAACTAGTACGCCTGTCATGCAGCTCATTCTCTACGGCACAACCCACCACTGTCCGATGTAGCCTACATCTATATGTCACTTAAACAAAGGGCACTCACATAGTGTATTATCGTTTAACTTTTATTGGAAATCCCCTTTAAAACCCCCCCTTACAAGTTACACACTCACAAGATATAATCATTAAATCAGCATAAAATAGTCAATAGTCGAACAGCACATCTGCCTCTCACCACTCCTGGAGTTGCCTCACGGAGCGGAGTGTACTGTTGACATTCAGGCAAGCCGCGTGATCAAGCGCTGACGCGTTTTGTGATGATTTTATGATTATATCTTGTGAGTGTGTAACTTGCGAGGGTTTTTTTAAGGTTAATAATAAAAGTTAAACGATAATACACTATGTGAGTGCCCTTTGTTTAAGTGACATATATATGTAGGCTACATCGGACAGTGGAAGGTTGTAATAAACTTTAAAAACCTCCTCGCAAGTTACACACTCACAAGATATAATCATAAAATCATCACAAAATGCATCATGGCGTGACCACTCGGCTTGCCTGAATGTCAACAGTACTCTCCTCGACTCTGCTCCATGAAGCAACTCCAGGAGCGGTGAGAGGCAGGTGTGCTGTTCGACTATTTTATGCTGATTTTATGATTATATCTTGTGAGTGTGCAACTAGCAAGGGGGGTTTTTAAAGGTGATTTCCAATAAAAGTTAAATGATAATACACTATGTGAGTGCCCTTTGTTTAAGTGACACATAGATGTATGCTACACCAGGCAGTGGTAGGTTGTGCCGTAGAGAAGAAGCTGCATGACAGGCGTACTAATCACCAGTCTCTGGTGAGTTCTATACCAAAGGGGAGAGATCTCACGTGGTGTGGTGACAGATTTTTTTGGATCCAGTGGAAACTATAGAAACCCTATTGGACTTTATATGGACTCTTTATATGAGATTTTGTTCATGCATGCTTAAACTGCACAGAGGTGTTACATTTGCATTTAAGAGAAGCGCTGCTTGGTCTATGTGACTATTTGTTATGCAACTAATATTATGGTTGTGATGACTTTCCACAAATCAAACTTAATAAAGTGTAAACTGTATCTGAGCACTACAAACTGAAAACACTATTTAATTCATTTTTGATATTCAAAACTCACTCACCCACCCATCCATGTCTCCGTGATTTATTTTTTGATAAATCACTTTGAAAAACACCCCCCTAGCATATCTGGCCGTGGCCATCTTGAAGGAGAAGTCCAGCCAAAGCTCATTGTGTGCAAGCCAAATCTGAGCTAGTCCATTAAAGTGGAGTTCCACCCATTTAAAAGTCAGCAGCTGAAAAAAGTGTAGCAGCTGACTTAATAAATGGCTACTCACCTGTCCCACGGTCCAGCGATACGGCCGCTGATGCATCGCTCCTCTACCCCTCCCCTACGTGGCGCTGGCATAGCAAGTGTGGGCGCCCGGCCCTGGCTTCACGGCTGGGCACGCACTGCACATGCGCAAGCTGCACTGTGAATGGCCGGGCAATCTTCTGGGACCTGTGACGTGTCCCAGAAGATCGCCGGGAGGGGGGAGAGGTGAACTTCCTTCCGGCTTTGCGGTGCCAGGAGAGGAAGTGGAGCTGGGACCCTGTCAAAACAGGGTCGTCCCCCCCCCCAAAAAAAATGACATGCGAATTGTGGCATGTCAGGGGGTCATCTGCACCTAAAGCGGAAGTTCCACTTTTGGGTGGAACACCACTTTAAGCATGTATATTTAACCACTTCAGCCCCGGAAGGACTACCCCCTTTAGGACCAGAGCACTTTTTACGATTGGGCACTCCGTCACTTTAACTGAAAATTGCGCGGTCTGGCTACGCTCTACCCAAACGAAATTGACGTCCTTTTTTTTCCACAAATAGAGCTTTTGGTGGTATTTGATTACCTCGGCGTCACTTCTGATCACCACTATAAACAAACAAATAGCGACAATTTTGCAAAAAACCCAATATTTCTTTTTGTTAAAATACGTATCCAAAAAAAAAAAAATATTAAAAAATGAATTTATTCACCAGTTTTGGCCGATCTATATACGTCCTCATATTTTTGTTAAAAAAAAAAATCGCAATCGATATATTGATTTGTGCAAAAGTTGCCGCGTTTAGAAGGGGAATTCATTTATGGGGTTTTATTTTTTTACTAGTAATGGTGGTGATCTGCGATTTTTAGTGGGACTGCGACATTGTGGCATACATGTTGGACACTTTTGACACTTTTTTGGGGCCATTGACATTTATACAGCAATCAGTGCTATAAAACTGCACTGATTACTGTATAAATGTCACTGGCAGGGAAGGGGTTAACACTAGGGGGCGATCAAAGGGTTAAGTGTGTTCCTTGGATAGCGTTTCTAACTGTGTGGGGGCTGGGCTGAGTGGGGAGGAGAGTGATCGCTGCTCCCATATACTGGGAGCATATGATCCCACTCCTTATCCCCTGTCAGAACGGAGATCCGTTGTTTACACACAGGGAGAGCGATCGTGGGTAGCCGACGGACATCGAGTTAGCACCACCCGCTCCCTGGCTCCCCCTCTACACAGTGAGCGCGCCCACGATCTGCGATCTCGCAGCTGCCTTCAGGTGACGGCGATATGTGATATCAAGCCAAGTTGCCGCCGGTGGGCAACTGGTTAAAGAGATGTTGGGGATATTTACTCTGGTAAAACTACATACAAAGAACCCTGTGTCTGCATTTACAGTAACCTTATTAGAAAGCATACTATTGATGACCTCAGTACAACTTTAAAAGGACACCAAAATAATTAATTAAAGAAGCTAACAGAGCTAGGTAGTTCCAGTCTTGGTGGAAAGGGGCATACCTTTTTCACCCTCCCTCTGTATAATCCGCAGCCAAGCACAGTATATATTCTCACACAGCCCAGTGTACACACTCTTTTGCTTGTTTTCTCCAATAACCAGTCTAGGGGATGTGTTTTTTTGTTTTATTTGGAGAACTTGGATAGGAGAGATACTCCAAATTAACTATTTACATACATGGACAGCTGTCTCAGTAGAACAGTGTAGCAGACTGTCAGTAGAACTATGCAGCAGACTGTACTTTGCTTCCAAGAAGGTATCAGAAAGCTCCAAACTTACATGTATGTAAAATTACTAGCAGATGATTTTAAAGCAGAGTTCCGGCCGAAATATGACTTTTAAGATAAAAATACCCCTAGCATACTCATGCCTCGTGCAATGTAACAAAGGTATGCTGTAAACTATGCCCAGTTTTCTATTTGTGCAGCATCGTTTTCTTACTTTGTGAAGTTCCTGCACAGCACGGCCATATCCAGTGTGGGCATCTGAAGCCACAGTGTCCTTCTTCCTGGATTCCGAGCATGCTGGCTACCCAGCATGCACCTGCCAATCTCGTGCATGTGCAGTGTGGTGCAATCTTGGTCAGCTTGACATGGCACGGGTCCAGTAACATTTAACATTGGCTTCTATGGAAAATCTAGTTCAGCTTGACATGGCACTGGAGCACTGGAGCAGTGGCATGTCAAGCTGACCAAGATTTTCCATACATGCCAATGTTAAATATTACTGGAGCCTTGCCATATCAAGATGACCAAGATCTCCCAGGAGCCAATGTTAAATGTTACAGGAGCAGTGCCATGTCAAACTGACCAAGATCTCCCAGGAGCCAATGCAAAGCAGGAAATGACGTACGGCGCCATAAAGGAGGAAGTGAAATTAGATATAGGCATAAATGCAACGCTAATGAGTTTATTACTATTTTATGCTAGAAAAGCGTGATCCTATACTGGTAAAAAAAAAACAGTTACGCCCTCACTATCTTACTGGGAAGGAATAGGGTTTCTCCGCTCTTGAAGGCCACATACTTGAGTAGGGGTTGCTCAAAAAGGTTTGATAAGGTATGGAGGGTTTGGTTGGAGAACCCTGCCTCTCTGGTATAGGTTGACCTAGGGATAAAGTTGATGGAATATTGGTGAAATGATGGGGTTATATATTAAGCACTGTATATAGGCCAGAAGTGCATTATTTAGACATATAGTTAGGGGTTTGAGTGCCTTGTTATATAAGAGACTGCATATAGGATAAAAGGTCTTGGTTTGGATTTACCTGCATGGTGGTGAGCCTGGGGAGGGGAAGGGGGGTGTTCTTTCCTTTTTTGTGTGTTTATCTTTGCCCTGCAAGGCGAGTTGTCTTGCATTTAATAGTTCATTAATACAATAAAAAAATAATTAAGAAAAAAAAAAGATATAGGCATAAATCAGGTAAGTGAACAGCAAAAAAAAATAATAAATTGCCAATTCGTTTTAAGGATGATGAGGAGTGAAAAATGTGGGTGGAATTGAAAACATATTTCTCACATTTTCTGATTATTTCTGGACAGTTCAAGTTTGAGTCCATACTTTTTACAAAAATAACAATTTCAGATAGCCTCCTCTTTATTTCCTATTACCTGGTATCAAAGTAAAAATGTACTGATCTGTATTTTCGGTTATTCACACTTGCATTGCTGAGAGATAAATTAGCTTTAAAAGTGTACACCTTTACAAAATCTCCAGGCCTGTCTGAATAGCTCTCTTTGGTACATGTATTGTTCACAATTGTAACACAGGCCAAGCATCTTCTATGCATCAGTGCAGGTTAAATGAGGTATAGATCTGTCAGGAAATTAAAAGATAACTGAAATTCCTCTAAAGTCTGAAATTACAGACATACCCTATGTGTGGCTGAACCATTAGCTGATACGTGGTTTTCACATTACTTATGCTTTAACTTCCCTTAATAACCTTCTATTTTAAAAAGCTCAGCATAGCATCATCAAAAGATAATTAAGAACATGACCAGGGATGGCCGCATGTCCTCAATAACAATACATACTTTCAGAACATGGTGACAGAGGATATAATTGTATAAAAAAGTAAAGGGGGGGGGGACATTTTTTAAATTCCTTCTGTAGCTTTCTGTGATCTATACCTTGCTAGACAGGTCATATATATACTTGTTACATTATTTATTTAAAAGCTGTTAAAGAAAGTACACTTTATTGTGTGCATAGACAATAGACAATGCTTGAGTTTTTGTTTATCTAGTTGTTACTAAGATGGCCTCACACATATTAAGAGTATTTCTCATTGTTTTCACCCAAGATACACACAATGTTACCCCAGTATTCACACATTTTTCCAGACAAATTAAAAATCAGTCATGTAAAATCGATAAAATCTTGTGTAAATCTTGGGTGAACACATTTAATGAGACTCTTATTGGAATGAGAAAAATGAAACAAAATTGCTGGGCATTTACCAAACCCAGTGGGAAGTCCTCCCATTAAAGTCTAAGGGAGCAAAATCATTTTTCAAAAGCCAGTTTGCAAGTTTTTGTAAGAAAAAAAAAGGCATGCTGCTGAGCACCGCTACTGGGAACATATACTAATGCAATAAAAGTTTAAAAAACACTGTTTAGTGGGGTGGAGTCAGCATAGATAAGGGTCTAGTATGGATTCAGGATTTACCTTGTGAAGTCTGTGTGGCGTGAGGTATGCTCTATGTATCAATTTAAAATGTGAAAGAGTAGGAATTAGCCATAAAGGGGCATTTGGAGAAATTGCATCTTTAGAATAATGCTCACATCTAAGGCCAGCTTTCCAGGCTTAGTGTTGAGTAATGAAGGGGTCAGATGGTAGGGTGCCCTACGGAACCTAAATATAAGAACCTTAAAGGCTTATATAGAACCTACCACCGTGGCTTCCAGCCGGGTGGAGGAATTAGATAAATCTGGGCTCAGTCACCATGCAGCCATAACCAACTAAGTGGTTAAGAAATATTTGTATAAATCCGGGAAAACTAGACCACCCTGATCACAACAGCGCATCAGGGTGGTCAATTTATACCTGGGATTCTAAGGTCCCCATAAAAAGGATGAAAAAAAGTTGATTCAACCTTTTAAAAAAGAATCAGGAAGCCACTGGGGAGAATGTCTAAAAAGATACATGAGTTTTGGTATAATTTTCATTTTTAAGATGTCGATATGTCCCAGAAAAGATAATGGTAGAGACTTCCATGCTCTCAACTTTGACCCAATATCTCATAAAAGCGGGGTCAAATTCAAGGAATTAAATTCAGAGACATGGCGAGAAATTATAACTCCTAGATACTTGAAGTTCTCTACGCATTGCGTTTGAGGCCATATTACGGGCTTTGATACCTATTGGGAATAACAAGGACTTAGTCCAGTTTACCTTCAGCCCAGTAACTATAGAAAATGAGTCCAATAACTGTAAAGCCCCTTGAAGAGAGGGTCCAGCATCATTCAAAAACAATAAAAGATCATCTGCATACAAGGCTACCCTCTCCTCCAACCAGCCAATCCTCAGCCCTCTAATATTAGGGAGGTGCGAAGAGCCTCCGCTACAGGCTCCATAGGAATGGCAAAAAGGATCAGAGATAGAGGGCAGTCCTGCCGGGTTCCTCTAAATAACGAAAAGGGGGCTGACAGCCCTCTGCCCATTTTAACAGCAGCTGTAGGATGTCTATACAGGACTTGCAGCCATTTTATAAATACCATTGGAAAGCCCATTTTGTTTAACACCTCCCATAGAAAAGGCCACTCAAGAGAATCAAAAGCCTTCTCTATATCTAGAGAGGCAATAACCCTAGATCCTGTATTAAGGTGTGAGGCATGAATATTAGTATACAATCTCCGCAGATCCACATCTGTGGCCCTACCGACCATAAACACCGTCTGGTCTGGGTCAATAATGTCAGGCATCATAGGCTGTAATCGGCGAGAGATACGTTTTGTCAGAATCTTAAACTCTACATTCAAAAGAGCAATAGGCCTATATGAAGCACAAGAAGATGGATCTTTTGGTGATTTATAAATTAAAACCGGCAATGCTCCCTCTCTCAAACAATTAGAATAAAAAGAAGCCAATACAGGAGCAAGAAGATCTCCATGGGCCTTGTAAAATTCAATGGGAAAGCTGTCTAGGCCCGGTGACTTCCCCATGGTCAAGGAAGCAATGGGCGAGAGGACCTCCTCCTATGTTATAGGACGAACTAATACCTTTCACTCCTTATCTGTTAACCACGCCAGTGCAACTGAGTCCAGCCAAGTCGCTAATTCAGTTGGCTGGAAATCAGGAGCCAACTGTAATGTATATAGTGTCTGATAGAATTGCCGAAATGTCTCCAGAATTTTAGGCAGCGTAGAGGCCATGTCTCCTAAGGGGGTACGTATTTCAGAAGTCAGGATACTAAACTGTTCATTTTGGGCCTTCCTGGCCAAAAGACGACCATTACGATCCCCCTGCTCAAAAAACTTCTGTTTATTTTTATATAGATCCATCTTCGTGGCCTCAGCCATATGCAAAGCTTGTTTATGAAGTAGAAGCTGTGCTTTCATCTACCTTGGCCTGCAAAGCATCTCCATTTGCTCGTTGAGCCCTATTAGCCGCCTTAATGGCGGATATATATTGTCCTCTGGTATAAGCCTTAAAGGCATCCCACAATATCGCTTCAGTAGAAGACCCTGCATTAAGCTCCCAGTATTCTACTAAAAGGGGTGGAATTTTATTAACCACATCTGGATGTTGTATCCAGTGTGTTCCCAATCTCCACTCGGCTGCATCCCGAGAGTGATGAAGCCGAAGTGTGAGCATTAACGGACATGGTCAGATAACCCACTAGGCAAATATTTGACATTTACCATATCTGTGAGTATAGTTGGATTGGCAAAGGCCAAATCTATATGCGCGAAGCAATCTTATACAAAGTTGAAAGAAAAGGAATATGATCTAATTGATGGGTTTTTCCACCGCCAGACCTCAACCAGGGCTAACATCTGGGCTCAAGTCAAGAGCTTGCCAGAAAAGTTGGGAGGATTTGGTCTATCCAAAACAGGATCAAGTATAGCATTGAAGTCTCCCATTATCAATAACTTGGCAGGACCATATAAAGAAATTTTTTCTAGGAGACTATATAAGAAGATCATAAGGAAGACATAAACATTAACAACTATATACCTCTGACCCCACAGGAGAAGCACGGCCAAAACATATTTCCCCTGAGGGTCCGAGAGTACATTTTCCACCGTGCATGGTAGATTTTTGTTAATCAATAAAGAAACCCCTCTAGAAAACTTAGAATATGTGGCATGATAAGCCTTTTGTACCCATGGCTTTTTTAATGCTAGGAGCTTGCTGCCCATAAGTTGCGTTTCTTGAAGTAAGACTATATGTGGAGAATAAATTCTCAAATACCTAAATAATAATGCTCCTTTAAATTTTGAGTTAAGGCCATGGGCATTCCAAGACAGGATAGAAAAAAAACTCTTGATCACGTGATATCATCTAAAGAGTGAAAAACATAATACTTAAATTTGTTGGATAGTATGGTGGCACTGCAGCTAATTGCACCTCATCCCGTATTTGAAAGGCAAACAGGAAAGCCGCACAGCTGAGAAGGGGCAGACAAAATAGAACCACTGAGGTTGTGAATGGCATTCCGATAGCAAGAGGAAAAAGAAACGCATATAACAAGTTACAGACATAAACATACACAGAACACAATGCTTAATATAACCATTATAGAGAGGAAATCACTGCTCTAATCTTTTTGGCCATTATTGTTTATTTCGACATCTATGAAGGCCAAAAAGATTAGAGCAGTGATTTCCTCTCTATAATGGTTATATTAAGCATTGTGTTCTGTTATCTTGCTATCTAGAGGTAAATACATGCTGTTATTTTTGCTTTTTTTGCTTACTATGTTGGTGTATTTGATTCTGTTAAACTGTATACAATACCCATCATGTATGGCATTATGTATGACTATGTATGTTTATGTCTGTAACTGTTATATGCATTTTTTTTCCTCTTGCTATCGGAATGCCATTCACAACCTCAGTGGTTCTATTTTGTCTGCCCCTTCTCAGCTGTGCAGCTTTCCTGTTTGCCGTAACATCCGGGGGGTTTGGGGACACTTGTGTGTCCACACGAATGGGCGCTGCAACCTCTTTGCAGTGCCCCGTGTGTTCTCCACTATGTGTTGCCTGGCTGTCTCCGCTATCTGGCGCTCCCCCCTGGCTCCCATTTGTGCGGGCACCTTCGGTGCGGATGCTTTCGTGCATGTGCCCATGCGCTTGGGATTCTGGGGTCTGTAGTCCCTGGATGCGGGGAGCCTCGCTGGCGCATGCGCTGTGACACCTGTCTGTCCGAGCGCGCACCGGCGACGTCACACACCGGGCACGCGAGCGGCCCCATAAAACCAGCAGATTGTCCCCAGCCCGTTCCAGTTCCTGAAGGGCTCGCTAATGCATTGCATGTGCTAAGGTATATATCTATTGTTCCACTCCATGTATTAGTGAACGTTTGCTTTGCTGTGTCATTGTCCACACTTGCCCTTTTCAGTTACAACAATACCTGTTCCATTTCTGATAAAAGGAGAGCCTTCCCCCATATTCGGCATTGATGCCGTACTGTGTTGATATATATATATATGTTTGTTACTAGCTCCCAAATATTATGGGATTTTTGTACTAGTTTTACTATTTTTACAATTTTTTTCTATATTCTTACATCATATCTATACAATATTATGTCCTACATACCACGATCATTAAATCACTTTTTTGAAATATGATACTCTCAATAGACATTCCCGGGCCATCTTTATACTTACTATATTATAGTCATCTGTTAGGCTTATCCCTCATCATCATCATGATTATCATTTATTCATTCCTAGTGGTTACAACATACGTTGCCATTTGGTGAGGAAGATCTTTCCTGCACCCTCCAATCTGCTTTTTTGACATCAGCTTGCCACCTGTAAGTCTATATATTAGCTTACTTTAACTCTTTCCTATGCTCAGCTATATCATCAATTCCTTATTCATTGGGTTTGTTTAATACCTATGTGTTTACATCTTTATACCAGCCGGTGATTCTTGGGGTGGTTTGTGGACGCACAGTGTCCCCCCTCCCGGTGTGGCGTGCGGTGGTGGGCGAGCTGCCTCAGGTTTGGGGTCGGACCAAATTCCTGAATCAGTGGGGTGAATGTCTATGCATCCCGTTTCAAGTTGAAAATTAACTGTATACATTCTATACAACATGTTGTATTTTTGCATGGTCTTACTGTATGTAAAAATCCTCTCTTTCTTCTTATACACATACTAGATATGTAACGCCTGGTCTGCTAAAGTCCCTGAGGAAACCTCGTTTAGGCGAAACATGTTGGACGTCAATAAACGGCTATTGTTGTTACAGTCAGAGTTGCACCCCACTCAAATAGAAACGTCTGTAATTTGTTTTTATTGTATTTTTGTTATACTGTACAATTTGGGTACTTTAGTACTATTTTAACCTAAGCACATAATAAAAAGTGTTTTTATTCTATTCAATTACAGTTTATTACTCTGTATATTCTGAACAGCACCACTATAATCCCATTTCCCCTTCACCCCTTCCATTCCCAATCCCCCAGTTCCCTTTTTCCTTCCCCTTTTTTCTTATATACACATAATACTTAAATGATAGATTGCATTGCAAAGTGATGGATCCCAAGAACAGCAATCATTTAAATGACCACATTTCAAAAAACATAATGTGTATGAACAACCAACAAAAACACACCCCACAGGCATTGATACGCCTTCCCTGCCTTTCTCTTGCGCCATCCTAAGAAAGACAAAAACAAGAAGTTGAAGATAAGGCCTTATCCCAAAATACACACACAAATAAAAAGACACATCCAAAGGGGGAAAAAGGGAGGGAAGGAGAGAGACCCCCTGAAACAGCTTCCCTACTTCCACCCCAGATCTATATTCTAGGGCCAGGGAGGAGGAGGAGCTGTACTTGATAACTGGGGTAGCACAATAAGGTCCATGAGAGTAATTGAACTCCTAATAGAGGATGATAATTCTCTTAGCGTGCGTCCAACCAGGTAGAAGCAGCAGCCGGAGTGTCAAAGAAAAAGGTCTGACCGCCATCCATAATACGCAGTCTGTTGGAGTAGAGAAGACTAAGCCGTATATTCTTTTCTCTAAGTCTCTTACAGACCTGCGTATAAGACTTGCGGCATTGCTGAACTTCTTGAGAATAGTCCGGAAAAAATAATAACTTGGTATTTTTAAAGGGTATATCTGATTTAGCCCTAGCAGCTGCCAGGACCCTGTCTCTACCTCGATAATTCAATAGTCACAGTAAAAATAGCCTAGGAGGGGCCCCAGGTTTAGGTGGTATTGGTGGGACCCTATGTGTCCGTTCCACCTCAAAGGTGGAAAGGTGGAGTTGCTGTATATATTTATATACAGCAACTGGATAAATTAAACAAGTCCAATAATTCTATAGAAAATGCCCAAAAAGGTGATCAATAGTTGCTCAGCAAATTCTACTGGCTTGGTCCCCTCAGCCCTTTTGGGTAGACCCAGGATACGAATATTGTTCCATCTAAGACGGTTTTCAGTGTCAATAGCACGATCCTGCACCCGTCTGACTTGCAAATGTAGAGCCTGCAGCTCTTTAGAATCCGATTGGGTCAAATCTTCCAGTGTGGAGACCCTACTTACCACCTCAGAGACCCTAGTTTTAAACCCTTCCAGACCCTGAAAGATCTGGCTAACATCCATAGCCATAAGATCTATTTTCCCCTTGAGAGTCTCCTTACACTCCATAATGGCTGCCAGAATAGCTGTAGCTAAAGAAGAACCTTCCACAGAAGGGGCAGGAGAAAGGAAAGCCGGTAAATCCATTGCTGCACCTTTGGGGGGCTGTAATATAGCTGGCATCTCTATTTGCTGTTTTTGCTTGTAGGGAAAATAGCTGTCGCATATAAGAAATTAGATGCTGACTTGTTTGATGTCACTGAGTGGGTCTGAGGCTGACACATCTTCCCGGCCAAGGAGCTATTCATTCTCAATAGCCAGATAGTGCCTATATATGTTTATATACAGCAACTAGATAAATTAAACAAGTCCAATAATTCTATAGAAAATGCGTTAATTCTAACAAAGAGAATGCCTAGAAGATCACATTAGATCACTAAAATTTTTACTGAATGTAACAAGATGGTCGCTACACATAGTTCTAGGCCTAAACTTAGAGCTACAGATGTGATCTAGGCCACAGCAGCAGAAGCAGGTATCTACCTGTATCTTCAATTAATTAGGGGGACTCAATCCAGCAGGTCACAATAAAGCACCACACTCCAACGGATAAGATATATTTTGGTATAGTATGGTATGGTAATATGACTCAGTCACAGATAAAGAGAAAACCATAAAAAGTATAACCGGGTGTAGCAAGATGTAGCAAAAAAGACCGCTGCTCACCTCAAGGCCCGTCCTTCAGCTGTCTGGCCACCACTAAAAGTTGTCCGCTGTGTCTACTATAGCTGCACACTTCACAGGGCTCCAGGAGACCACAAGCAGCTAATGGATGGATGGATGGGGATAGGGATGGATGGATAAGGATGGATGGATGGATGGAGTCCAAGGCACCACTGCTCATACTCCAGCTATCTGGACCCCACTGAAAATTGTCCATTATACCTGCTGTGCTGTGCTTCAAAGAACTGCAAGCAGCTGCGTTGTTAATGAACAAACTCCAAGGAACTATAAGCAGCTGATGAATAGTTGGATGGGGTCCAGAACAGCGCACCATGCACGCTGACGGGCCAGCTACAACAGATGCCAAAGAAGGGAGGGACACCACTGGTTAGCCCCGTCTCTGCAGCCGAGCAGAAGGCCAGGCAAACCAGAGACCAGGTGGAGTGAGAGGATTCCCTCTCCCCGTTCGGAGCTGAAGCCACTAGAGCCATTTAGGACAGTGCTCTGGTCTGGTCCTCTGGCTGTCGCAGGCTATCACAGGCTGTCACAAGTTCAATGAGACATCAGCGGGACATCTCAGACCATCCCCCAGGTAAATCAGGGACAGTCTCCAATCCCCAAAGCCGGCGGCATCTAAAAGTTTAGCCAGGATGGTTGGAGCCCACACACAGCACATCCACTCAGATCCTCATCCGCACACACCCCTTCCCCCTTAATTTTAAGGTAAGTCTGTCATAATGTGCTAGTATGGGGACTTCAACCGGTGGCATGCCACTTTTTGGAACAGAATGATTCTATTATTCTATACTGACCTTTCACTGCTGTTTTGATCTATCTCCGCTTCAAGACCCCACCTCTATACCAGTTTTGGGTATATATATATATATATATATATATATATATAGTGGTGTTATGAAAGGCAAGGTGATCGATGGACATTATGTTTCACCTCACATGCATTCACTTGCAGGAAACTAAGGTGGAATCCGGTCCGGGTTTTACCAGCCACCTTGGCAGGGCGGAATCTGGACTAGATTTTGCAGTCCACTTGTGTCCATCAACAGGTGGTATAAAGGAAGCAGGTCTGGATCAGATTACTGCTCTGGCCTGGGACTCAAGAGCCATCAAACCTGAGAGAGATGATGAACTGAACTTTGCTTTGTGACTGAAACAAAAGGTTTGCATTATCTTTGTTTTGTGGGTGACTGGGAGAAGCCCTTCACCTCTGAGTTAGGAAACTGGAAATGTTTAGTTAGTGCCTGGATGGCAAGGATTTATTTTCTGTTTTGTTTATTTGATTTACCTGCAACCTTTTAAATAAAGTGGGCTACAAGTCAGATTTTAAGAAAACCTGTCGTTTGGACCACCTTTTTCCCAGGGAAGGTAATCCCCATTGAGCTATCCCCCCACACATGATGGAGGTAGCGGGCATCATCCTAGAAAAGTGGAAAGATGGAGGATGTGTTAAAAGCCCTACTGCAGGCCACTGCAACCCAGCAGGAAACCAATCGCCAGTAACAGGAAACAAATTGCCAAGTCGTACAGGCCACTGCAGCACAGTAAGAGGCGAGTCACCAGGCCATTGTAGCCCAGCAGTAAACCAACCGCCAAGTCTCAGAGACCATGGCAGCCCAGCAGGAGGAGAATCTCCAGGCCATTGCAGCCCAGCAGGAGGCGAATGGCCAGGCCATTGCAGCCCAGCAGGAGACAAATTGCCAGTTTGCAGAGGCCCTGGTGGAGTTAAAGAAGGGGTCTGCAGGTCCTTTGCCGGTGGAAAAGAAAATGGTGCGTGCCAGCTATTACCTGCAGAAGATGAAACCTGCAGATGATGTGGAAGCTTACCTAGCAACTTTTGAAAGAGTCGCTGTGTGAGAAGGATGGCAAAAAGAGCAATGGGCAGGACTGCTAGTGCCCTTTCTGACAGGAGAACCCCAAAAGGCCTATTATGACCTGGAACCAGATGCTGCCCAGGATTATGAGACACTGAAAGCTGAGATGCTTGCACGCATGGCAATCCAGGCTTAACAGGTGCATCGGTGGTCATACAGTGCTGACAAGCCACCCCTGCTCCCAAATGTTTGACTTAATATACCTCACCAAGAAGTGGCTGCAGCCATAGACTTTGCCAGGCCGTAAGATGGTGAAGCGTGTGGTCATGGACCGTTATTTACATGCGCTCTGTGCCACTTTGATGAAGTGGGTCAGCCATGGGGACCCCAAGATGGCAAACCAGCTGGTGGACCTGGTGGAGAGATATACTGCGGCCGAGGACTTGTTGAACCCATCTGTGCCCAACTCCAATGTCTCTAGGGGTGAAAAATTGCCCGGAGGATCTGGTAAGACTGTTCCAGGGGTCAAGGGCTTGGGGAAAAATTACAAGACTGTTGCTACAGATAATGAGACTATGGGCTTAGGACCTGGAGACTGGCCAAATAGGTCAGGAAGGTCTCTGAGGCCGTTTAGAGGATAAGGTACAGAACACATAAAATGTTATCATGGCATGTGTACAACCCCCTCCAGCTGCTGTGCTAGGTTAAGGGGGAGGTAAAACCGTGACTCGTGACTCGGCAGTCTATTTTTACCACCCCTCAGCCGCAAGTGTAAAATTAATTTGGGCACAGTGTTGCATGACAGAGCAATTGCCAACAAAAGTATCACAGCACTGGAATATGAAAATGGCTTGGTAATGAAGAAGTAATATAGGCTGGTACACAAGTGGCTATAGTGAGAAAGTTCACTCAATTTGCATATTCATGTGTTTTAATTCATTCTTTGGATCCTCTGTAGCCTCTTCTTACAGAATTTAAGCTGCAAAACCTGTGATATATGGGTGAGACTGTTCTTGGCTCTGAAAGGTGGTGCTTGAACCAGAAAACACCGTAGCCTGCCAGATATAGGCATCTAACTACCTGGGCACTGGGCAGCTGCATGAAGAAGTTATCATCTGAACTACTCAGCGGTAAGTGGGTATCCTCCTGAGTCAGTTTAACTGCAAAACAGCATGTTGCACATTAAAAGATGTAGTCACATTGTGTTGAGCCATCAAAATTCTTATGCAGTCTATTATTTACTTGGAGGTTTGAATACATTAATCCTTTATATTTATTTCACAGTTTCCACTGAATTTAAAGACCAACTCCAAATTGGGCAGTATCACCCCCACCCCCAGTACTTTTTTGCATACCTTCCTTTATCCAACTGTCTTATGGCTAGTCAAGGGAATACCTGGGGTCCTTTTGTTTCTCTAAATGACTTTAGAGATGTCCTCTGCAGTACTGTACTGTGAACCCAGGCTGATGTGATGAGACCGGCCATGATAGTCTAGGGCGGCTCATAGGAAGTGGACTGAATGATGCTGGGAGTAATTCAACCAAGTAAAGGACCAGCAGTGTTTGAGAAGAATTTACCTGTATTTAGTGTTAAAGACTTAGGTATTGGCCTAATACAGTATTCGTATGGTACTAATAATTAATATAAATACGCTGGTTTGAAGTATTCTCAGTAAATTCTTCAATCCCAGTAGCTGAGCAGTTTGCTGGTATGTATGGGGCATCAACAAATACACCTGTACACCATGGAATGCTGACTGAAGCCAACACATGATCATGCAATGCCTTCTGACCACAGATGACAACCATGCACACTTACATGCAATTTCCACACGCAGTACTAGATTTCGAAAACTAGAACAATTATATGAAAATTTTATAGGTACAGACAAAGTGGCTGAAAATGTGTGGTCTCAGTCAATGGCAAACAGAGAGTGTGCTTTGTTGCCCTCTTGTGGAATAATACTAAAATGTCATGTTAACTAAAAAAGCCATGTTATAAATAAAACACACAGCTAATTTAACTGAGAATTCTTATAGGTAGTAAAATATAATCTCAACTTCCTAGTAATCAGCTAGAAAGAGAAGAAACGAAATAGAATGGTTAAATGGTTCCTTATGTAGACATGTGCTTCCTTGAGAGTGGCTGGTAGTTGTGGTTCACCTTATAGCTGCCCTGAATCACACCATATATCACACATCCGTAGACACTGACCAAGCCGGGTCTTGTTTTTGTTGTTTTATTTTGGGGATATAACTTGGATGGGGAAAAGGGGTGACTGTGGGATGCCCCAGAAATTATAGTACACGACTTCCAAATACAGTCCTGTATATGCACAGTTGCACTGCAGACTATCCTTGCAGTGTTACTCCTTACAACTCTCCAGCACTCAGTTTGCTGACCGTTTCTCCTACAGTTCTCTCTCCAGAACTGTACTTGCAGACTATCAATCCTTTACTTCTCTCCAGCACATCAATTGGTTTCCAGCTTGAAGATTGTGGGCTCTGTCTTTTACACTGCAAAGGTAACAGAGGAGGCATAGGGCTAAACGGAAGGAGAGATGCAGATGTATATAGGAGGCAGGGGCTGTAGCTTCAGTATTGCCTGTACATCCCCCATAGGAATGTCCATAATTTTGGCTTCTGCCAGGGGTAAAAGTACAGGCATCACTGACAGAAATAAAAAATACATTTTATTTCTAAACTACAGCACATATTTTACATGGTATGTGCACTGGGTCCCCTGGGAGATTTATCAAGGCTTTTAACTTCCGGGGAGAGTTATATATCCTTATATACCCATACTGGGGGTAACCCTGTATACACAGAGTCATCCCTATATACATATACTGGGGAGAACCCTGTATACACCGAGTCATCCTTCTATACCTATACTTGGGGGACCCTGTATACAGAGTCATCCCTATATAAATATACTGGGGGGACCCTGTATACAAAGTCATCCTTATATACATATACTGGGGGGACCCTGTATACACAGAGTCATCCTTATATACATATACTGGGGGGAACCCTGTATACAGAGTAATCCCTATGTACATATATTGGGGGAACCCTGTAGGCAGAGTCATCCTTATATATATATACTGGGGGGACCCTGTATACAAAGTCATCCTTATATACATATACTGGGGGGACCCTGTATACACAGAGTCATCCTTATATACATTTACTGGGAGGACCCTGTATACAGAGTAATCCCTATATACCTATACTGGGGGAACCCTGTATACAGAGTCATCCTTATATACCTATACTGAGGGGAACCCTGTATACACAGAATCATCCTTATATACCTATACTGAGGGGAACTCTGTATACACAGAATCATCCTTATATACCTATACTGGGGGAATCCTGTATACAGAGTCATCCTTATATACCTATACTGAGGGGAACTCTGTATACACAGAGTCATCCTTATATACCTATAATGGGGGGGAACCCTGTATACAGAGTCATCCCTATATACATATACTGGGGGAACCCTGTATACAAAGTCATCCTTATATACCTATACCTTATATAACCTTCAGGGTCCCGGTGCAAGAAATTATGAAGGCCCCCCCTGGCCCCTGGTCAGGGCCCTTCCCTTTTCTCGCTGATCCTGGGCCCTTTACTCCCATCACGGGTCCCTTTTTTACGATCCCGCAGCAGGGCCCCATTCACAAGTTCTGCAGTGGGCCCTCTTTCTGCAATCTTGGGTCCTCCCCTTGGTGGTGGTGAAATGCCAGGGCACAGTCGCAATTGCAACACTGATAGTTCCCTCACTGGTGTTAGTAGTTTTTAATGTTTATTTTAATTAAATTTTTTTTTTTTTTTTACCATTTCATTTTATTTCTTTTACAACTTTATTTTTTATTATTTTTTACAATTTTTTTAGGAGCTCTGTTGGGGGGCTTTGATGAGATATTCAAGCTCTAAACAAACCTCAGCCTTCAATCTCCATCTGTGTAACCTGGACAGACTGAATGGACAGGAATAGTTGAGTACCGAGCCTCCCATTCATTCAGAAATGGAAGTATAGTAAAAACAGTTTACTATGCTTCAGTTATGAATGAACCAATTGGTACCAGTCACTGACCCTGTCCATTTAGAAAAGGAAGGAGACGGTGAATGACCAATTTACCGACCCGTTCCCATCACTCCATCATGACACATCTTGTACAGCAGCTGACAGGAGAGAGGAAAGGAGAAGACAGCAGCTTTATGGGGGGACCAGGGAAGCTCACAGAGACCCTGGGAACAGCAGAAAACCAAAATCGGATAATATCCATTCCCTTCCTTCCCCCAATTAGTCCCTGACTGTAAACAGGAAGGGAATGGATATTATCCAATTTTGGTTTCAAATAGGGAGGTATTGAGCCTGAATGTAGAATATGTCCCAAACATGTGGTTACCTAAACATATGACTGGGAAAGGTGGCTATATATATATATATTTTTTTGGGGAAACAACGAGGTGGCGAATATATATATATTTAATTTTTTGTTTATGCAATTCGATATAAGTATGACCTCTGGGGAAATTATATTCAGTAAAATATAGTTGCTGGGATATATTATAGGCTACGTATAGGGCCGGAATTAATACTATTGTTATATTTTTTATTAATAATTTTTAATTTTTATTTCTGTATTTTTTTAAATATATGGGGGATCTCTGCTTATGGAGGTCCTTAAAATGTAGTGTGAATATGTGAAAGTGTTAATTGCCCGTCAAATGGCAGTTTTTAACTGTGACTCTGTATATAGGGTTAGGGATATGAAATAGCTTACCCGCTATTCATTTGTATGCATTTGCTCTATGGGTATGTGGGTAATGATTATACAGTTTCTC